>QRFJ01000060.1:1566942-1629723 GCA_006176705.1 Cocos nucifera | reverse complement strand
ACCCGCGTGGATGTGAAGCAGTTCGGCCTGCTTGACCGACAGATCCGTGGCCGTGGCCTCACGGAGGCGTTGCACGCTATTACAGCAGCCTCCGGTAGCGACTCCACCAGCAAGCCCGCCATGAGGGCGTGAGAAATCAGCCTTAAGGAAGAGCCCAATCGCCCCGAAGAGAGAAACGGAGAGCAGAAGTTCCCCCGCCGAAGCGGAAAGAAGTTCGGCTCGAAGAAAAGCCGAGGCTCCCCCCAAAGCTCGGCATCAAGGCGAAATGAAGTTCGGCACCGGCAAGGACGGAACGAAGTTCCCCACGCCTGAAGTTCGGCATAAAGAGGCCGAACTTCGAGCAGATCACCCAAGGAAGTCCGCTCGAACCGCCCCAGGGCGATCGAGGCCGAACTCCCCAAAAGAAGCATCCTTTCGCGGGAAAGCGGAATGAAGCTCGAAGCGAAGCCCGAACTTCTCGGCTCAAAAGTCCTCCTCCCGAAAGATTCCGCAGCTACGACCCGCTCCTCTAACTCGAATTCTCGGCAAAGTTAAGAGCCAACCGCCAAGACCTGAAGGACTACGGCCTCTCCAAACATGCGCGATCAAGGAGAAGATCGGCTATAGGCACTGCCGTAACCGGAAAAGACAAGAAGGTTGGCCGTCCCGCGGCGTCATCAACGCCACCCCGGGGAGGAGCTAGGAGCTAGCTACATCGGTGATTGTCATCCCCAGCGACAAAGTCAAGAGAAGCATGGTCCAAATTATGAAGGCCGGCATGGAGATAGAGGAGGTCGTCTGGACGGGACTTGCTGCTCGAGGGAGCTCCGAGGAACAACGCACCCCGTCGACCCCTCAAACGAGAGCGCGCTGTCCACGATTTCCCTTCGGTAAAATTCTCCCCCTCTGCATAATATTATTTCTGGATGCGAAAACTATGCGATGACAGGAGAGCAGCAGTCAATAATCGCCGCGTTAGGAACAGGAGGAGAACCTCGTCCTAACGCGAGCGCTCGGCCGCAACCTCGGAGAGATAAGATCTCCCCGAGCGGCGAAACCTTCGGCTAGAGATAAGATCTCTCCCGAGCGACCGCAAGTCGGAGAGAACAGGAGGAGAACTCGTCCTAACGCGAGCATCAACCTCGGCTAGAGATAAGATCTCTCCCGAGCGACCGTTGACAACCTCGGCTAGAGATAAGATCTCTCCCGAGCGATCGTGAACAACCTCGATTAGGAACAGGAGGAGAACCTCGTCCTAACGCGAGCGCGCAACCTCGGCTGCAGGAGATAAGATCTCCCCCGAGAGAAGCTCGGCCGCAGGAGATAAGATCTCCCCCGAGCGCGCGCACAACCTCGGCCAGAGATAAGATCTCTCCCGAGCGACCGTTGACAACCTCGGCTAGAGATAAGATCTCTCCCGAGCGACCGTGAACAACCTCGGTTAGGAACAGGAGGAGAACCTCGTCCTAACACGAGCATGCAACCTCGGCTAGAGATAAGATCTCTCCCGAGCGACCGTTGACAACCTCGGCTAGAGATAAGATCTCTCCCGAGCGACCGTGAACAACCTCGGTTAGGAACAGGAGGAGAACCTCGTCCTAACACGAGCATCAACCTCGGCAAGAGATAAGATCTCTCCCGAGCGACCGTTGACAACCTCGGCTAGAGATAAGATCTCTCCCGAGCGACGTGAACAACCTCGGTTAGGAACAGGAGATAAGATCCTCGTCCTAACGCGAGCGCGCACCTCGGCTGCAGGAGATAAGATCTCCCCCGAGAGAAGCTCGGCCGCAGGAGATAAGATCTCCCCCGAGCGCGCACATCAACCTCGGCTAGAGATAAGATCTCTCCCGAGCGACCGTTGACAACCTCGGCTAGAGATAAGATCTCTCCCGAGCGACGTGAACAACCTCGGTTAGGAACAGGAGGAGAACCTCGTCCAGAGATAAGATCGCCCGAGCGCGCAACCTCGGCTGCAGGAGATAAGATCTCCCCGAGAGAAGCTCGGCCGCAGGAGATAAGATCTCCCCCGAGCGCGCACATCAACCTCGGCTAGAGATAAGATCTCTCCCGAGCGACCGTTGACAACCTCGGCTAGAGATAAGATCTCTCCCGAGCGATCCGTGAACAACCTCGGTTAGGAACAGGAGGAGAACCTCGTCCTAACGCGAGCGCGCACCTCGGCTGCAGGAGATAAGATCTCTCCCGAACCGAAGCTCGGCTGCAGAGATAAGATCTCTCCCCGAGCGACCGCAAACCTCGGCTAGAGATAAGATCTCTCCCGAGCGACCGTGACAACCTCGGCTAGAGATAAGATCTCTCCCGAGCGACGTGAACAACCTCGGTTAGGAACAGGAGGAGAACCTCGTCCTAACGCGAGTGCAAACCTCGGCTAGAGATAAGATCTCTTCCCGAGCGACCGTTCGGCCTCGGCTAGAGATAAGATCTCTCCGAGGCAAGTTCGGCCAGAGATAAGATCTCTCCCGAACCGCAACCTCGGCTAGAGATAAGATCTCTCCCGAGCGACCGAACAACCTCGGTTAGGAACAGGAGGAGAACCTCGTCCTAACGCGAGCGCGCACCTCGGCTGCAGGAGATAAGATCTCCCCCGAGAGAAGCTCGGCCGCAGGAGATAAGATCTCCCCCGAGCGCGCACATCAACCTCGGCTAGAGATAAGATCTCTCCCGAGCGACCGTTGACAACCTCGGCTAGAGATAAGATCTCTCCCGAGCGACCGTGAACAACCTCGGTTAGGAACAGGAGAGGAGAACCTCGTCCTAACACGAGCATCAACCTCGGCTAGAGATAAGATCTCTCCCGAGCGACCGTTGACAACCTCGGCTAGAGATAAGATCTCTCCCGAGCGACCGAGAACAGACCTCCCGAGGGCAAAGTTCGGCTAGAGATAAGATCTCTCCCGAGCGAAAGCAAGTTCGGCCAGGAGATAAGATCTCGAGCGCGCACCTCGGCTGCAGAGATAAGATCTCTCCCCGAGAGCAAGCTCGGCCGCAGGAGATAAGACCTCCCCCGAGCGCGCGCATCAACCTCGGCAAGAGATAAGATCTCTCCCGAGCGACCGTTGACAACCTCGGCTAGAGATAAGATCTCTCCCGAGCGACCGTGAACAACCTCGGTTAGGAACAGGAGGAGAACCTCGTCCAGAGATAAGATCTCTCCCGAGTGCCAACCTCGGCTAGAGATAAGATCTCTCCCGAGCGACCGTTGACAACCTCGGCTAGAGATAAGATCTCTCCCGAGCGATCGTGAACAACCTCGGTTAGGAACAGAGAGGAGAACCTCGTCCTAACACGAGTGCCAACCTCGGCCAGAGATAAGATCTCTCCCGAGCGACCGTTGAACAACCTCGGCTAGAGATAAGATCTCTCCCGAACCGCAACCTCGGCCAGAATAAGATCTCGGTTCCGAGGGCAAAGTTCGGTCAGAGAGAGACCTCGAAAAGCTAAGTTCGGCCAGAGATAAGATCTCTTCCGAACGCAACCTCGGCTGCAGGAGATAAGATCTCCCCCGAGAGAAGCTCGGCCGCAGGAGATAAGACCTCCCCCGAGCGCGCGCATCAACCTCGGCAGAGATAAGATCTCTCCCGAGCGACCGTTGACAAGTTCGGCCAGAGATAAGATCTCTTCCCGAGCAGCAAGTTCGGCAGAGATAAGAATCTCTCCCGAACCGAACCTCGGCCAGAGATAAGATCTCTCCCGAGGCAAAGTTCGGCCAGAGATAAGATCTCTCCCGAAAACCGTTGACAACCTCGGCTAGAGATAAGATCTCTCCCGAGCGATCGTGAACAACCTCGGCAGGAGGAGAACCTCGTCCTAAGATAAGATCTCTCCCGAGCGACCGTTGACAACCTCGGCCAGAGATAGAGATCTCTCCCGAGGGCAAAGTTCGGCCAGAGATAAGATCTCTCCCGAGCGACAATAAGTTCGGCCAGAGATAAGATCTCTCCGAACAGGAACAAGTTCGGCCAGAGATAAGAACCTCTCCCGAACGCGAGCGCGCACCTCGGCCAGAGATAAAATCTCTCCCGAGGGCAAAGTTCGGCCAGAGATAAGATCTCTCCCCGAAAGTAAATTCGGCCTCGGCAGAGATAAGATCTGTCCCCGCAACCTCGCCAGAGATAAGATCTCTCCCGAGGGCAAAGTTCGGCCAGAGATAAGATCTCTCCCGAAATAAGTTCGGCCCAGATAAGATCTCTCCCGAACAATAAGTTCGGCCAGAGATAAGATCTCTTTCGAACCGCAACCTCGGCTAGAGATAAGATCTCTCCCGAGGGCAAAGTTCGGCCAGAGATAAGATCTCTCCCGAAAAGCAAGTTCGGCCAGAGATAAGATCTCTCCCGAGCAACCGAATCAACCTCGGCTAGAGATAAGATCTCTCCCGAGCAACCGAAACAATCTCGGTTAGGAACAGGAGGAGAACCTCGTCCTAACACGAGCACCAACCTCGGATAGAGACGAGATCTCCCCCGAAGAAGCCCAGCTGCAGCTGCAAGAGAGGAGGTCTCCCTCGAGTCAACTTCAGCTGATGAAGACAATGTCGCCTCCGAGGAGCTCAAATCCGACCTCGACCGTAGGAGGCGAGATTTACTTCGGCTTCAACATCAGCTTCATCGACTTTAGCTGGAAACGAGTTCCATTTCAACTCCGACATCGACTGGAGATGAGACCTCCCCCGAGCTTCAGCTGCAACGAATGCGGAGCCTGGAAGAAGACTTCGGCAGTCGCCTGTTTTGGTACTCCCTTCCTTCAATTTTTGAACTCGGGAGTGGGGGGGCTACTGTTGGGGATAAATCCCGCTCCTGCCGAAGCCTAGCCCGATGCTCGGCCCAATGCAACCAGTAGCCGCTGAAGAGCTTTAGCGCCAGGCGCCAGGCCGAGCCCCTACCACGGCCGAACTGCCTAGAGGCCGAACTCCCCTGCACCAAGGTCCGGGCCGAACTGCCTAGAGGCCGAACTCCCCTGCACCAAGGTCCGGGCCAAACTGCCTAAGGCCGAACTCCCCTGCACCAAGGTCCGGGCCGAACTGCCTAGCTGCCGAACTCCCCAGCGCCAGGCTTCGGGCCGAACTCCCACCGCCAGCCGAACTTCCTGACGGCCGAGCTCCTTGGACTCCAAGCGGCAGGACTTCTTCGGGAGACGGACTCCTCCCAGACGCCCGTTCGGCCACCCGAACTCCCCCCGGGTTTTCCTTTCGGACCGACTCCAGGCGAGCCCAGGCGGCCGAACCCCTTCGGACCGACTCCAGGCGGTCGAACTCCTCGGCAATCGTCCCTCGGCCGAACTCTACAGATGGCCGACCCTTCAGCCAGTCGAGCTCCTCCCGGGTTTTCCCTTCGGCCGAACTCTGTTACAAGTCCGAACTCCTCTGGACGAACTGTCGCCTGCAGCAAGACCGGACGGCGCCTTCCTCTCCGTACCGGACTCCATGCGGCCCACGACTCGCCAGTATGGCTCCCACGATCCACCGGACGACGCCTTCCTCTCCGTACCGGACTCCATGCGGCCCACGACGTGCCAGTATGGCTCCCACGATCCACCGGACGACGCCTTCCTCTCCGTACCGAACTCCATGCTGCCCGACGATTCTCTGCCAGACAGTATGGCCGTCACCATCAACTAAGCTCCGCTATAAAGGGACCCCTCCAAATACGCCAAGGGGAAGCTCTCTGAACTCTCGACTCTCTAAGCTCTCCTCCTCATCTCTAAGCTTCGGAACTCATTCCGAGCACTCAATTACTGTTGGCCGGAAACTGACTTGAGCGTCGGAGGGTCCTGCCGGAGCCACCCCCCACCGGTTCCGGACGGGACTTCGTTTTGCAGGTCCCCGGTGGCGACCTCAGCGGCCTCGATTTCGGCAACCTCCGGCGAGGATGGATTTCTGCACCAACAGAACTATTGCATCAATAGGCTCTGAATAGTCTCCAATAAGATAATGATAGGCTTATCTCGAGCTTCCATAATATACTTATTAAAGGATTTGTATATATTGTTTAACAACATGCCTGACTTGCTCCTAGGACTAAAAGTATGTCTTGACTACAACTCAGATGGGTGCTATCCAAGCCACTGCCATACGATCTCATCAAGTTGTCGCATCTTCTTTATGGCATCCACAAAATCAGAAAGTATGGTTGCCTTGGCACATCTTCAAAAGGCATCTCTATAGTTCTTTTTCTTGAATCCAGTGCTTTTAAAATTGGCATGCAGGTGTCGCACACAAAATCTATGATCCATGCTAGAAATAATTACTACTATAAAAATAGCCTATGGCAGTACTTACTATGGCAGTAGTTTTCGAAATAGCTGTCATAACTTCTACGGTAGCGATTTTCATTAACCGCTACTATAGATCAGACCTATGGTAGTGATTTTTGTAACCGCTGCTATAGGTCTGACATATAGTAGTGGTTATAGAAAATTGCTGCCATAGACCGGACCTATAGCAGTGGTTACAAAAAATAGCTGTCATAGATCGACCTATAGCATTAGTTCATTATAACCGCTGTCATAAGTCAGATCTATAGCAGCGGTTAGTAGAAACTACTGCTATAATTTGATTTATGATAGCGGTTAATTATAACCGCTGTCATATATATATATATATATATATATATTTAAAAATAATATATAATTTTAAAATTTAATATTCATCTTCATCATTCATTATCTAAATAATTATCATTAGAGTATCTTCGCAAAAGATCGCCTCGATCCGATGGCCCTAGCTTCATCGATCAGAAAAATTTGATTTCGACGATCACGAACGATGATGCACTGATCTGATAGATGAAGATCTTCGATGGATCCAAAAATTTACAACGATGATCTCGGTGATATTTGTAGCATACTAGCAAAGTTTCACTTCAATCGAATATCATTATCTTGGTCAATTTAGTATAGGTTAGTTTTGGCCGTTAAATGATAAACGAGTGATCAAAGGATCAAACGGTGTTCGATTATGAGATAATTTTTTTTATAAATAATTTTAACTACTACTTTAATCATTTTTTATGGTGGTGATTATAAAATTCAACTCCTAAGATGAAGAACGATCTAAAACTATACGTCTCTTGATAATCATTCTAAAACTTTACTGATTGTTATGTTCGTGCTTTTGCAATATCTACTTAACATGAACAGTTTATACGAAAATAATTTAAATTTTACTATCATCGCCATATAAAATATTTAAAATTATAACAAAGATTATTTAACTAAAAAATTATCTCATAATCGAACGTAGTTTAATCCTTTGATCGCTTGTTTCTAATTTAACGGCCAAAATCATTCCATACTAAATTGATCATGATAACGATATTCGATTGAAGTAAAATTTTGATAGTATGCTACAAACATCATTGAGATCATTATTGCAGATTTTTGAATCCATCAAAGATCTCTATCTATCAGATCATAGCATCGTCATTCATGATTATCAAAATTAAATTTTTTTGATCGATGAAGTTAGAGCCATCGGATCAAGGCGACCTTTTGCAATGATACTCTAATGATAATTATTTAGATAATGAATGATAAAGATGGGTATTAACTTTTAAAATTATATAATATTTTAAAAAAATAAAAAAAAATATTTTTCATCTATGACAGCGGTTATCAAAAATCGCTGTTATAGATCTACAGCTGCAATTATAGAATCGCTGCCATAGATCTATGGCAACGATTTAAGATAACCGCTACCGTAGATTTATGGCAGCGGTTCAATAATTGCTGCCATAGATCTATGACAGTGGTTCAATAACCGCTGCCATAGGTTAGGTTAAAAATCTTCAAATTTTTTCTTTTCTTTCGTGCACGCTCGATCTCTCTCGCTCTCTCTCTCCCCCTTCTCTTCATCATCGGTGAGGCTCCTTCCCTCTGATCGACGTTGGCCCTCCTCCCCCCCGACCGACATCGCCCCTCCTCCTCCCTGACCGACGTCGCCCTCCTCCCCTGGATCGGCGTCGCCCCTCCCCCCCGATCGACGTCGCCCCTCCTCCTCTTTGCCGATGTCGACCTCCTCCCCCTCGATCGGTGCTGCCCCTCTTTCCCCCTCCCTCATCCCTGGCTGCCCCTCCTCGCCACCCGCCATCCCTCACCTGGTCCCCCCACCCCTCCATCCGACCCTCCCTCGACCCCCAGTGAAACCTTCCTCCGGTGAACCCCCATCCGACCCTCCTTTGGCCCACCGCAAAAATCCCTCCTCCAGCGAACCCCCCTCCACCCTCGCTCGGCCCCTCATGAAACCCCACCCCCCGTCCCTTCATCCGACCCTCCCTCGATCCCCAGCGAATCCTCCTCCAGCGAACCCCCATCCGACCCTTCCTCAACCTCTTGTGAATTTCCCCCTTCGACGAACCTCCATCCATCTTTGATCCTCCATCGGCCCCCCGTGAAACCCCTGCCCCACACTCTATCCTCCTCTGACCCTGGTGAGAAACCAAACCCCCCTTCCGACGATCCCCATCCACCTCCTTTGGCCCTCGCGAAACCCCCCACCACCATTCTGACCCTCCTCCGGTCGAGTGTGAAGCCTCCTTCGGCCTCCTCATCATTGTGCCCCCTCCCCTGGCACCCCATCCCGGCCACCCATGCTCTCTCTCTCTTTTTTTTTCTCTCTTCTCTATCTCACTATCTTACTTTTATTTCGTAGATTACCTCTAGTGCCGTTGTCCTCCTCTAGCATCGTTGTCGGCGACCCTTGGAGCTTTCGGTGCGACCCACTCTCTATAACCGTAGGTATAATTTTTTTAAAAAATTTTATAGTATTATTTATTAATCATATATATTTATAATAATTTATAAAATATTTATAATAAATATTATAAATATTTATTATAAATATTATAATTATCTGCATGTCGTAGTCTTGGACCGTGTCATGTCGACGGCTATGGACTAGATCTGTCAATGGATTGGGTTTGGATCGAAACATGAATATTCAGATCCAGACCCAATTTTAATTATTCATATCGGATCTAAACCCAAAATATCCAATGGATCTATACTTGAGAGAGGAAGGGAGGGATTCGACCTCGCCGCCATCATTAGGAGGGAGGGGGTCCGACCTCACCGGCATCACTGGGAGGGATGGGGTCCGATCTTATCGATGAGGGAGATCGAGAGAGTGAGAGAGGGAGTGATGGGGTCCGACTCCACCGATGAGGGAGATCAAGAGACGGAGAAAGAAAGATTGAGAGATGGAAAAGCTAGGAGGAAGGGGTTCAACCTAGCCGATGAGAGAGATCAAGAGAGAGAGGGAGTGATCGAGAAGATGGTACATAGCTGAGCCAGCTCGAATATGCAATCGAGCCAGCTCAGGCCATGATCGAGCCGGTTGGGGGAGGACCCTAGTCGGATGTCTCAGGCACAGAGTCGGCTGTCTCAGGCACAGAGCCAGCTCGACTTTCAAGCGAATAAAATTTGATATGTCATGATGTTATATTGATTAATGTTCATTAACATTGCAGATCATAATGGCACCGAAATGCCATCTAGCTTTTATCCCAGTCCTTCGATGGGTTACGTATAGTTCAGCATCCGAGAAGCAGTCGGAGCATACTCCGTTCACCTCGGCATCGGCTGCTCAGAGACCTCCACCATCGGTATCTATTCTATTGATGGCATCTACTCCACCGGTAGCTGAGCCTCTACAATCGCAGGCATCTGAGTGTACGTTTTTATTATATTAGTACAACTTTATTTTTTATATAGTATTTGTACACTTATATATTTGCATAATGTATTTGCATTGTAGGTGCATCATTCAGCTGGATATTTCACAATTCCATATGTATTGTACACGTATGGAACTGCCAACATCAGATGATGGTACAGTATGATGCGGAGGGAAGGTCGGTAGGAGAGACCGCATGGAAGATGCGTTCATTTTTTGGAGTGCTTGTGAGGCGGTCGGACATCATTCCTGTAGAGCTTAGAGACTGGCGTTTGATGGATGCTGCCATCAAGGATCGGGTATGAAAGAAGATATGGATAAGTACGTGCATCTTAGTTATATTTATGTATTTTATATATTTACACTATATATGTTTGATTAGAATAATTTTGTAACTAATTTTTGATAAATTTATGCAGAGCAGGTACGACTTCTCCGATCATGAGAGGGCTCGAGATGCTTGACTGAAGAAGATCGAAGAGTTATACCGGGGTTACAAGATCAAGCTCCATAGAGGATAGCTCAAGCACCGACGAGACACTCTGGAGGAGCTTATTTTCTTGATACATGACTGTCCTCCAAGTCAGTGGGAGAGGATGGTTAGACACTGAAGGAGTCAGGAGTTCGAGGTAAAATTCCTAACTTTTAAATTTTTCAATACGCTTAAAGTTTTATTTAAATATTTTTAAATATTTATTTTTTATTTAAATATTTGTTAGATTATCTTCCATTAGAATCGAAAGAATCATGCAGTCTAGGAGTATACGTACACTTTAGGCCGCGAGTCTATGGCCAGTCGTGTGTATAGAGAGGTAATTAATTCTAAATCTTACTAGATAAATTAAATTCATATTTTTTATCATCTTTTTGATAAATTTATTCTTTATTATAGCTGGTAAGAGATGGAGTGATGCCCAACCATAGCGAGATCTTCTGATCCAGCTGCACGGACAAGACGGACAGGTCGATGAACGCCACGATCGGACATATTTTTGTAAGTATTAAATATATTAGTATATATGATTAGTATTATAGCATTTCTTATAAAATTTTATTTTAATTTATAATTACAGAATCAGTTAGATGTACTTGCGAGCGAGGGCCCAGATACCTTTGAGCTCCATAACCATCTGTCTCAGGTCTTGAGACCTAAGCACTCTGGGAGGATCCGATGCAGGCCCGAACACATGCCGACGAGCTACTGGTTCGAGGCGAGCGTCTTCTTACAGACTTTTGGTGTTGTTGGTCGGTAGGAGCTTAAGAAGGAATTAGCACGGACAGATCATGCTGTGACGTGGGCAAATCAGGCTGAGGAGCGTGCATCTCATCTGGAGGGCATCATGAGAGACATGATGTTAATGCTTAGTATGCATTTTGAAGTCATAGGCTTCGAGGATATGTTAGTCCGCATTCCAGCTTTAGCTCCGGCTCTGACTCCTGCTCTCGATGATAATGATGTAGATTTAAGAGACTTTTGATGTATTTTATTTTTTTAAAAAATATTATAATAAATTTTATTCGATAATAAAATTTTAGCATTTAGAATAATTTTTGTATTTATTATATTTTCTTATGTTATATATCTATATTTATCAGATAAAATATATAAAAAATAAAAATTTTATTTTTTTTAATTATTCAAGATCTACGATAGCAATTTTATAATCGCTACCATATCCGTGCCAACCGCTGCCATAGATTTTTGATGCAAACGGTGCCAACCGCTGTATTAGACCTATGATAGCGGTTAAGAAATCGCTGTCATAGATAACCTATGGCAGTGGTTACATAATCGCTGCAATAAGCTATCTATGGCAGCAGTTTTAATAACCACTATCATAGAGCTATGATGATGGTCGTAGTAGTAGCAGTTAGAAAATTGCTATCATAATCTATGATAGTAGTTTTTTGGGCTACAACAGCGGTTACAAACCATCTGAAATATCTCATTAGATATTAGTGAATAGTCTAAAACGTCTCAACAAGCCATACAAAAGATATTGGAATAAATTATGTTTAGTAGAAATCTAGAATGCATTTAAAACATAATATGAAAATAGAGTATTAGCGACGGTATTTTTGTCGTTACTAATAATGAATATTAGTGACGAAATTAGTGATGACAAAATTATCATCACTAATAATCTTTTTTACTGACAGCTTTAACGATGGAAGTTTAGTCATCGTGGCTAATAGTTACTAGCGATGGTAGTCGTGATGGCAATATCATCGATATAGGTATTAGCGATAATATTAGCGACGATAGTTAGCCATCGCTAATACTAAATAATTTTATTTTTTTAATTAAATTTATTATTATTAGCAATGGCGGACAATTATTAGCGATGGTCTTTTGTTGTCACTAATAAAGAGTAATTTTATTTTTTTAAAATTTGATTATAGGATTATTAGTGATAGAATTATGTTATTAGTGACAAAAAAAGTCATTGCTAATATTAATTATTTTTAAAAATATTTTTTAAAATTATTTAAATATTTTTTAAATTATTAGTGATGATAAATTAAGCCATCGCTAATAATCATCGATAATTAATTAATTTAATTATAATTTAAATTTATTAGCTGTAGCTTTTCATCGCTAATAGTCAAAAATCCATCACTAATATGTATTAACGATGGCAAAAATGCCATCGCTAATTTTAATTTTTTTTTTATTTTTTTAAAATATATTATAATTTTAATATTTAAAGTTTATCTTCATCATTCATTATCTAAATAATTATCGTTAGAGTATCATCACAAAATACTACCTCAATTTGATAGCCCTAGCTATGTCGACCAATAAAATTTGATTTCGATGGTCATGAATGATCATTTGATGATTTGATAGATAAAGATTACTGATGGATTTAAAAACTTGCAATGATAATCTCGATGATATTTATAGCATACTATTAAAATTTTACTTCAATCAGACATCATTATTACGATTAATTTAGCATGAAATGATTTGGATCATTAAATAAAAAAATAATTAAAAAGTGAAGCGGCATTCGATTATAAGATAATTTTTTAGATAAATAATCTTTACTACTATTTTGATCATTTATATGGTGGTGATTGTAAAATTCAAATCATGCGTATATGAATGATCCAAACTATATGACTCTTAATACTTATTCTTGAAGTCCTTAAATAATTACACTTGTGCTTTTATAAGATCTGCCTAACATGGATGGTTCATATACATGCAGTTTAAATTTTAAGATTACCATCATATCAATGATTAAAGTAGTAGAAAACATCATTTATCTAAAAAATTATCTTAATCGGATATTATTTGATCTTTTGATTATTTATTTTTTATTTAATGATCAAAATCATCCTATGCTAAATTGATCATAATAGTGATGTCCGATTAAAGTAAAATTTTGATCGTATGCTAAAAAAGTCACTAAAATTATTATTGTGAGTTTTCAAATCCATCGATGGTCTCTATCTATTAGATTATCAAGTGATCATTTATGGTTATTAAAATCAAATTTTATTGATCGACATAGCTAGGGCTTTCAAATTGAGGTGGTCTTTTATGATGATACTCTAATAATAATTATTTAGATAACAAATGATAAAGATCGACTTTAAATTTTAAAATTATATCATATTTAGAGAAAAATTTAAAAAAATATTAATGATGGATTTTTTATCGATGGCATTAGCAATGATAAGTTTGCTATTGTTAATAAAAAAATTTAATTATCTGATAAAAATATTAGCGATGAATTTTTATTTTTAACGATGTAGTTTCATCACTAATGCTTTTACTGACGGCATTAGCAATGTTAAGTTTACTGTTGTTAATAGTTTGCAACTTCAAAACAATTGAGGAAAAAAAATTTCACTCTCGCGCTCATTCTCTCTTGTTCCCATCCTTCATCCTCCTCTCACCGACGATCGAACCTCCGTCATCCCCCAACCCTCCTTTCCTCCCTCCCCATCCCATTCCTCTAGTGTCTTGTGGATGAGCTCTCCCTCTCCTCCCTTTCTCCATCCCGCTACTGTCGGAGCCCTCCCTCTCCTTCCTTTCTCCATCCTACCATCATTGGAGCCCTCCCTCCCCTCCTTTTCTCCATCCCGACACTGCCAGAGCCCTCCCTCTCCTCCATTCCGATGCCATCGGAGCCCTCTCTCTCCTCCCTTTCTCTGTCCTGCCAGTCCTTCCTCTGTCCTGCCACCATCGGAGCCCTCCCTCCCCTCCTTCCCTCCATCCTGACATCGTCGGAGCCCTCCCTCCCATCGCCAGTCACCCTCCGTGTGGTGGCTCGTGGCCTCCTCTTGGCTCTCAATCCGTGGTGCATCCTCTTTGCTCCGTCTGTCCTTCCTAAGCTTATCCGAGAAGTTTCCTCTTCCAACCTAATACCCTCCTCCAGCAAAAAGGTAAATCCATGAATAATTTTTTTTATTAAGCATGTTTTGTATTTGGACTCAAGCTATTCATTCAATTTTAACCGATCCAAACTGATTCAATCCAAAAATTGAATAACAAAAAAATAAAAATCAAAAATTGACCCGAATAAGAAAGGAACCAAACTGAAATCAAATCGAGAATTTTGATTTGATTTGATTTGATTTTTTTATTTTCTTATAATTTTATCTATTTTTAATTATTTATTTTTAATAAAACATATTCAAATAATTATTATCGATTCATTGTTAGTTTGTTACATTATATTTAATTAAATTCAGGATCTATTGAATTTATTGATTGATAATTTTTTATATTAAAAATTAATAATTGATAAGTAATGGTACATTGATAATTGATAAATCATAGGTTGATAATATTCGATCGTAAAATCAGTCGCTAAATTATTAGCAATCAATTTTTAATTTTAGTAATTAATTTTTTGGTCGCTAAAATTCTATTTTTTATAGTAAATTCCACTCCATCCATCTTTTTTTTGGTTTATTTAACCATTCATTATACTTTGTATTTTTTTATTATTTTTTTTAGAAAACTAACTTCTCTTTTCTTGTATAAAGTTGAGATAGTATCATTATCGAAGAAAAAAATGCATATCAGATAATTTAACTTTAAGCAACTTATTTTTTTCTATAATAATTATTTTATTTAATTATGATATATATATAAGTTTATAACATAAAAGTATAATATTTATTTTTTGATTTTTAGTACAAGCGAAGAAAAGAGTTATGAAAAATTGATCAATGTATAAGTTTTCAAAATAATATTATATGTCATATATCAGGATCCGCGGTTGTATGACTAGTTGGACTCGTTGTTTCAACCATCACATCAAATAATTTTATTAGTAAATTTTTTTACTTATTTTAAATTTTGATATTTAGAAGCTTCACATATTTAGGCTAAGCTTGAGTCGGAAAAAAAAATTTAGGGGCTAAAAATTTGATCTAATCTAGAGGTATCTATAGTTTCATATCATCGAATGAAATATGTAGGAATAATCTATTCGAGAATTGAAGAAAGCTATCGAAAGATAAGCCTTTATATTGAAAGATATCTTTTTGTATCAAAACTTATGAATAATTTTTTTTTTTTATTATTTTAGGATGCTGAAATATCCGGCTCTTATCCACCAGCTACTGGAGATGAGCAGAAGGACGAGAAGAATGTTACTTAATTTTTTTTGATTTACATATAATTTTGATACGTCATTATTCTATGTGCCCCAGTGGAGCAACAAGGAGTATACCAGTAGGTGGCAGAGGGCCCGATAGAATTGGGCTGCCCAGCAGGATCTGATCAGGTGCACGGGCGGTTAAGAAATCTATACCAAAATTCTTCATTAGAATTATAATTTTTTTTATATATACTTTAATTAATTTAATTTTATTATTTACTTATTATAGATACAGTAACTGGATCATCCACCAAGCTAGCTGCAGTTGTCGAAGGCCACACATAGGTCTAGAAGGATTGATGATTATTTAGATTCTAGATCATGATAGATTATGGTAAGAATTTCAAACTATATTTATTAGGTTGTTATAGAATCTGATATGTATATTAAAACTAATGTACTTATGAACTGTGTAGGCAGATTATATGGAGTACGTCGTTGCACGGTATGGTGATAATCCATCTACTTAGCCCACCCTTAACCTTAAGGGATGGCTCAAGGTCACCGGAGGGGTGAGTAGGAGCCGGATCATAGAATTTGGCCACAGCTTCGATCCTCCAGCAATAATCCTTTTTGGCATCCTCAGATGTTTTAGATTTAGAGTAATGCCCACGTAGAGGAGGTCATGCAGAAGCTTCTTAGCCAGTGACCTTAGAGCATCCGAAATGCCATCTGTGATGCAGTCATGAAGCATCTTCAGGATCTATGACTGAGCGACCAGCTGGGCTCATTGTTCCAATCATCTCATCAGATAATTTTATTAATAAATTTTTTTACTTATTTTAAATTTTTATATTTAGAAGCTTCAGATATTTAGATTAGGCTTGAGTCGAAAAAGAAAATTTAAGGGCTAAAATTTTAATCTAACCATCCAATTGATGGGCTGGGGGTGCTTATAGTTCCATATCATAGAATGAAACATGTAGGAATAATTATTTGAGAATCGAAGAAAAATATCAAAAGATACGCCTCTATATCGAAAGATATACCTCCGTATCAAAACTTATGAATAATATTTTATTTTCTTCATTTCAAGATGTTGGGATATCCAGCTTTCATCCATCAGTTACTAAAGATGAGCAGGAGGACGAGAAGGATGTTACCTAATTTTTTTTATTTATATATAATTTTGATACTTGTAAAGCAGTATCTCAATATAAAATTATATAATTTATATTTTTAATATAATATAATTAATTTATATTTATAATTATATTAAATAATTATTATCTTTTTAAATAGATTTTAAAAAATATTATTATTTATTAGTAAAATTTAAATTATTTAATTATAATTTTTTTAAAAAATTAAAAATTATTAGCGATGGTAGATTACCATTGTTAATAATTTTTTAGAATTTAAAAAATAAAAAAGATATTAGTGATGGTATTAGTGACAAAATTATCATCACTAATAGTTTATTAAATTTTTTATAAAAAAAATAAAAATTTATTAATGACAGCATTAGCGATAAAAATACCATCGCTAATAGATTTTTATCAGTTTAATTAATAAAAATTAAAATTTTTAGTGATGGAATCTTTGTCGCTAATGTCGTTGCTAATTAGTTATTAGCAAATAGCAATAGTTGCCATTGCTAATAATGATAATTAGCGATAAAAATTTTTTATATTAAATTTTATGATAGTATTAGCGATGATAAGATTATTAGCGATGGCATATGAACTATTAGCGATAGCATTTAGCCATCACTAATAGTCCAAATTATTATAGTAAAAGTATAAATAATGAGCAATAATAACTTGCCTTTTACCTATCCGACATGAAGGTCCAACCATGCTCCTCCAAGGATCCAATATCCTATAATAAATAGGTCAAAAACCAACTCTAGCTATCTTTCGTCTCTATCTCCATTACAGCCCATGCGACGAAAAAAAATATTTTCATTACCATCCTTCCCTACTGTAGCTACTGTTAAGAACGGTGCAAGATTTAGGACATGCTTTTCAAATTTTTTTTAAATTTTATTTTAGTGAAAGTAGAAAAATTAATGTAAAATTAATTTAGGCATGCATTGGTCTAATCAATAATCCTATACTAGGATCTAGACATGCTGATATGTAATTGAAAAATAAAATGCATTCGATGAGCAAATTAGATTTGCTGATCGATCAGTATACTGTACATGATCCCTTTGCACGAGTAGATGATCTTCATGATCTGAATCCATAAGAGAAAGTCCATGATGTCGCGCTGCAGCTGCATACTTGTCCGGTCCTACAGATGGTCCACATAGAGCTCCTGATCCCAACCAACTCCATCGGAGTGCTAGTTCCTTATCGGAGCCTTCGATGGCTGAGCACGATCGATCCAATCGATCATTTTCTTTCTAATCTACTAGATGCTTTAGAAAAGATCATGTACATTGGAGGATGATAAGGTAGTAGTTTGAATTTGGTGCTGATCGGGCACTCATGACGCTCTATCTCTCCATCCGAATCCTAAGTCCCAACTTTTTGGAGTTTTCTCACACCCAGAAAACCCTTACGCCCGAAAATCTTCTCACACCCTCTCTCTTTGGAGTTTTCTCATGAAACAAATTTTTATGGGAAGAGAGACTCTCCCTCTACCATACACCCACTCTTAGATACTCTTAAGATGGGCGATAAAAGGAAAAAAAAATTTAGAAGAGGCATATGAGAAAAGTTGGTGCAAGATGGACACGCCTCTCTCCCAGTGGAGTTTTCCACACCCAGACTTGCGCCTCTCTCAATTTTTCTCTCTTTAAGAAAGCCTTTTGCTTCCCTCTCAAATCCTTCACACTCTTCTACACATGCCCAAGAGAAAAAAATAATTTAATAATGGGTGACTAAGAGTGGAATGCGTGTGGATTAGATAAGGAGATTGAGAGGCTTCCACTTGAATTCAAAATTCAAATGGAGGCCTTATCCACATCCAGTGCCCATTCTAGGGAGATTGATGCATAGAAGGACTCTCCTTCTATGCACCCACATCTGAGAATTCACAAAAATGTGAGACAAAAAATAAAGGGGCATGGAGAATGGATAAGCACCAGAGGGTCAAGAGGTTTCTACTTCTAACAAACTTGAATTGAATTTGAAATTTAATTCTATTTGAACTGGTCCAACACTTGGACTAGGTCAAAGAGAGAAGGAAGAGGAGTGCAAACACCATTCTAGGCATGGTAAATCACACATAGAAAATAAAGAGGCATGGAGAAGGGCGTGGACAAAGTCAAAGTGGTGCAGGGATAAGGGAGTTTAAATTTCAAATCATATTTGATTTGGTCCAAATTGGTTTCAACCAAATAAATTTTTCAGACCCATTTAGACTAGATTAAATCCAACCAAATTAAGCTTAACCTAATCTACTTAAAATCTAATCAAATTAGAAATTGATTGAATCTAGATTCTGATCAAATCAGGATTGAATCTTTCATAGCGATTAGGTCATCTTATGACCTAATTAGGTCAAATGTAATCAAATCGAATTCAATCAAATTTGATCGAATACTCATCACTCAATCAAATTGAGCTAATCAATAATCAAATTATTAATTAATTCTTTAATAAATATAGAGTCCCAATCGGATGGGTGTCTGGATAATAGAGTCCCATATATATGAAACTCTTTAAGAGTTTCAATCCAGTAGAACTCTCGAACCCAGTGTCTCAAACGAATGAAACTCATGATCATAGAGTCCCAAATCAGTGAGACTCTTGATCAAAGAGTTCTAGATAAGTAGGACTCAGAGTCCTAATCTAGTGAAACTCATAAAGGCAGAGTCTCAGTCTAGTGGGAGTCTTGACCATAGAATCCTAGATCAATAGGACTTTTGATCAGAGAGTTCTAGACAAGTAGAACTCAGAGTTCCAATCCAGTAGGACTCTTGATCATAGAGTTTCAGTCTAGTGAAACTCTTGATCATAGAGTTTCAGACCATCAAAACTCTTGATCAACCATCAAATCAAATAGAAACTTCTATTGTATGTGATCCTATAGGTTCGAACCTTAAGTCGGTAGCATAGGAACTAATTTTCTATGCCAATCGATGTAACCATCTAGCAATGGTACTCGATATCTGGATAGGTCAAATAGTCACAACGCAACATCTACGAACCTATGGTATATGGTTATCATATAATTCATCCCCTGATCTTAATGCTCAAAAGATGACCTAGGGTTTAACTGTCAACCCTGAAGAATCATCTACAGTGCATTTCAAAATTCAGTGTTCATCAAATAAATCACTCCAATTGAGATTTTGCTAAATTAAAATACAATGATGCATTTGCTCCAACACTTGAAGGAATCAATCCCATCTTGACTTACATACTAACTTCACAAGTACTTGACTACATCTAGTAGCCTTCCGTTACTGAATTAAAAATTTAGGTAGTCCGATATCTAAGTACAGTGAGTTGCTTGCAAGTCATCATGGTATTCTTAGATCTAAGGGACACCTATATCTATATCCTTCGTAAGTAACTATTGACAGTAGAGAGCTTTGCAGTTGGATCACATTCAGTGAAATGTATTCCTACACTTTACCTGCATGCCATACTAATACTTCATACTCCTTGATTAAGAGAATAATCAATATATACGGCATACAATAATCTTCACTCGATATGCTGTCGTCCTAAGTAACAACGTGTCATTTGGTCACGAATAAGTTTAAGGCCTAAACAACAAATCCTTCTTTATCGAGTCTAAATAGTTCTAAGGACTTCATCACAGAAGAGTTTATTATAGAAAGATGCAAAAATATGATAAAAAATTAGAATAATAATTTTATTTATTTATAATTTAAATATAAATTATATTCAGCTCAACCATTTATAATCTAGATGATTGATTTTAGGATATAATTTTCAACAACTCTCACTTAGATTAAAGTCACTCAGAACAGCATCGAATATCCATCTTTCATTTATAATTATCGAACTCTTTGATTTCGAGAGCCTTACTGAATGGGTCGGCCACATTCTCCTTCTATCGATCTTTTGAAGATCGACGTCACCTCACTCCACGATCTCTCATACAAGATGGTAGCGATGCAGAATGTATTTGGTGCGCTGATGTGCCTTCGGCTTTTTTGCTTGAGCTATGGCTCCAGTGCTGTCACAGTAAAGTAGAATCGGACCATCTACAGAGGATGCCACTTCCAACTCATTGATGAACTTTCATAGCCACACAGCTTTCTTCATAGTATCAGATGCCGTGACATACTCTGCCTCACACATAGAATTGATCATAGTATGCTGCTTGAAATTTTTTTGGCAAACCGATCCTTCATTCAGGATAAACACATAACCTGACACACTCTTACTATAATCATGATCTGATTGAAAATTAAAATCAGTATATCCCATAAGTTTTAAGTTAGCATGTCCATAAATAAGCCACTGGTTCTTAGTATTTCTCAAATACTTTAGGATTATCTTTACAATCTTTCAGTAATTCTCATCTGAATCAGACTGGTATCTACTCACTATCCCTAGTGAGTATGCCACGTTTGATCTTGTACATGTCATGGTGTACATATTAAAATCCACTATCGAAGCATATGATATTCTACTTATACGCTCTCTCTTGAGGAATTATCGGACAATCTCTCTTCGAGAGAGTAATTTCATGGCCTATCGGAAGATAATCTTTTTTGAAATTTGCCATGCTAAATTGCTTTAGCACTGTATCGATATACGTGGATTGGGATAATCCAAGCAATCTTTTAGATCTATCTCTATAGATCGTCATCTTTAGGATGTAGGAAGCTTCTTCCAACTCCTTCATGAAGAATTATGATGATAGCCAAACCTTTATTTTCTATAGTGCAGGGATGTCATTCTCGATTAAGAGAATATCATCCACATATAATACAAGAAATACAACTATAGAACTATTAGCCCATTTATGCATGCAAGGTTCCTCTCCATTCTTAATGAAGCCATATGTTTTGATCACTTTATGAAAATATATATTCCAACTCCGAGATGCCTGCTTTAATCTATAGATGGATCTCTGAAGCTTGTACACCTTAGACTCATCTGTGGATGTGAATCCCTTAGGCTATATCATATACACCTCTTCATCTAGCTCTTCATTTAGGAAAGCTATCTTCACATCCATTTATCAGATTTCATAGTCTAGGTATGCCGCTATCACAAGCATAATCTGAATGAATTTGAGCATTGCCATCGAAAAAAATATCTCGTCATAGTCAATATCATAATGCTGACAATATCCCTTAGCAACTAAATGGGCTTTATAGATCTCTATCTTTTCGTCTATGCCCCTTTTTTTTAAAAAAAATTACTTACATTCAATCGATTTTACTCCTTCAGATGGATTAACCAGTGTCCATACACTATTGACCTTCATGGACTCCATTTTGGACTTTATGGCTTTCAGCCACTTATCAGAGTCTGACCTTTGCATGGCATCTATGTAGGTGATCGAATTCTCATTATTCTCATTGAGTTCGACAGGATCACCATTCTAAATCAAGAATCTATCCAGTTGATGTGGTACTCTATCAAATCTCCTTAAGAATGCCTCTTCAACGGGCTCTAGATTTAATCTTATTAAATTTAGTTATGTAGGTTCACTAGAATGTATCGGTTCTTCCACCTATTGAACTTCACTAAGTTTAACATTAAAGGTAGCTGTTCCTTTCTTAAGAAACTTTTTTTCCAAAAATACTATTCTATTGCTGATGAATACGTTTTGCTCCTCAGTAAGGTAGAAGTAATAATCCCTAATTTTCTTAGGATATCCTATAAACAAGCATTTATTAGACCTCAATCCCAGCTTTTCTAGCTGTAGACGTTTAACAAAAACCAGACATCCTCAAACTTTAAAGTAAGAGAGTGTCGGCCTACGTCCAATCCATATCTCATATGGAGTCTTTGCAATAGTTTTGCTCGGAACATTATTCAAAATAAAATAAGCAGTCTCGAGTGCATAATCCCAGAAAGAAACTAGTAGATTCACAAAATCCATCATGGACCGAATCATGTCCAACAGGGATTGATTCCTCCTTTCAGATACATCATTATGCTATGGTGTTTCAGGAGGTGTCCATTATGAGAGAATTTCATTCTTTTCTAAATATATCAAAAACTCGTTAGAAAGGTATTCACCTCCTCGGTATGATTGAAGAGTTTTAATACTCTTTTCAAGTTATTTTTCTATCTCATTTTGATATCGTTTGAACATTTCAAACGAATCAGATTTGCTATTCATAAGATAAATATACCCATACCTCAATAGATCGTCAGTAAATATAATGAAGTAGTAGAATTCACCTCTAGTACATGTGTTCATAGGTCCACAAACATCAATATATACTAGATCCAGAAGCTCAGTGGCCCGTTCACCCTTTCCAATAAAAGATGATTTGGTCATCTTACCAAGAAGACAGGACTCATAGGTAGTCAATGATTCACAATCATCGATATCAAAAGGATATGCTTCTTGACTAACCTATTGATCTTATTCTTATTTATATGACCGAGCCTACAGTGCCAAAGATAGGTATCAATAACATTATCTAGTTTTGAGCATTTATTTGATGTGTACATTATATTAATAGATTATGATATAATATAAATATTATTTTTAAATTTTTCTTACATTATTGTAACATCATTCATAATAATATCATAATAATTTTTTTTATTAATAAATAATAACCATCTTGGACCAAAAGCTCAACATATATTATGTTCATCATAAAAGATGGACAATAATGATAGTCACTTAAAATGATATTATTAATTTTAAAATAAGCTCAAGAGTTTTTAATGCTAGGACTAGAACTTTACTTTCATCCTTAATATTAAGAAATCTATCTTCATTCTCAAACTTTCTATCAATTTGAAGTCCATGTAATGAATTGCATGAAGAAAATAGTGCAGGGTTTGCTATGCTACTTTCAAAATTTTTTTCAAAAATAGCAATGATGTAATAAAAAATAATTAATCTAATTAATTATCTATTGATCATACCAGATTATTTAACCCTATTCATTAGGATCTAAATATAATATGCATGCATACATCAATAGATCTGAAAATAATACTATGTAGTAAACTATTTACTACATCTACATGTTCAGAACATAATACTTTTTCATGGATAGTTGATCGCCATGATTTGATCATTGTCAAGGAGGTCCATTGGTCACGATGTAGCCACATAAGTGTCTGGCCTCCACGAATCATCCACACAAGGCTTCTAGTCCTAATTGCCTCCCATGCGAGTGCTAGCTCGACACTGGAGTCTTTCAATGGTTGTTTTGATCGAACTCCTTTGATCCTTATCTATTGGCTTCATAGATGCTCCGGGTCACTGGTAGATGTAGTAGAGAGGTAGAGGAGGTTCTTCATAAAGTTTTGTGGGCTTTCGACACTCATAGCTCATGAAATGGATTCCCGAATCTCAGGTCAAAACACTAGATCAAATGCACCTTGAAACCTTGCGCTAGCCTTTCTCTGGTTTTTCTTCTCATGGAATTTTTTAAAACTTTTTCTCATGCACCAAGAGGCTCACAGAAGCCCTCCCTCAATATTAGATCTGATCTATCATGTCCCAAAAATTCCTCCTATTTATTTTTGCACCAAAGAGAGAGACCCCATGTGGAGAGAAAGATGGGTTGGTTATTAGGCCAAATTCAAACTCATTTTGAATTCAACCTCAAAACCATCTGATCCTATCCACTAGGGATATGAGAAAGGGTGGGTGAGAACATCTTTTGGCATGGAAAAGAATCATGAGAAACCTTTTCTCGTGTAGCAAATGTGTCGCACAAGAGAAGGGTGGCGCATTGATAAGGTAGAGGTTGTTTTTATCCAAGTTTGAATCTCATTCAAATCAAAACAAATAACAACCATATCTTATCCATTTTGAACGTGGAAGACCTGGTCAAAATCTCTTTTGTATATGAGAAAAAGGTTATGAGAGAATTAAATTAAATTTTAAAGCGGGCGTGGGTTAAATGGCGCAGGGAAAGAAGACTAGTCAAACTAGTCTTTGAAATTCAAACTTGAACCAATTGAACCAACCAATTCAAAATAGGTTAGGCCCAATTAGACTAATTCAAACCCAACATATTTAGAATTAATTATGATTAATTAAATCTCAATAAAATTAGAAATTGATCAAGTCCAACCTCTGATCAAATCAGAGTTCAAACCTCCTCGGCGATTAGGTGAACTAATGACCTAATTGGGTCAGACGCAACTGAATTCAATTCAATTGAACTTGGATAAAAAATAATTACTCAATCAAATTAAGTTAATTAATGATCAAATCACTAATAATACCTCTCATAAAATTAGAGTCCAAATCCAGTGGGTATCTGGACAATAGAGTTCCATCAAAATGAAACTCTTGATCGAAGAGTCCAAAACCAGTGGGACTCTTGATCCCGAAGTCCAAAATAAGTGGAACTCATGATTATGGAGTCTCAACTCTCAATCACAAAGTCTCAGACATGTAGGACTCAGAGTTTCAGAGCTGTGAGACTCTTGGTCGAAGAGTTTCAGTTTAGTGAAACTCTTGACCACAGACTTTCAAACATTGAGACTCAGTGTCCTAACCCAGTAGGACCCTCGATCGAAGAGTTCCAATCTAGTGAGACTCTTGACCATAGAGTCTCAGTCGAGCGGGACTCTTCACCATAGAGTCTCAGTCGAGTGAAACTCTTCACCAGCCATCAGATCAGGTAGGAACCTCTTATGTGTGTGATTTCGTAGGTCCAAACCTAAGTCGGTAGCACCGAAACCAATTTTTATACTAATCGAAGTGACCATCTAGCAATGATACCCAACGTCCGGATAGATTGAATAATCACAATCATAACATTCAGAACCTACGCAAATATGGTTACCGTATAATTCATCCCTATGATCTCTATGTAATAGATGACTCAGGGTTAGACTGTCAACCCTAAAAAGTACATCCATATCGTATCTCAAAGTAATTAGTCCCGTGACCCCTCACTAAGACTACCCTGATCAAGGATTTGCTAAATTAAAATACAATTGAACACAGCTCCTAAAATCAGGAGTGATCAATCCCATCTTGATACACGTACCGACTCCATAAATACTTGACTGTGCCTAGAAATCTTCCATCATTGAATTAAAAATTCAGATAGTCCGACATCAAAATATAGTAAATTGCTTGAAAGTCTCCATGGTGATCTCAGATCGGAGGAATATTTATTTTCACATTCCATCGAAGCTAATCTTGATAGGAGAAAAGCGCCGAAGTTGATCACGTTCAGTGCAGATATATCCATCCATCTCACTTGCATGCCATATCAGTGTCTCAACACTCCTTGGTTATGAGGATAACCAACCTATGTGACACACAATGATCTATACTTGATAAATATTATCGTCCTAAGTAACAACGTATCATTTGGTCATGATCTATTTAAGGACTAAACTATAAATCCTCCTTTATCGAATCTAGATAGTCCTAAGAACTTCATCACAACACAAAAGTTCATTAGAAGATAATAGAATTTATGATGAAAAATGTCAAAATAATTTTTATTAAATTATAATTTATATACAATTATAAATATATGGCCCAACTATCAATAGACTGATAATTAACTTTGGGATACATTTTCAACAATCTTCCACTTGGACTAAAGCCAATTAGTGCAGTATCTAATACTTATCTTCAACTTAAAGTCATCGAACTCCTTCACCATAACAGCTTTAGTGAATGGGTCAGCCAGGTTCTCATTTCCATAGATCTTCTGAAAGTTGACGTCACCTCGATCCACAATCTCTCGAACAAGGTAGTAACGACGTAGAATATGCTTCATCCACTGGTGTGCCTTTAGTTTCTTTGCCTGAGTAATGGCTTCAGAGCTATTGCAATAGAGCAGAATTGGACCATCAAGGAAGGATGCTACTCCGAGCTTGGTAATGAATTTTCTTAGCTACACCACTTCTTTGGCAGCATCTGATGCAGCGACATACTCCACCTCACAAACTGAATTGGCCATAGTGTGCTGCTTGGAACTCTTCCAGCAAACAGCCCCACCATTAAGGGTAAATATATCCTGACACGCTTACTATCATCATGATCAGACTGAAAATTGGAGTCTGTGAACTCCATAAGTTTTAAGTCTGATTCACCATATACAAGCCACTAGTTTTTAGTATTTCTTAAATACTTCAGGATGATTTTAACAATCTTTCAGTGATTCTTTCCTGGATTAGATTGGTATCTACTTACTACACCCAGTGAGTATGTTACATCTGATCGCGTAGATGTCATGGCGTATATTATAGAACTCACTACTGAAATATATGGTATTCTATTCATACGCTCTCTGTTTAGAGGTGTTGTTGGACAATCCTTCTTTGAAAGAGAAATTCCATGGCCTATCAATAGATAGTCTTTCTTTGAATTCTGCATGCTAAACCATTTTAGCATAGTATCAATATACGTAGATTAGGACAATCCAAGCAACCTTTTAGATTTATCTCTATAGATCTTCATCCCTAGGATGTAGGAAGCTTCTCCCAGATCTTTTATGGAGAATAAAGCCAAATCTTTATTCCTTGTAATGTAGGAACATCATTTTCGATTAAGAGAATATCATCCACATACAATACTAGGAATACTATTGTTGGACCATTAGCCCACTTGTATATGCAGGGCTTCTCTTCATTTTTAACGAAGCCATACGTTTTGATTATTCTATCAAATCGTATGTTCCAGCTCCGAGATGCCTGCTTCAGTCCATAATTGGACCTCTGAAGTTTACACACCTTAGACTCATCTATGAACATAAAATCTTTAGATTGTATCATATACACCTCTTCATCCAGCTCTCTATTCAGAAAAGCTGTTTTCATATCCATCTGCCAGATTTCATAGTCCAAATAGACAGCTATGGCAAGCATTATCCGAATGAATTTGAGCATTGCTATAGGAGAGCATCTCATCATAGTCAATACCATAACGTTGACGATATCCTTTGGCAACCAAATGGGCTTTATAGATCTCCACCTTTTCGTCTACACCTTTTTTTCTTTTAAAAATTCACTTACATCCTATGAATTTTATCCCTTCAGGTGGGTCAACCAATGTCCATACATCGTTAACCTTCATGGATTCCATCTCGAATTTTATGACCTCAAACTATTTTTTAGAGTCGGATCTCTGCATTGCATCCATATAGGTGATTAGATCCTGATTGTTCTCATCGAGTTTGATAGGATTTCTATCCCGGATCAAAAAATCATAGTATCTATCCGGTTGACGTGGTACTCTATCATATCGCTTTAAGGATGCTTCTACTATGGATTCTAGGTCTGATCTAATTAGATCTAGCTCAGGTTCAACAACTTGTGTCCATTCTTCTACCTATCATACTTCATCAAGTTTGATCTTGGAGGTATTAGTTTCTTCACCAAGAAACTTCTTTTCTAAAAAAACTGCCTTAAGGCTGACAAACACTTTTGCTCATCAGTAAGATAGAAGTAGTACCCTTTGGTTTCTTTTGGATAATCTATAAAACTACACTTATCAGATCTAGGTCCAAGCTTATTTGTTATCAAATGTTTGATGTAGGTCGGACACCCTCAAACCCTAAGGTGTGAAAGTATTGGCTTATGCCCTGTCCATCTCTCATATGGTGTTTTATTAATAGATTTACTTAAAATCCTATTTAGAATGTAACAAGCTAACTCGAGCGCATATCCCCATAGGAAGATCGGCAAACCAGCAAATCCCATCATGGATCGAACCATGTCCAATAGGATTCGATTTTTTTTTTCAGATATACCATTATGTTGCGGTGTTCCAGGAGGGATCCATTGGAAGAGAATCCCATTCTTTCCAAGATATGTCAGAAACTCATTGGAAAGATACTTACCCCCTCAGTCAGATCGAAGAGTTTTAATACTCTTTCCAGTTTGCTTTTCTACCTTATTTTGAAATAGTTTGAATATTTCAAATGACTCTGACTTATGCTTCATTAAATAGACATACCCATACCTCGATAGATCATCTATGAAGATTATGAAGTAAAAATATCCACCTCTAGCACTTGAGCTTATGGGTCCACATGCATTCGAATATACTAAACTCAGAAGTTCAGTTGCTCGTTCATCTTTTTCAGTAAAAGGTAATTTGGTCATCTTACCAAGAAGACAGAACTCACAGATCGAAAGTGACTCACAATCACTAACATCAAAAATTCCTTCTTGAGCTAACCTGTTAATTCTATTCTTGCTAATATGACCTAGCCTACAGTGCCAAAGGTAGACATCAGACACATCACTAATTCTAGAGCGTTTATCAAAGGATTGAACCACTTTAATAGGAATAGAAAGTAAATAAATTTCGTTATTCAATTATCCAATCAAAATTATAACATCATTCAAAATGACATTACAAATTTTTTTTTATTGATATTTAAAAATCATTCATGGCCAAAAGGCCTACAGAAATGATATTCAATAAGAAAGTTGGACAATAATGACATTTATTAAGAATAACTTTATTTGAATTGATTACAAGATTCATAATTTTTAAAGCTAGAATTGAAATTTGTCTTTCATCTCCAACGTTCAGGAATCTCTCATCTTGATCAAATCTCCAACTGACCTGCAAGCCCTGCATAGAATTACAAATATGATAAGGGCTTTCAATATCTAATACCTAAGCAGTAGAATTAAATAAGAAAATATTGCAAGATGTTATCATATAAATATCTTGCCCAGCAACTACTTGCTTCTTCCTCGATCTGTTTGGATCCAGGGAGGTAATGTACAGAAGATAGTTCCTCTTCTAGTGCCCCTACTTCTTATAGAAGAAGCATTCTGCCTGACTCTGATCGGGCTTGTGCTTCTTAGTCTGATCCTGTGCAGTCATTCCAGCATGCAGTTGCACCTTCTTGTTTTTCTTCTTCTTATTCTTCTTTCCTTTCTTAAAGAGTCGACGACCAGAAGAAGACCCTCCCATTATATTCACCGTCTTCTTGTAGAGTTGGTGATCCTTTTCAAAGTTCTGCAACAATCCCAATAAGCCATGGTAGTTCACTATAGGCTTTGTCATTCTAAAATGAGTTAGAAAGGGAAGGAAGGACTTAGGCAAAGAATTAAGGATTGCATCCTTATCGAGCTGCTTGTGCAGAAAAAAGCCCAACTTGCTAAGGCGCTCAATCATCTCGATCATGTATAATACATAATCAATGACTGAGGCTCTGTCCCTCATCCGAGCATTGAAAATGGCATAATTTATTTTGTGCCTTTCAACATCATCCGACGTGCCAAAAGAGTCATTCAATATTTGAAGCATCTTCTATGGTTGGGCATTTTCAAACATACAACTAAACTCGTCATTCATTGCCACTAGCATTATACATCGAATGGTGGTGTGGTCATTGAGCTACTTCAGATAAATATCACGGACCGCTCTCCTAGCGTTCGAGGCTGGCTTCTCAGGTGCTAGATCCATTACCACATAAAGGATCCGCTCATGCTTTAGGATGATTTTTAACTTACGATACCAGCTATTGTAGTTGGGTCCCATTAATTTGTCATGGTTTAACAATGATTGAAGCGATAGGTTAGTGGCCACGTCTGCACAAAAAAAAAAAAATCAAACCTAATTAGTATATGAATTATTAATCCTAAAGACTTGGACTTCAGTGTAAAGGTCCTTCCATTATTTTATATGAATTGATAGCCTCTACCTCCAATTCGAGAAATTACTCTAATTTCTTAGTGGGTACTAGAATCCACATAGACTACACATGAGTCCAACTTTGGTTGGTCAACCCATGTGTACCTATGGATAGATTCAAAATCAATTGTTTCTCTAAACAACTTCTAATAACATTGATTTTACCTCATAGACCTAATCAGTAGGCTTTGGCCTCTATCGAAAAGATTTGGTTAGGCCCAACCATTAACATGACCATATTTGATCTTATCTAACCAATAAATAATCAGGTCCGACTTTGGTCGGCCAACCTAACCACCATCAGAAAGACTTAACCAAATTATCATTTTATGAATGATAATTTTATTAGTCAATAATCACTAGGCCTTTGGGCCTCCAATGATCATTATACTAATGAATCCATTATCATTCAACTTAATGAGAGGCTATGATTTAGTTATCTATATAACTATTTTATTTTTAAGGATCTAATAATTTTTGAGGATTTAGTTAACCAATTTTAAAAAAATTAGTAAATCAATTTTGATTCTCCCACCGACTTCACCAAGTCAGAAAAAAGATCTAATATAAGCTGGCATTAGGAGCACCTAAATTAGTCAGACTGATTTACCTAATAGATAAGGATGAGTTCGAATCACCAAGTGATCTAATCAAAATCTAACTCACCAGGATGACCAGGTAAGCGAGATCAGTGGAAGGGATATGCCATTAATTTATCAAAGATCGAATCAGTATGAGTAGCTTCCAATTAAAAATCACTGGTCAAACTATTAAACTTACCTTAGACACCATCCGGTTCATTAGTTTTAATTTGATCAACCTAGTAATTTCGAATTCGATCGTATAACCTTGAATTAAGTCCATTTAGTTCTTATTAATGGCATGGACTTGACCAACTACAACTATTATAATTGAGTCTATAGAGTTCTTGACCTAATCTAAATTAATATTTAATTAGATTTGATCAATTACTCTAAATTAGTCTATATTTTAACTAACCTTAGGTCTAACCCAATAACCCATAAATTTATGATTAATGACTTAGAGTCTTAATTCACAATTTTAGACACTAAATCATTATACTTCATTTTTAATTAAGTTTATGAGCTGAGGGTTAGGATTCAATATTTCAAAAATATTTTTAATTTTGAAAGATTTTTTATAACTTAGCATTGTTCACTAATTGAGTTGACTCATTAAATCATCTCAATTCATAAATAATACTAGTTGTAGGGTTTAATCTGAAACTATTTACAGTACATAATCAAGAAATCATGAATCAAATTTTATTTAATTATGCATTCATAATCATAAATCAGATTAAAGCTTAATATAACTTGATCATAAAAATATTAGATCAAATTTAGTAATTTTATGATAAACGATATAGATCAGCAACGTACCAGGACAACCTTTTCACTATAGGAGATAAATCCTACAGCAGGACAACCTATAGTCTGTGCGATCTAGATTTTAATTTTTTAGATCTAATTACTCAAATTATTAGATTAATAATTAGATCAAATCTAAATTATTAATCTAAATATGCAAGCATATCATGTTTAAGAAATCTCGCTCTGATACCAATTGAAGGAAATAGTGTAGGATTTGCTATGCTATTTTTGAAATTTTTTTCAAAAATAGCAATGATGTAGTAAAAAATAATTAATCTAATTAATTATTTACTAATCATATCAAATTATTTAATCTTACACATTAGGATCTAAACATAATATGCATGCATACATCAATAGATCTGAAAATAAAAATATGTAGTGATCTATTTACTATATCTATATATTCAAAACACAATACCTTTTCGCGGATAGTTGATCGTCGTGATCCGATTGTTATCAAGGAGGCCTGCTAGTCAGGATATAGCCACATAAGTGTCTGACATCCATAGATCGTCCACATGAGGCTTCTGATTCTGATCGACTCCCACGCGAGTACTAGCTCGACATCGGAGTCTTTCAACGGCTATTTTGATTGAACTCCTTCAATATTTATCTATGGGCCTCATAGATACTCTGGATCACTGGTACATAGTAGAGAGGCAGAGGAGGTCCTCCACAAAGTTTTGTAGGCTTTCGACACTCGTAGCTCATGAAATGGATTTTTGAATCCCAGGTCAAAACACTAGATCAAATGCACCTTGAAACCTTATGCTAGCCTTTCTTTGATTTTTCTTCTCACAGAATTTTTTAAAACTTTTTCTCATGCACCAAGAGGCTCACAGAAGTCCTCTCTTAATCTTAAATCTAATCTATCATGTCCCAAAAATTCCTCCTATTTATTTTTGTGCCAAAGAGAGAGACCCCATGTGGAGAGAAAGATGGGTTAGTTGTTAGGCCAAATTCAAACTCATTTTGAATTCAACCTCAAAACCATTTGATCCTATCCACTAGGGATGTGAGAAAGGGTGGGCGAGAACATCTTTTAGCATGGAAAAGAATCATGAGAAATCTTTTCTCATGTAGCAAATGTGTCGCACAAGAGAAGGATGGCGCATTGATAAGGTAGAGGTTGTTTTTATACAAGTTTGAATCTCATTCAAACCAAAATAAATAACAACCATATCTTATCCATTTGGAATGTGGGAGATCTAGTCAAAAGCTCTTTTGTATGTAGAAAAAATGTCATGAGAGAATTAAATTAAATTTTAAAGTGGGCATGGGTTAAATGGTGCAGGGAAAAAAGACTAGTCAAACTAGTCTTTGAAATTCAAACTTGAACTAATTGAACCAACCTGTTGACGCAGAATCTGGTCATCGCTGAAATCAGTTGAAGCGGTGGTGGACGAGGTCGCCATCGAGACCTGCAAAATAAAGTCTCGTTCGAAGTCGATAGGGGGTGGCTCTGACAGGATCCTCCGACGATCAAATCAGCTCTGGCCAATAGGAATGGAGTGCTCGGGAATGATTTTCGCAGAGCTTAGAGTAGAAGAGAACTTAGAGCATAGAGATAAGAGGTTAGCGATTAGAGGATAGCATATCTAGAGGATCCTTTTTATAGGCGGAGCTTGATGGTGACAACTGTAGCTGTTTGATGGTGGGTCGCTCAAGGCTGCACCGGATTTGATGCGGAGAAGATGGTGTCGTCAGGTCGAAAATGACAGCCATGCCATCCGACAGTGGTGGGCTGCTCGAGGTCTGGCAGAGCCGCTGTAGCCTCGTTTGTGGCAGACTGACGGTGACCGTTCATCCAGCTTTAATAGCCATGGCTCCCAGAAAGTAGGCATTAATCGATGGACTTCGGCATATATCGATTCTAGGGGAGTTTGGCCAAGGGGAAGCTCGGAAGGAGTTCGGCCGTTGGGAGTTCGAAGAAGCTCGATCGACTGAAGGGACGGCCGCTTGAGGAGTTCGATCGAGGGACGATTGCCGAAGAGTTTGGCCGCTGGGAGTTCGAAGGAGCTCGACTGGCTGAAGGGACGGTCGCTTGAGGAGCTCGACTAAGATCCATCCGCAGAAGCTCTTCCGTGGCTACTGGTTGCATTAGGCTGAGCATTGAACTAGACTTCGGTAGGAGCAGGGTTTATCCCTAATAGTAGCCCCCCCACTTTCGAGTTTGAAACTCGAAGGAAGGAAGTGCAGAAAAGGTGACTGTCGAAGTCTTCTTCTGGACTTCGTGCTGGTTCAGGTCGAAGCTCGGAGGAGATCTCATCTCCAGCTAAAGTTGATGTTGAAGTTGAGGCCCGAGGGAGATCCCATCTCCAACCGAGGTTGAGGTAGGTCTCGTCTCCTACAATCAAGGTCGGAGGTTGAGCTCATCGGGGGCGACATTGTCTCCTACAATCGAGGCTGACTCAGAGGAGATCTCTCCTACAGTTGAGGTCAATACAGGCGCTCGAAAGAGATCCGATCTCTGACCGAGGTTGGCTCGGTCGCTCGGAAGAGATCTTATCTCTGGCCAAGGTTGGCTCGATCACTCGGGAGAGATCTTATCTCTAGCCGAGGTTATCGCTCGAAAGAGATCTTATCTCTGGCCGAGGTCGTCGCTCGAAAGAGATCTTATCTCTAGCCGAGATTGGCTCGATCGCTTGGGAGAGATCTTATCTCTGGCCGAGGTTATCGTGGTCGCTCGGAAGAGATCTTATCTCTAGCCGAGGTTGTCGCTCGAGAGAGATCTTATCTCTGGCCGAAGTTGGCTCGATCACTCGGGAGAGATCTTATCTCTAGTCGAGGTCGTCGCTCGAAAGAGATCTTATTTTTGACCGAGGTTGGCTCGATCGCTCGAAAGAGATCTTATCTCTAGCCGAGGTAAGAGATCTTATCTCTAGCCGAGGTTATCGCTCGGGAGAGATCTTATCTCTGGCCGAGGTCATCGCTCGAAAGAGATCTTATCTCTGGCCGAGGTAAGAGATCTTATTTCTAGCCAAGGTTATTGCTCGGAAGAGATCTTATCTCTAGTCGAGGTTGTCGCAGTCTCTCTAGAGAGATCTTATCTCTGGCCGAGGTTGGCTCGATCGCTTGAGAGAGATCTTATCTCTAGCCGAGGTAAGAGATCTTATCTCTAGTCGAGATTGTCGCGGTCGCTCGAAAGAGATCTTATCTCTGGCCGAGGTTGGCTCGATCACTCGGGAGAGATCTTATCTCTTGCAATTGAGGTTGATGCGGGCACTCGCATTAGGATGAGATTCTCCTCCTATTCCTAACGGGCTGTGGGGGCACATTCGGATTGTCGTCCATCTCCCTCCATCTCATCTAAGGTGAACGAGGCCTTCGACCTTGCTCGCATTAGGATGAGATTCTTCTCCTATTCCTAATGGACTGTGGGGGCACATACGGACCGTCATCCATGCCTCTCTCCCCATCTCGTCCTTTATGAACGAGGCCTTCGATTTTGCTCGCATTAGGACGAGGTTCTCCTCCTATTTCTAATGGGCTGTGGGGGCACATTCGGACCGTTGTCCGTCTCCCACTGTCTCATCTAAGGTAAACGAGGCCTTCAACTTTGCTCGCGTTAGGACGAGGTTCTCCTCCTATTTCTAACGGACTGTGGGGGTACATTCAGACCGTCGTCCGTGCCTCTCCTCCCATCTCATCCTTTGTGAACGAGGCCTTCAACTTTGCTCGCATTAGGATGAGGTTCTCCTCCTGTTCCTAACAGGCTGTGGGGGTACATAAGGATCGTTGTCAAGGCCTCTCCCCCCATCTCGTCCTTTGTGAACGAGGCCTTCGCTCGGAAGAGATCTTATCTCTGGCCGAGGTTGTCATCGATCGCTTGGGAGAGATCTTATCTCTGATCGAAGTTGAAGGTCTTTGACCTACTCGTGTTAGGACGAGGTTCTCCTCCTGTTCCTAACACGGCAACTATCAACTGCTTCTTCCCTATCATCACATAGTTTTTACACCCAAAAATAATATTATTTGTTGGGAGAGAATTTTACCGAGGGGGAGTTACTGGCAGCATATCCCCATTTCAGGATCGTGGGGGCGTTGTTCCTCCGGGTTCCCTTGGGCAGCGAGGCCCAGATCGGATGACCTCCTCTGTCTCATGCTGGCCTTCTAAATTTGGAGAAAGCTTCTCTTGGCTTTATCGTTGGGAGACGATGAATCGTCGATGTACCAAGCTCCTCCCCGGGGTAACGTTGATGACGCCGTGAGGTGGTCCGACCTTATCATTTTCTGGTTACGGCAGCGGCCGATTTCTTCTTGCCATTTCTGCCGAACACCCTCTTCTGCCTTTCAGGCTGGCGTCGGAGGAATTTACTCAGCCGTCCCTTTCTGACGAGCTCCTCAATTTCGTCTCGGAGCTGAATGCATTCCTCAGTGTCATGGCCGTGGTCGCGATGGTAGGGGCATTACTTGCTTCGATCGCGCATGTTTGGGGGAGACCGTAGTCCTTCTGGCCTTGGCAGCTCTTTCTTAACCTTCGTGAGAATTGGAGTTCGAGAGGCGTCGAGGGGGGCATAGTCGCGGAACCTTTCGAGAGGAGGACTTCTTCGCACCCTTCTGTCAGGACTTCCTCGGTGGCGAGCTTGAAAAGTTCGGGCCTTGCTTGCACTGGGGAGGTCATGAGCACGGTCGAACTTTCTATGGAACCTTCTGCGGGAGAACTTCATGCCCCTTTGTTGGGGCTTCCTTGGAGTCATACTCAAGAGGGAGCATCGAACTTCATTCTGATGATGAGCTTTGAGGGGGAGTTCGAGCTCGTTTGCACCGAACTTCATTCCGATGATGACCTTTTAGGGAGAGTTCGGCATTGCTTCCATCGAACTTCATTCCATCTCCTTGTGAAACCTGCGGAAGAACTTCATGTCCTTTTGTCGGGGCTTCCTTAGAGTCATACTCGAGAGGGAGTTCGGCCTCGCTTGCGCCAAACTTCATTCCGCTTTCCCGCGAAACCTTCCGTGGAAGAACTTCATGCCCCTTTATCGGGGCTTCCTTGATGATGAGCTTCGAAGGGAGTTCAGCCTCGCTTGTGCGGGAAGGTCATGGACGCGGCCGAACTTCCCGTGGAACCTTCTACGGGAGAATTTCATGCCTTTTTGTTGGAGCTTCCTTAGAGTCATACTCGAGAGGGAGTTCGGCCTCGCTTGCGCCGAACTTCATTCCCATGATGAGCTTTGAGGGGGAGTTCGGCCTTCCTTCCGCCGAACTTCATTTCGATGATGAGCTTCGAGGGAGAGTTCGGCCTCGCTTGCGTCGAACTTTCTTTGGAACCTTCTGCGGGAGAACTTCATGCCCCTTTGTCGGGACTTCCTTGGAGTCATACTCGAGAGGGAGCGCTGAACTTCATTCTGATGATGAGCTTTGAGGGGGAGTTTGGCCTTGCTTGCTTCGAACTTTATTTCGATGATGAGCTTTTAGGAGGAGTTCGGCCTTGCTTCCGTCGAACTTCATTCCATCTTCTTGTGAAACCTGCGGGAGAACTTCATGCCCTTTTATCGGGGCTTCCTTGGAGTTATACTCGAGAGGGAGTTCGGCCTCGCTTGCACCGAACTTCATTCCGATGATGAGCTTTGAGGAAGAGTTCGGCCTTGCTTCCGTCGAACTTGATTTCGATGATGAGCTTTAAGGGAGAGTTCGGCCTCGCTTGCGTCGAACTTCCTGTGGAACCTTCTGCGGGAGAACTTCATGCCCCTTTGTCGGGGCTTCCTTGGAATCATACTCGAGAGGGAGCATTGAACTTCATTCCAATGATGAGCTTTGAGGGAGAGTTTGGCCTCGCTTGCGTCGAACTTCATTCCGATGATGAGCTTTAAGGGGAAGTTCGGCTTTGCTTCACCGAACTTTATTTCGATGATGCGGAAGAACTTCTGCTCTCCGTTTATCCTTCCTTAGGGTGATTGGTATGCCCGAATGCTCTTCCTTAAGGCCGGTTCCTCACATTCTCATGGCGCGTTTGCTGGCAAAGTCCCCATCGGAGGTTGTCACATGACCAGCATCATCTCGATGGGGCCACGAATCCGACCAGCAGGTTGAACTGCTCCACGTCTGTGGTGGCTTTGTGTGGAACCTGGGCTGCCAGGGTTGAAATGGGAGCAGATGGACCTGACGTGCAGGCCAACGATCGTCGAGTCGAAGCTCTCCTGGGAGGCATTTTCTCTTTGGAAAAGAACTCTAGTGAGAAAGAAGAGAGATCTTCGAAGAGGAAAGAGAGAAATCATCATCGAGTACTCCTTTAAGAACTAGAGAACCTCGGAGGTTCATGCCCTCCTTCTAGCATCAATCTGTTGATGTAGAATTTGATCATCATCGAAATCAATTGGAGCGGTGGTGGACGAGGTCACTGCCAGAACCTACAAAATAAAATTTCATATGGAGCCGGTGTGGGGTGGCTCCGGTAGGACCCTCCGACGATTAAGTCAGCTCTGGCCAATAGGAATGGAGTGCTCGGAAATGATTTCCGTAGAGCTTAGAGTAGAAGAAAACTTAGAGCATAGAGATTAGAGGTTAACGATTAGAGGATAGCATATCTGAAGGGTTCATTTTATATGCGAAGCTTGATGGTGATAACTGCAGCTGTCTGATGGTGGGTCGCTCGAGGCTACACTAGGTTTGATGTAGAGAGGATGGTGTCGTCAGGTTGAAAGCGACAGCCATGCCGTCCGATAGTGGTGGACTGCTCGAGGTCTGACGGAGCCGCTGTAGCCTTGCCTGTGGTAGACTGACGATGACTGTTCATCCAGCTTTAATAGCCATGGCTCTCAGAAAGCAGGCATTGATAGATGGACTTCGGCATATATCGATTCCAGGAGAGTTCGACCAAGAAAAAGCTCGGAAGGAGTTCGACCGCTGAGGAGTTCGATCGTTGGGAGTCTGAAGGAGCTCGATCGACTGAAGGGATGACCGCTTGAGGAGTTCGGCTAGGAACCATCCACTGAAGCTCTTCCATGGCTACTGGTTGCATTAGGCTGAGCATCGAACTAGACTTCGGTAGGAGCGGGGTTTATCCCTAACACAACCAATTCAAAATAGATTAGGCCCAATTAGACTAATTTAAACCCAACACATTTAGGCTTAATTAGACTCAATTAAATTTTAATAAAATTAAAAATTGATCAAGCCCAACTTCTGATCAAATCAGGGTTCAAACCTCCTCGGTGATTAGGTCAACTAATGACCTAATCGGGTCAGACCCAACTGAATCCAATTCAATTAGACTTGGACCAAAAATAATTCTTCAATCAAATTGAGTTAATTGATGATCAAATCACTAATAATATCTCTCATAAAATTAGAGTCCAAATTCAATGGATGTTCGGACAACAGAGTCCCATCAAAATGAAACTCTTGATCGAAGAGTTCCAAATCAGTAGGACTCTTAATCTTAGAGTCCTAAACAAGTGGAACTCATGATTATGGAGTCCCAAGTCTCAATCATAGAGTTTCAGACATGTAGAACTCAGAGTTTCAGAGCTGTGGGACTCTTGATCGAAGAGTCTCAATCCAGTAGGACTCTTGATCACAGACTCCCAGACATTGAGACTCAGTGTCCTAACCCAGTAGGACCCCTGATCGAAGAGTTTCAGTTCAGTGGGATTCTTGACCATAGAATCCTAGTGATCGAAGAGTTTCAGTCCAGTAGGATTCTTGACCATAGAATCCTAGTCGAGTGAAACTCTTCACCATAGAGTCTCAATCGAGTGGAACTCTTCACCAACCATCAGATCAGGTAGGAACCTCTAGTGCGTATGACTCCGCAGGTCCAAACCTAAGCTGGTAGCATATAAACCAATTTCTATACTAATCAAAGTAACCATCTAGCAATGGTATCCGATGTCCGGATAGGTTGAATAATCGCAATCATAATATTCAGAACTTACGCGAACATGGTTATTGTATAATTCATCCCTATGACCTCTGTATAATAGATGAGTCAAGGTTAGACTGTCAATCTTAGAAAATACATCCATGTCATGTCTTAAAGTAATTAGTCCCATGACCCCTCACTAAGACTATCCTAACCAAGAATTTGCTAAATTGAAATACAATTGAATATAGCTCCTAAAATCAGGAGTGGTCAATTTCATCTTGATACATGCACCGACTCCATAAGTACTTGACTATGCCTAGAAATCTTCCATCACTGAATTAGAAATTCAGATAGTCTGGCACCAAAATACAGTGAGTTGCTTGAAAGTCTCCATGGTGATCTCAAATTGGAGGAACATTTATATCCACATTCCATCGGAGCTAATCTTGATAGGAGAAAAGCTTCGGAGTTGATCACGTTCAGTGCAGATGTACCCATACATCTCACTTGCATGCCATATCAGTGTCTCAACACTTTTTGATTATGAAGATAATCAATCTATATGGCACACAATGACCTATGCTTGATAAACGTTGTCATCCTAAGTAACAACATATCATTTGGTTGTGATCTATTTAAGGACTAAACGATAAATCCTCCTTTGCTAAATCTAGATAGCCCTAAGGACTTCATCATAATACAGAAGTTCATTAGAAGACAACAGAATTTATGATGAAAAATATCAAAATAATTTTTATTAATTTATAATTTATATATAATTATAAATATATGGCCCAATCATCAACATACTGATGATTGACTTTGGGACACATTTCCAATATTGCATATGTGAATTGAACTTTCGGTATCTAATATCCGATAGGTGTATCATAAAAAAAAAATTGCAAGATGTTATCATATAACAATCTTGATCAATAACTGCTTGCTGATTTCTCCTATTCAATCTATTCAGATCAAGAGGACTATTTCTTTTTGGGTCTGTCTAAATTTGGTTAACACTAGACTCCTTATTCTTAGGTCCTAAATGCCTGCCACTGTCCAATAGTGAACGAAGAGGACTTACACTAGCCATTTTATTTATTTAAAAGAAAAACATAAGACTATAGTAGTACTCGAAATATTTAATTCTAAAGACTTGGACTTTAGTCTAAAGGTTCTTCCACTATTTTTAACGAATTGGTAGTCTCTACCTTCAATTTAAGAAATTACACTAACTTCTTAGTGGATATTAGAATCCATATAGACTACAAACGGATCCAAGGAAAGCTCTGACCAACCCATGTACATCTACAGGTAGGTTCACCACCAATTATTCTTTCAAATAATTTTAAGTATTTAGATTTTACCCCAGAATCTAATTCAGTAGGCTATGACCTCCACTAAAAAGGTCTGGTTAGGTCCAACCATTAACATGATTGAGTTCGGTGCATCAAACTAATGATAACCAAACCTAAGAAAAGCTCTGACGAACCTTATTACCATTAAGAGAGTGCGATCTAATCATCATATAATGGATAGTAATTTTAATATCTAGATGAACATCAGGTATAAGGCACCTCCAATGTTTATCTAAAAAATTGGACTCGTTACTGTTCATCTTAATGGAAGGCTATGACTCGGTTATCATCATAACTTAGTCATTTTAAAGATCTAATAATTTAGAAAATTTAGGTTACATGTGATTTAAGGATAAAAATGATACGGACCAATTTTCTTTCACTGACTTCATCAAGTCAAATCCTTCCACTGACTTCACCAAGTCAATAAAAGAGGACAAAGATCAAATTTGGGTCCATGGGCATATAATTTAGTCTTACTGATTGAAATTAGTCAAACTGATTCTTAGTGACATGGGTCAGCTTGAATCACCAAGTGATCTAATCAAATTCTAATCGACTATGTCGGCCAGGTAAATGAGATCAGTGGAAGAAATATGCCATTAACTCATTAAAAATCGAATCAGTGCGAATAGCTCCTAATTAAAAATCACTGGTCTTATCTGTTAAATTTATCTTAGACATCAATCGATTAATTAGGTTTAATTTGATCAACCTAGGAATTTTAGACTAGACTGTTTAGTCATGAATCAACTCCATCTTGGTCTAGTTAAAAACATGGACTTGTCCAACTACAACTATTGAAGTTGAATCTATAGTATCCTTGACCTAATCTAATTTAATATTTGGTTAGATTTGATCAATTACTTTAGATTAATCCATTCTTTAACTAACCTTAAGTCTGACCCAATTAATGGACCTAATTCAACTAATCCATTAACTCACAGCTTATGCAAATATCTTAGAATCTTTAATTCATAATTCTAGATTCTATAGAATAATACTTAATTTTTAAAGTTTTGGACTGATGGGATAGGATTCGGCATTTCAAAAATAATTTTTAAATTTTAAAAGATTTTTAATTTTTTGTTCACCAAATGAGTTCACTTATTTCATAAATGGATTAGCTCATGTCATAAATAATAACCTATTGCTATTTTCATAATAGAAAATAAACCATCATAAAATTAAAGCATGAATCACATATTAGATCTAATCTAATATATTCATGTTTAATTTTTAATTTATTAATTTTATTAATTAAAATAATTTCAATTAATATATAAATATATCATATGTGTTAGTATTTAATTTTTTTAATTAACATATAAGCATGTCAAGCAATTCATTGCTCTAATACCACTATTGAGAATGGTGCAGGATTTAGGGCATGCTTTTCAAAAAAAAATTTAAATTTTATTTTAGCAAAAATAGAAAAAATAATCTAAAATTAATTTATGCATGCATTGATCTAATCAATAATCCTACACTAGGATTTAGATATGCTAATATGTAATTAAAAAATGAAATGCATTAAATCAGCAAATCAGATTTGCTGATCGATCAGTGTACTGTACATGATACCTTTGCATGGATAGATGATCTTTATGATTTAAATCCATAGGAGGAAGTCCACGATGTCATGCTACAGCCGTACACTTATTCGGCCTCTACGGATGGTTCACGCAGAGCTTCTAATCCCGACCAGCTCCACCGGAGTGCTAGCTCCTCATCGGGACCTTCGACGGCTGATCACGATCAATCCAATCGATTGCCTTCTTTCTGATCTCTTGGATACTCCAAAAAATTAAGTCATATACATTGGAGGATGATGAACTAGTGGATCGAATTTGGTGGTGATCGAGCATTCACGACGCTCAATCTCTCCATCCGAACCCTGAGTCCTAACTCTAGGATTTCACTCACCCAGAAAATCTTGACACTTGAAAATCTTCTCACACCCTCTCTCTTTGGAGTTTTTTCATGAAATAAATTTTCATGAGAAGAGAGACTCTCCCTCTACTATACGCCCACTCTCAGATACTCTTAAGATGGGTGACAAAAGGAAAAAAAATTTAGAAGAGTGTGAGAAAAGTTTGTGCAGGATTGACACGCGACGCCTCTCTCCCTATGGAGTTTTCCATGCCCAGACTTGCACCCCTCTCTATTTTTCTCTCTCTAAGAAACCTTTCTACAGCCCTCTCAGATCCTTCACACTCTTCTATGCATGCCCAAGAAAAAAAATAATTTAATAATGGGTGACTAAGAGTGGAATGCGTGTGGATTAGATAAGGAGGTTGAGAGGCTTCCATTTGAATTCAAAATTCAAATGGAGGCCTTATCCACATCCAGCACCCATTCCAGGGAGATTGACATGCAGAAGGACTCTTCTTTTGCACGCCCACATCTGAGAATGCAAAAAAATGTGTGACAGAAAACAAGGAAGCATGGAGAATGGATAAGCACCAGAGGGTCAAGAGGTTTCTACTTTTAACAAACCTAAATTGAATTTGAAATTCAATTCTATTTGAACCATCCCAACACTTAGACTAGGTCAAAGAGAGAAGGAAGACAAACACCATTCTGGGCATGGGAAATCACATGTAGAAAATAAAGAGGCATAGAGAAGGGTGTGGACAAAGTCAAAATGGCGTAGGGACAAGGAAGTTTAAAATTCAAATCATATTTGACTTGGTCCAATTTAGTTTCAACCAAATCAATTTTTCAGACCCATTTAGATTAGGTTAAATCTAAACAAATTAGACTTAACGCAATCTAATTAAAATCTAATCAAATTAGAAATTAATTAAATTTAGATTCTGATCAAATCAGGATTGAATCTTGCATAGCGATTAGGTCATCTCATGATCTAATCGGTTCAAATCCAATCGAATCGAATTCAATCAGATTTGATCGAATCCTCATCGCTCAATCAAACTAAGCTAATTAGCAATCAAATTATTGATTAATTTTTTAATAAATATAGAGTTCCAATCGGTTGGATGTCTGAACAATAGAGTTCCATCTATATGAAACTCTTAAAGAGTTCCAATTTAATAGGACTCTCGAATCCAGTGTCCCAAATGAATGAAACTCATGATCATAAAGTCCCAGACCAGTGAGACTCTTGATCGGATAGTTTCAGATAAGTAGAACTCAGAGTTCTAATCCAATGGAACCCATAAAGATAGAGTTTCAGTCCAATGAAACTCTTGACCATAGAATCTCAAATCAGTGAAACTTTTGATCAGAGAGTCCTAGATAAGTAGGACTCAAAGTTTTAGTCCAGTGTAACTCTTGATCATAGAGTTTCAGACCATTGAAACTCTTGATCAGCCATCAGATTAGATAGAAACTTCTATTGTGTGTGACCCCATAGGTTCGAATCCTAAGTCAGTAGCATAGAAACTAATTTTCTATACCAATCGATGTGACCATCTAGTAATGATACTCGACGTCTAGATAGATCAAATAGTTGCAACACAACATCGACGAACCTGTGGCATATGATTATCGTATAATTCATCTTCTTGACCTCAAGGCTCAAAAGATGACCTAGAGTTTAACTATCAATCCTAAAAAATCATCTATAATGTATTTCAAAATTTAGTGTTCATCAAATGAACCATCCCGATCAAGGTTTTGCTAAATTGAAATACAATGATGCACTTGCTTTAATACTTAGAGGGGTTAATCCCATCTTGACTCACACATCGACTTCATAAGTACTTGACTGCACCCAGTAGCCTTCCATCACTGAATTAGAAATTCAGGTAGTCCGATATCTAAGTGCAGTAAGTTGCTTATAAGTCACCATGGTGATCTCAGGTCTAAGAAATACTTATATCCATATCCTTCACGAGCAACTTTTGATAGTAGAGAGCTTTGCAGTTGGATCACATTCAGTAAAATATATCTCTATACTTCACCTGCATGTCATATTAGTACTTCATACTCCTTGGTTAAGAGGATAACCAACATATAGGGCATATAACGACCTACACTCGATACACTGTCATCCTAGGTAACAACATGTCATTTGGTCATGAACAAGTTTAAGAACTAGATGATAAATCCTTCTTTATCGAGTCTAAATAGTCCTAAGAACTTCATCACAGAAGAGTTCATTATAGAAAGATGCAAAAACATGATGAAAAATCAGAATAATAATTTTATTTATTTATAATTCAAATATAAATTATATTCAGCTCAACTATCTACAACTTAGATGATTGGCTTTAGAATATAATTCTTAATAGCTATGAGATGTCCTCCAAATAAACCCTTTAAGTGACAATCATTCAATCCAATGATAGGTCTGTAGCCCTTAATGAAGTCATACTTGTAAGCTACAAGACAATAATATAACCTCCTAAAGATAGGTGGACTAGTGTCATCGGATCTATGAACGTCCAACAACATCGTGCTCCCATAATTTATTTCTTTGATTATCTAACAGTACTCCCATAGGTAGCCATACTGCTCCATCTGGCTTTCCTATATAATCTTAAGGCTTTAGTCTTGGCTCTGTAGCATTATGCCCTCGAAATAAAAATCTTCACATCCTTTTTTACTTTATCTTTGAAGCCCTTCATACTCCACTTTCTGTCTGATTTAATCTTCTTAAGGTACTTTTCTGTTAGATACTTAGATGTCACATTATGATTTTTAAAATACCGTCTATAACTATGTATAGGTCGGAAGGTCTTAATTTAATAACCGCTCTCCCTTTGGACTGGTGAAGTATGAATCCTCCATCCATATTCCTTCTTGCATACAACAGTAACTCTACTTGCCTCATTCTTCTTGTAGATAAAATCAAAATTCTCCTGTATGCTGTAAAGTCACAGCATCTTTCTAAACTGTGTGGCATTGCTGAACCTCATTTCTACTGAAAGTATAATAGTTCTTTTAACATCAGTAGTTTCATTAAATTTGGAATAATCAGAACCTCGAATTGTAGCATCTGAATCATTGTTACTGCCTAAGCTACATAGTTCAGAACCGCTACTACTCTCGAGTTCCCTACCAGTGAGTTGCTCATCTCTAAAAAAATCAGAACTCTTTGTCTAAGATCTCAACTCCTCGATAATATCTCTATCAATATAACCATCAAAGAGATCGTTGTCTTCATCATTCGAATCACTTAGCTGACTAAGTGATTCATCATTGTAACTTCCACTTCTACTTGGAGACTTGAAGTGGTATCTATAATCTCTTTCATTTTTTATCAACTATAAACCTTCCACCAAGCCTTCCTCCAAGTCTTCCACCAACCTTCCTCCACCCCTACCTCATGTACTTTTTACTGCCATCCTCTTGATTCGGATCTTTAGTATTGATACAAATGCATCCTTCATAATAAGCAACTCAGCAATAGTGATCGGGATAGATTCAATTAGCTCTCACTATTTCCTTAAGATAGAGGCATCTCTGCTATATTCACTTGGTGTTCCACATACATTTGTAATGTATTCGTATCTTTCATGTAAGCCAACATGTTCAGAATATCTACATTGCATTTTAATTTTTTTCAAGTTATTTTCTAAAGTCTGTCCAGGCATGAGATAATAAAAATAGGTATAAGTTTTGTGCCCCAACTATTCCACCATATCCTTCAACTCTATGATACTAAATCTATTTAGATCATAATTATCAAAGAATCTAATATTTCCTCCATTATAATGATACCTTGGATGGTACTGCATTAACCCACCATAGTGGATCTCCATAGTAAAAAAATTAATTCCATACTGTGCATTAAAAAATGATTAAAAAATAAAATTTTTGGAATCCTTTTTCAATGCGTCCCTTCTCTTGTGTAGTGAAAAGGGACTACACATAAGTCTACAGTGGGACAATAATAAAGGGGACATTTACTATGAATGATATTAGTCTATAAATGATCTCTTATGCATATTCACAATAAAAAGTATGCCAGAATATAAGCACATGGAAAGACCACAACGTATTATGAATGGATTATGGAATAATCGGAATAAAAATCATGCATAAGAAGAAGAAGAAAGCAATCATAAAAAATCATAGCCTTACATCATTACACAATCAGAAAAACAACGGCATGACTTTAGGTTAGCCACTAAAGCGACAAATAAGAAAAAAATCTGTTCAAAGATAGACTTTCACTTTCACTAAAGAGACAAATATGATTTAATATGCAAAAAATTAGAAAAAAAAGATGCATTATCCACCAACGAAGAAATACTTACACGACAAAAAGGAGTAGGACTTTTGAGAAGCTACTACACTCATGCAAAGAGTAGCAGAGAAATGACGAACCAAATATATAGTTGAATAGTAGTCTTCATCAAAATTTCATCGAGATTCATTGGAGGAGTGACACCGGAAGCAACAGACGGAAGACGTGCAAGTGAGCCCTCAAAATTGGAAGCATCATCGTTGAAAAATACTTGAAATGAGGGAGGGGCATCTTGATCTTTTTCAAGAACCTAATGGTGTTAGCACTTAAGTTGATGGAAGGGCCATATTGAATCATTCCGTTAACTATAGGAATTCAATTGAGATGTTTTAAATTTGAGGAGGTGTAAGTGAAATAAGATGAAACTTGAAGAGATGTTCTTGTATTTTTTTTCTTTTTTTATGTGAGTTTTGGGTTGGTCTACACTGGAACTAATTTTGAAAATTTTATGAATAAAGTCAGCATCAGACTTATGATCATATGATTTTATTGAGATTATCCAAATAGATTCTTAACATTTTCATCAGCTTCTTGTCAGGTCAAACTTACTTTGAGGTCCAAGGTGAAAAATCCAACCCACAAGACCCATATGAAGCACTTCAAGTCTCTTACAAAAAAAAGAAGGTAAAAGAGCATGTCGAAGATAGTATTGGATATCGGGCCATGTCTAGCCCAGCCCGACCCAAGCCCAATAGACCGAATACTATAGCAGGCAGTGCCAGCATGGCATGGCATGACCCTAAGCTTGAGAATTGACGGGCCAGACCTGGCACGGCTCGTTGGCCCGTGAGGTCTGTTTTCTTCTTTTTTTTAGTCCAAATGGGCCGTGCCCGGCACGGCCCGCAACGGCCTCAAATGGGCCGTGCTAGATATGGCTCGTAACATCTCTAAATGGGCCAGGCTGGCCCGTAATGGTTAAAACTGATTTTTTTTTTTCAATTTTTTAAAGAGTTTTAACTGCTATTTTTCTTGTTTTTAATATTTTGACCCCTCCAACAGCCAAAAAATGATAGATTGAGGGGTATTTTGGAAAAACAAAAGTTTTGAAACTTCTATAAATAGGGCCCTCCTCTTTCATTCTCACTACATCAATTCATCAAACTATTTCTTTTCCTCTCTAATCTTCCTACTTCTATTTGTTCTCTCTTCCATTCAATATTTAGCAAGTAGTAATTATAGTACAGTAATTCAAGAATTATACAAGAGAAAGAAGCATCTCTCTTTTGGATATCGTAGTTCAAGGATAGCTCCACAAATCTGGCTTTCTGACTCTCCGACGGTCCGATCCTCCTCTTCCGACTCTCCAACTCTCTACTCATCCGGCTTTTCGATTATCCGACTCTGTGATGGCTCGGTTCTCTTCTTCTGTCTCTCCAACTCTTTGCTCATCCAGCTCTCCGACTATCCAATTCTTCGATGGCCCGGCCTTCTTTCTCCGGCTCTCCAACTCTTTGCTCTACCTCTTCCTCTTTGGCTCTATAACCTCTATTTAATTTTCTTTTGCTGCTTACTGGGTTTTTTTTTTTTTTTTGGCATTTACCTAGTTTAGATGGCAAGTTATGATGATGAGAGTATTGCTGGCGTCGCTGGACATGTCGGCATTTTTTCTATTTCTGAGGAGGAAGAAATTCTTCCTACTCTCTCTGAAGTCCCTTCTAGTGAAGCTGGATCTTCTTTCCGTAAGAGGACTAGTGCTGTGTAGAATGATTTTGATAAAATTTTAATTGATGGAGTCTGCGAAGCAAAATGTAAAAAATATACCAAATTATATAGTTGTGCCAGTATCGGAGGAACTGGCTATTTGAAGAGACATCAAGAGTCTCATAGGATAAATAATTCTTAAATATAACAGATAATTAATAAGATTTATTTTTAATTTTTATTTTTTTAAAATTATATATTTTTATTTTTTATTTATTGAGGTGAGTCATCTCTATTTTCTTCTCAGTTCTCTCTCCCTCTTTGTATTCTAAAGGTTAGGCCTAGTCCCCTACCTCTTTTATATAATATTAATTTATATTAATAAATTGGTAGAAATCCATGTCAAATCATCTATTATTATAAAGTGATTTTTATTTTTACAAAAAAATTTTAGTATCTTCTATTTTTTTTATTTATCTTTCAACTTAATTTATTTTATAAAAAAATATTTTTAAAAATAAAAATTTTAAAAATATAGTATGTCAAATGGATCGTGCCAAGGTTCATATGGGCTGGCATGAAGGCTGTGCCGGATCTAGGCACGTGCCGTGTCTTGCTAGACCTGAATAATGGGCCATCAAACCTCCAGCCTAATCTATGGCGTGCTATAATATTGGATGGGCTACATGATCCAGGCCAATCGATAGTTTGATATGATGCTCATGAAAAAATATTTTTGCCGAGTTTAGGCATGTGCCGTGTCTTGCCGACCTGGATCATGGGCCATCAAACCTCCAACCTAATCTATGGTGTGCTATAATATTGGATGGACCGCATGATTCAGGCGATCGATAGTTTGATCTGATGCCTATGAAAAAATATTTTTTTTATATGATGATGATTGGCGCCTGTTGGTGCAGAAATCCGTCGCCGCCGGAGGTCGCGCTTGTCGAGGCCGCTGGAAGCCGCCGGGGACCTGCAAAACGGAGTTCCGTCCGGAATCGGTGGGGTGGTGGCTCCGGCAGGACCCTCCGACGGTCAAGTTAGTTTCCGACCAACAGTAATGGAGTGCTCGGAATGAGTTCCGGAGCTTAGAGATGTGGAGGAGGGCTTAGAGAGTTAAGAGTCCAGAGAGCTTAGCCTTAGCGTGTCGGGAGGGTCCTTTATATAGTGGAGCTTGATGGTGACAACTGCAGCCGCGTGCTGGCGGACCGCTCGAGGTTCGGCGGAGTCAGTCCCACTGGTGCCGTGTGCGGCGGATTGAGGGAGACAGCCATCGCCGCCTGGCAGTGGGTCGCTATCGCCCGCGGCGGACTGACCGATGGTACGGCGGACTGACTGATAGTGATGGTTGCAGAGCTTGCCGAATGAAGGGTTGAAGGCCTTCGTCGTGTGCCCATTTCGTGGGAGTTCGGGCTCCTGAAGAGGAAGATGGGAGGGAGTTCGGCTCCCATAGGCGTCTGGCAAGAGGTATGCAGCTAAGGCTCGTCCGCAGAAGAGTTCGGCTGCTGAGAAGTCGAAGCTCGGCCGTCTGGGGTTCGGCCGGCTGTTGGGCTTGGGCTGAGGCTTGGACACTTGAGAGTTCGGTAGGAGCTCGGTCGGCCGAAGTTTGATGAGGGCGACCGCTGAGGAGTTCGGCCCAGTGACGACTGCTGAGGAGTTCGGGCTCCTAAGTGACGACTGCTGAGGAGTTCGGCCGCTGAGAGGACTTCATTGAAGCTCGGCCGCTTGGAGTCGGCCCGAAGGAGTTCGACCGCTGAGAGGACTTCACCGAAGCTCGGACGCTTGGAGTCGGCCCGAAGGAGTTCGGCCGCTGAGAGGACTTCATTGAAGCTCGGCCGCTTGGAGTCGGCCCGAAGGAGTTCGGCCGCTGAGAGGTTCGAAGGAGCTCGGCTGGCCAGTTGAAGGACTTCGGTTGCTAGTTGGTTCGGCCAGGGCTCGCTGAGGAGTTCGGTCGCCTAGGGTCGGTCCGAAGGGGTTCGGCCACTTGGGCTCGCCTGAAGTCGGTCCGAAGGAGTTCGGCCGTTGGGCTCGCCTGGGGTCGGTCCGAAGGAGTTCGGCCGTGGGAAGTTCGGCTCGAAGGAGTTCGGCCGAAGCTTCGGCGCTAGGGGAGTTCGGCCTCTAGGCAGTTCGGCCGTGGTAGGGGCTCGGCCTGGCGCCTGGCGCTAAAGCTCTTCAGCGGCTACTGGTTACATTGGGCTGAGCGTCGGGCCGGGCTTCGGCAGGAGCGGGATTTATCCCCAACAGTAGCCCCCCCACTCCCGAGTTCAAAAATTGAAGGAAGGGAGTACCAGAAACAGGCGACTGCCGAAGTCTTCTTCCAGGCTCCGCATTTGTTGCATCTGAAGCTCGGGGGGGTCTCATCTCCAGCCAAAATTGACGCTGAAGTTGAGGCTGAGGCTTGGGGGAGACCTCATCTCCAGCCGATGTCTTGGAGTTGAAATGGAACCCGTTTCCAGCTAAAGTCGATGAAGCTGATGTTGAAGCCGAAGTAAAACTCGCCTCCTTCGGTCGAGGTCGGATTTGAGCTCCTCGGGGGCGACATTATCTTCATCAGTTGAAGTCGACTCGAGGGAGACCTCCTATCTTGCAGCCGAGGTTGAAGTGCGCGCTCGGGGGAGATCTTATCTCCTACGGCCGAGCTTCCCTCGGGGGAGATCTTATCCTCCTGCGGCCGAAGTGAAGTGCGCGCTCGGGGGAGATCTTATCTCCTGCAGCCGAAGTGAAGTGCGCGCTCGGGGGAGATCTTATCTCCTGCAGCCGAGGTTCTCCTCCTGTTCCTAACCGAGGTTGTTCACGGTCGCTCGGGAGAGATCTTATCTCTAGCCGAGGTTGATGCCGAGGTGCGCGCTCGGGGGAGATCTTATCTCCTGCGGCCGAGCTTCTCTCGGGGGAGATCTTATCTCCTGCAGCCGAGGTGCGCGCTCGCGTTAGGACGAGGTTCTCCTCCTGTTCCTAACCGAGGTTGTTCACGGTCGCTCGGGAGAGATCTTATCTCTAGCCGAGGTTGGTGCTCGTGTTAGGACGAGGTTCTCCTCCTGTTCCTAACCGAGGTTGTTCACGGTCGCTCGGGAGAGATCTTATCTCTAGCCGAGGTTGTCAACGGTCGCTCGGGAGAGATCTTATCTCTAGCCGAGGTTGGCAACGGTCGCTCGGGAGAGATCTTATCTCTAGCCGAGGTTGATGTGCGCGCTCGGGGGAGATCTTATCTCCTGCGGCCGAGCTTCTCTCGGGGGAGATCTCTCCTGCGTGCGCGCTCGCGTTAGGACGAGGTTCTCCTCCTGTTCCTAACCGAGGTTGTTCACGGTCGCTCGGGAGAGATCTTATCTCTAGCCGAGGTTGATGTGCGCGCTCGGGGGAGATCTTATCTCCTGCGGCCGAGCTTCTCTCGGGGGAGATCTTATCTCCTGCAGCCGAGGTGCGCGCTCGCGTTAGGACGAGGTTCTCCTCCTGTTCCTAACCGAGGTTGTTCACGGTCGCTCGGGAGAGATCTTATCTCTAGCCGAGGTTGGTGCTCGTGTTAGGACGAGGTTCTCCTCCTGTTCCTAACCGAGGTTGTTCACGGTCGCTCGGGAGAGATCTTATCTCTAGCCGAGGTTGTCAACGGTCGCTCGGGAGAGATCTTATCTCTAGCCGAGGTTGGCACTCGTGTTAGGACGAGGTTCTCCTCCTGTTCCTAACCGAGGTTGTTCACGGTCGCTCGGGAGAGATCTTATCTCTAGCCGAGGTTGTGTGCGCGCTCGGGGAGATCTTATCTCCTGCGGCCGAGCTTCTCTCGGGGGAGATCTTATCTCCTGCAGCCGAGGTGCGCGCTCGCGTTAGGACGAGGTTCTCCTCCTGTTCCTAACCGAGGTTGTTCACGGTCGCTCGGGAGAGATCTTATCTCTAGCCGAGGTTGGTGCTCGTGTTAGGACGAGGTTCTCCTCCTGTTCCTAACCGAGGTTGTTCACGGTCGCTCGGGAGAGATCTTATCTCTAGCCGAGGTTGTCAACGGTCGCTCGGGAGAGATCTTATCTCTAGCCGAGGTTGGTGCTCGTGTTAGGACGAGGTTCTCCTCCTGTTCCTAACCGAGGTTGTTCACGGTCGCTCGGGAGAGATCTTATCTCTAGCCGAGGTTGATGCTCGCGCGCTCGGGGGAGATCTTATCTCCTGCGGCCGAGCTTCTCTCGGGGGAGATCTTATCTCCTGCAGCCGAGGTTGCGCGCTCGCGTTAGGACGAGGTTCTCCTCCTGTTCCTAACGCGGCGATTATTGACTGCTGCTCTCCCTGTCATCGCATAGTTTTCGCATCCAGAAATAATATTATGCAGAGGGGAGAATTTTACCGAAGGGAAATCGTGGACAGCGCGCTCTCGTTTGAGGGGTCGACGGGGTGTTGTTCCTCGGAGCTCCCTCGAGCAGCAAGTCCCGTCCAGACGACCTCCTCTATCTCCTGCCGGCCTTCATAATTTGGACCATGCTTCTCTTGACTTTGTCGCTGGGGATGACAATCACCGATGTAGCTAGCTCCTAGCTCCTCCCCGGGGTGGCGTTGATGACGCCGCGGGACGGCCAACCTTCTTGTCTTTTCCGGTTACGGCAGTGCCTATAGCCGATCTTCTCCTTGATCACGCGCATGTTTGAGAGGCCGAGTCCTTCAGGTCTCGGCGTTTGGCCTCTTAACTTTGCCAAAAATTCGAGTTGGAGGGTCGTAGTTGCGGAACCTTCTGGAAGGGGGGCTTCGTTCCGTCCTTGCCGGCGCGCAGAACTTTATTTTGGAGGTTGAGTTGAGGAGTCGGCTTTCCAACCGAGCTCATTTTTATCTTGATGCCGAGCTTTGGGGTGAGCCCGCTTTTCTCGCCCGAACTTTATTCCGCACCAGTGAACACTTTGTAGCGGTTCCTTGGGGGACATACTTGGAACGTGAGTTCGGCCTTAACTTGCGCCGAACTTCGTTCCACTTTCCCGCGGAAGCTTCCGCGGGAGGGCTTCATACTTCTTTGTCGGAGCTTCCTCGCTGATGGGCTCAATAGGTGGGTTCGGCCTTCCTCGCGCCGAACTTCATTCCGCTTCAGCGGGGGAACTTCTGCTCCCGTTTCTCTCTTAGGGGCGATTGGGCTCCTCCCTAAGGCTGATTCCTCGGCATTTCTTCGGCAATAAGTTCCGGGGTGGACGACCTCCTCATGCTGAACTCCTCAAATTTGGTGGCAAGCTCTTGCTGCCGGGAGATTGGCGAATCGCTGATGCACCGAGATCTTTCCAGGGGCCATGTGATACGCCGTAAGGTGGCCGACCTTTCTTGCAGTCTGGCTACGGCAGCGCCCTTAGCCGATCTTTTTCTGCTTCAGGCCGTACGGAGGAATTTACCCAGCCGACCCATTCTGACGAGCTCCTAATTTCGTCTCGGAGCTGGTGCATCCCTCCGTGTTGTGGCCGTGGTCGTGATGGTAGAGGCAGTACTTATCTCGATCGTGCTTGTTTGGGGGAGATCGTAATCCTTCCGGTCTTGGCCAGCTGGTGTTTATACTTCGGTGAGAATCTGGGTTTTCGAGGAGCGTTGAGGGGGCATAGCGGCGGAACCTATCCGGGAGGTGGACTCCTTCGCGCCTCCCTTATCAGGGCGAGTTCGAGGAGTTCGGGCCCGCCTCGCTTCGTAGGGGGTCTCGATGCAGCCTGGAGCTTCACCCAGCTCTTCCTCGTCCCGCCAGCCGGTCCCTTTTGACGAGCTCCTATCTTTCAATTTGAAGGCTTCTTCCGCACAGGGCATAATCTCTCGCTAGTCGAGCCAAGCATGGTCGGCGAAGTCCCTGGGATACCTTTTTTCCAAGAGAGAACAGCAAGCTATTTTTTTCTGGAGGCCGCCCTTAAGTGCGGGCCAATCCGCGACAGACTGTCCCAGGTCCAGGACTTCCAAGCGCGTGCGTTGAATCGAGTGACGTAAGACGGAATGGATTCCCTTGCTTCTGCTTGACGCTCATCAGGGAATCTGAACCTCGGCTCGGTCGTCGGCTGCTGATGAAGTGGGCCGCGAACCGACTGCTCATGCTGGTCGAAAGAGAAGATCGTGTTGGGCTTCAAACGCCGAGTACCAGTTCCTCGCTGCTCCTTTAAGGTAGTGGGAAGGCTCGGCACAGCACGGCATCTGAAGCGCCGTGAAGCAGCATCATGGCCCGGAAGGCCCCCAGGTGATCAATCGGATCAGAAGTTCCATCGTGGCTTTCCAGTTGAGGGAGCTCGAAGGTCGGCGAACAGTTTCTTGCATGATTTTCTGCGAGAAAGGAGGTCCTGCACAAACGTCATCGCCACGCGAGGGGGGACGAAGTTCTTCAATTCGCCGGTTCATTTCCGAAAGCCTTGGCCCAGCAGGTCCTCCCGGTCTCTGATCCCCAAGGCTTTCTGGTGAGCATGGGCGCGAGGTTTTCACCTCCGGTCCATCCACATTGATCCGAACAAGGGCTCTCCCTCCTCCGCCTCTCCAATCCGGGTCTCGGAGGTCGGGCTGCCCAGGCCGGTCGCTCTTTGGACTGGATCATCCGACTTCGGAGAGTCCCGTGCCGGTGGGCCGGCGCTGGGACTTGTTGGTGCAGCACCGCCTGCACCGCCTCCGTGAGACCGCGAACGTGCTGGATGAGCTGGTTGAACTGCTCCGTATCCACTGCGGTTATTGACGGGGGCGAGTCACCGGGGCCGGAGCAGGGACAGACGGACTGGAGGGGATCGAGCCGCGGAAGCCGTCGAGCGCCGCGTCGAAGCCCTTCTAGGGGGGCATTTCCTCTTTCCGAGAAAGGAATTCTGGAGAGAGGGAGAAGAGAGATCCGGAGCAGGGAAGGGAAATCGTCGCCGAGCCACTCCTTTAAGAACAGGGAACCTCGAAGGTTCAATCCCTTGATCCCACAGACGGCGCCAATCTGTTGGTGCAGAAATCCGTCGCCGCCGAGGGTCGCGCTTGTCGAGGCCGCTGGAAGCCGTCGGGGACCTGCAAAACGGAGTCCCGTCCGGAACCGGTGGGTGGTGGCTCCGGCAGGACCCTCGACGGTCAAGTTAGTTTTCCGACCAACAGTAATGGAGTGCTCGGAATGAGTATCCGGAGCTTAGAGATGTGGGAGGAGGGCTTAGAGAGTTAAAGAGTCCAGAGAGCTTAGCCTTAGCCGTTCGGGAGGGTCCTTTATATAGTTGGAGCTTGATGGTGACAAACTGCAGCCGCGTGCTGGCGGACGCGCTCGAGGTTCGGCGGAGTCAGTCCCACTGGTGCCGTGTGCGGCGGATTGAGGGAGACAGCCATCGCCGCCTGGCAAGTGGGTCGCTATCGCCCACGCGGACTGACCGATGGTACGCGCGGACTGACTGATAGTGATGGTTGCAGAGCTTGCCGAATGAAAGGGTTGAAGGCCTTCGTCGTGTGCCCATTTCGTGGGAGTTTCGGGCTCCTGAAGAGGAAGATGGGAGGGAGTTCGGCTCCATAGGCGTCTGGTAAGAGGTATGCAGACTAAGGCTCGTCCGCAGAAGAGTTGTCTGCTGAGAAGTCGAAGCTCGGCCGTCTGGGGTTCGGCCGGCTGTTGGGCTTGGGCTGAGGCTTGGACACTTGAGAGTTCGGTAGGAGCTCGGTCGGCCGAAGTTTGATGAGGGCGACCGCTGAGGAGTTTCGGCCCAGTGACGACTGCTGAGGAGTTCGGGCTCCTAAGTGACGACTGCTGAGGAGTTCGGCCGCTGAGGACCTTCATTGAAGCTCTGCCGCTTGGAGTCGGCCCGAAGGAGTTCGACCGCTGAGAGGACTTCACCGAAGCTCGGACGCTTGAAGTCGGCCCGATGGAGTTCGACCGCTGAGAGGACTTCATTGAAGCTCGACGCTTGGAGTCGAGCCCGAAGGAGTTCGGCCGCTGAGAGGTTCGAAGAGCTCGGCTGGCCAGATTGAAGGACTTCGGTTGCTAGCTGGTTCGGCCAGGGCTCGCTGAGGAGTTCGGTGCCTAGGGTCCGGTCCGAAGGGGTTCGGCCAAACTTGGGCTCGCCTGAAGTCGGTCCGAAGGAGTTCGGCCACTTGGCTCGCCTGAAGTGGTACCGAAGGAGTTCGGCTGTGGGAAGTTCGGCGGACCGGAGGGAGTTCGGCCTCTAGGCAGTTCGGCCGTGGTAGGGCTCGGCCTGGCGCCTGGCGGCTAAAGCTCTTCAGCGGCTACTGGTTACATTGGGCTGAGCGTCAGGCCGGGCTTCGGCAGGAGCGGAAATTTATCCCCACAAGCGTCCATGATGGGATTTGGCATGAAGTATTTAAAAATAATATATATATATATAAATTTTTTTTACTTTCGAGACCCATCTGGCGCGTGTGAGCGTCAGATACCGCGCGGCGGTGCGGGAAAATGAATTCCTAGTCGAAAATATGGAACCGCGTTTGACTGAAACGTTACTTGGCTTCCATTTCGCGTAGCATGTCATTACGCACACAACATTTTAGGACGAAAAAGCCATCGAAGGACAAGTCGCAGCTTTCCATCCCATACTCCTCGTACGTTACTTGGCTTCTCCGTGGCTTCTTCGTGAATTGCTGCTCTGTACGGGCCCCGGCGTATGGACCAATTACCAGGCGGCGTAAAGTTTAAATTTTTTTCTCTCCTTCATCCTGAGAAACCGAGGAAGCCTTTCGGCTCAAAATCCTCCAGAAACTCTTTTTTTGGTTCTGAAGCCCGGCAAAAAACCTTGAGCTCTGTGAGACTACGGGGAAGAGAGGGGAATAGGCATATCGGGTATGGGGCAAGCCTTCCGGAAGCTCTTCGAAACGCTTCTTCGGCCTTAAAGAGATGCGAGTACGTGCCCGTCTTCCAAAGCTTTTTTTACTTTTTTTTTTTTTTTTTATCCAAGATTTCTATTTGGTTTTTAAACCATGAAGTTTAATCGTATCTGTATGTACTTCGCCCCAGAAATTGTTCTTGGTCTTCTCTTTGAGTTTCTTGAATCGATCGAAGGACGGGTTTGGGGAAAAAAAATTTTTTTTAGAGAAAATCTTCTTAGGTTTTGAAGTGTTGGATGGGGAACCAAAGTGTTGGAGTGGTAATCTTGATTATTTTGCGCATATTTTCCTAACTTTTTTCTGTAATTCCGAAAGAACCAACGAGCAAAAATTCTAACTTTTCTGCCTACACCATTTTGATCAGATATGACTTTATTTCACCAATAATTTTGACAAATTTTTCTAAAGAAATTGCTTTTTTTTACTTTTTATTTAATTTATATAACCAAAATTTTATACAAGCAAATCTCTAAGTTTATCTACTTCCAAGATTTCTTGTGGCAGCTCATTGCATAATACTCTATATTTTAGTTTTTGGGATTGGTCATCCTGCAAAGAGTCCATGGTACAATGGTCCAGTCAACATTCTCACAATACTATTTCATGTAAAAGGTTTCCATAAAAAGTATTTAGGAAAGAGATTCCAATCAAAAAAACAAATGTTCTACAGAGATTCGCTAATTTGCCGAATTGAAGATCTTGAAAGATCGAATCATCCACCAATGAGCAAATTTTAAAGAAACCTTTTAATGAAATTTTCGCAATAACTTATCCAATGTACTCAACTGTCCCCCTTGCTGGAAGACTTCCCAATGCCCTTATATGTATTCAATCACGAAACCAAACTCGAATCTCTTTTCTCATGTGAAGCAACGCAATAACTATTAAGTTACTGATTTTTCACACCAATTCAGGAAGGACTATACTTCCACGTCATTATGAGCTGTATGAAGGTGTATTTGGATACATATCCTCATATTTTGCTCTGTACTTCACATTCTTTTTTTTGAAAAAAAAAGATTGGAGTCCCAATATTTTAGTCTAATTTTTGCTTCATTTGACCTCCACGCCAGGTGTGATGCTCGGGTTGGATGCAGCTGGTAAGACAACCATTTCTGTACAAATTGCAATATTGGAAGAAGTGCCTGTCGACAAGTACCAACTATTGGTAGGGTCACTTCCAAGTGAACCAGACAGCCTTTTATCCAGGTTTCCAATCTAGTTATTAGTTAAACCCCATGATGTTTTGAGTCTTCTTTGATGAAAGATGTTTTTTCTGAATAGTTATGATGTAGTATGTTAATTTTCTTGCATTAAAGTTTTGCACTAGTTTTATTTCTTGAAAATCGAAGGTCAGGGAGCCCTGTAAAATAAAATGACCATTTACAACAGCTGCCATCAAGGCTACTGCAGGAAAAGGGCATCAAATCACCAAACATACAATGGCAACTGATGACTTTAAGGACAAACTTGCATCCAAATCTTGCCAAACTATAATCCTCATAGTTGGCTTTCTTGACATGGACATCTGAAGAAAGCTGGATATGATAACTCTTTGATGAAAGGATGTGTTTTTTTTCTATTGCAAAGATCTTTATTTGTTGCTTATTAGATATAATGCAAACTGGTTTAGAAAGCCCTAACTTTGTTACTGGAGGTCTTTCACTTAATTTTCAAGTTAATGCTTCATAATTTTCTTTGTTCTAAGAATTCAAATAATTGATTGTTGAAATCCATTAAGTTTGTTGTTGGACTCAAGATGCGTAAAATGCAAATCACAATGGGTTCTTTTACTTTTAATGCTAAATAATCCTAACCAACAACATGTAATCACCATATTTAGCTTTTGCATGTGACTTTCTGAATTAAATTTAAAAAAAACAATGTACAAAGTTATCGATGTAATATAAGTTCATAAAGAAAGAAATGAATAAAACACCATGGATTAAATTTTTGAATTGGCCTAATAGTTTGAGTTAATCATCGTAACATGGGGGGTTTTGTTTTCCCTCAAAAAGATTTGTTTCAGTTTTTTTCTAGTTAGATAATGCCAATTTTCCTGTTAAGAACCTTCTGTCAATCCTTCTTTGATTAAATTCCTTCTCCAAGTACAGCAGGAATTTGGAACGGGGTTTGTTCCTTGGTGTCATAAGCTTAAAAATTTGCATGACTAACAATGTAGGATCCTCCTTCTTTGCGAAACTTTTTATCCCAGGCCTACTAGCAATAACCATCTCTCTTTGCCTAATAATTGCCTTTTTTATAAGCATTTTGCATCAATGTACAAAAGGTTGAATATCAGAAGAAAGTTTTTTTTCGAAAAAATGAAAGTCTAAAAATAATGAAACTTTAATGAATAATAGGCATGAATCCTTAAAAAGCTGACACCAATACAGATAAAGAGGAAGCTTGCAAGTAAAGGTTTGTTTTGTAGGGTTCATGGTCTATCTGACCAGTTTCCCTTGATCCCTAGGATGTCACCCTAGCAATGTAATGCCAACAACTGTTGGTGCCAAACTGTCCTAGGGAAAATTCCTAAGTCACTTTGGTTGGAAAAATCTCAGGTTTGTGCGGCCAGAAATTAGGTTTATGGAGTATGTTCCATTCTGTCCCAAAACCTATAGGTTAACGTATTTTGGAGTAGAAGTTTTGTTAAAGAAAATAAAGTGCTTAACTAAATTGAGAATTTAGGCTTCCTAGAGACCAGGAAAATAAATGAAATTTGGTGGAGGCAGGTTTTTTTAAGGTGGGAAGAAATGTATAAGTTTCAGTAATAAAAACATTCTTTGAGTTCATTGATATTAAAGAACATTTTCAATGATAATATTAAAGATAAGTTTCAATGGATGCTTTCAAGCTTATGTAGGATTTGACTTGTGAATAAGCAATTTTGAAGAGGCAGCCAAATGAAGGGATTTAAAAGTTGACTTACTCTATCTCATGTCACAATCAACTTCCTGTAAAATTGTAAGCTTATCTAATATTCTGCCGTCTGCTAATTTCAGTGGAAAGATTTATCTATTCATTTATCAGTTGTCGATTAGTGGGACTAATCCCTGACTGCTGAGGTTGGCCTTACCACTCATTTTTAATTTATCATCAGTGACCGTCTTGATGAAGATTGGATTGCAACAAGTTTTTTGCCTGGTATCCTTAAGAATGCACCCTAAATTTTTCCATGTATCATAACTAAATAGCAGTAGGGCTACCTTAGATTATAATGTTGGCACTCCATTAAGCAGTTACGTATATTTTATGAATTGCTTCTCTTTCAATCAATGATGAAATTACGAATGTTTAACTCTTCTCCCACTGTTAGTGCAAAAACTCAACTTTCTTTAGAACACTTACATGTTAACTGGGGAAATGGTGATAGGCTGCTTCCAAACTTTCTAGATCAACTGATGTATTCTATAGGAATTTTATCTGGGAATTTTTGTCTTTTTTTAGCTCAAAATGTTTGTTGGAAAAATTTTTTTTAGGAGACTTTTATGAAAATTATTTTTCCTAAAAAAAAGTCTTTAACGGGTGTATTCTTGAAAAAAAAAAAAAGACGCGAACTTTGAGATCACCGCAACTTTTCTAAGCTGAGTTTTTTTCTAGTAGTTATTAGAACATACCAAATGGAAGCCATATGCTAGTATAAGATAAAAGGAATTTCTTTTATGCTTTGTTATCTTGTAGTAATAGTAGTTTTAGGTTTTTGTATTTATGCTACTGAAAGGACGCAGCACAACTCTTCTCTCTATCTTTTTCCCTTTTCTTTTCTTGCATGCCACTTTGGTTTTTTTTTAAAATGATCAATTATGGTTTGTTCACATATTAATGTACTAATGCTAGTATTTTGAGCTCGCTATGATTCTCTATCCCACCAGAATACAGAGCATTTTCATGTTTATTTCTTATTTTATTTGTAAGGTTTCAAATGTAGAGAAAAAGTTCAATATAAAAATGTGATGAGTTACAGTAGTGGGATGTTGGTGGGCCAAGAGAACTAAGAACCCTGTGGAGACATTACTTTAAAACAATACCGATGGGCGCTGGTAACAATTTCTCTGTAAATTACCAATCTGGGTTACTTCTCAAGTGATATGCCGTAATGGTTCTACTAAAGGAATTTGATGTGCCCTTTCATTGCAAATTGTACATCTGTTGTACAAATTAATTGTTCACAATGAAGGGTCCTTGCATTAGTTTCTTACTAGCAAACTGAATGATAGCTTCTTGTGCTGAAACACATGCTACTGTCCACTAAACATAATAAGTCTACACTGATTTTTCAAAGCTTACATTCATGAAATGTTTTATGATACTGTATATTTGTGAATTCAGTATGTTTACCCATTTTGTCTGGTGCATGATGACTTCAAGGTGAATTTGCTTATAATCCACTGATGTTTCAACCTTCGCCATTATATGCATTAAATATCAATGCTAACAGCCTATGCTATATGACGCTTGGATCTTACTCTTTGTTGATTGTCCCCTAGAACATGCTGACAACCATCATTTCAAAGGAGTGCCACTGAAATTTTGCTGTAATACGATGAATTGATGTCTTTTTTTTTTTTTTTAGATTGCATGGCGGACATAGCGTTGAATAGTATTTTCCATAACATTAGAACTTTTGCTTGAAATGAATATTTGTTTTTCTGAAGCCATAGTATCCAGTAAATTGGGGTTTCACTGGTTGGACAAAAAAAGCAATGTCAGCTTCACAAGATTTTCTCCTATATCTGAAAATCAGGGGTAGCTTTTTTTTAACCGTGCTTGAAATGCTTAAATGAACATACCTGTTCTTCTTAAATGTTTGGCTTTACATATAGGGGGTTTAAGATTTAAAGCTACAATTTTGCCTCTATCAATGAACTTTTCAATATTGTTTAAATGATTTCAACATGCTTGCAGATCTATGTAAGTTGATTCCTTGGACAGAGAAAGGATTGGAATTGGCAAAACAAGAGTTTCAGGTCTAGAATTGTGGGTTATATGAATTAGTAATCAATTGTATAGTAGTTTTTGCTGCCTAATAGAAAATGTTGTTCACAAGTATTAGAGCCAAATCCTTTTTTATGCCTAAAATCTATACTTTCAGGCTATTATCATGGATGCCTTTCATGCTGGATCAGTTTATAATTGGTATTATTCCGCTACACAGGACTTGGTAAGTCAAATCCTGATGGCTTGGAAATCAAAAGAAGCTTGGTGCTATATCTAAATTAGAAATCACATAGAATGCTCACAGAAACACGGCACATAAATACCTTAAATTCAAGTTTGCCCATTTTAGTATCATACAACATTGGCAGGGTGCTTTATATATATATATAATATAATATAATATATATATATTTTGAATTTTGTAATTAACTTGCATGTTTTACTTTTCTGGCTAACCACACTATAAAGTTTAAATGTTTGACTTAAAATGGATTTCTTTTTTCTCATATGCCATAAATTTTTAATGAACATTTAGCAACCAGGAGAAGATGCTCCAAAGCTAAGACCTTGTTAGATTAAAGAATAAAATTTTGGGGAAAAAGGCAATCCCTGGTTTTTCGCTATTGGTACACATACAGGAAAAGAATATTAAAG
>QRFJ01000060.1:1429885-1566917 GCA_006176705.1 Cocos nucifera | reverse complement strand
TCGGGGGAGATCTTATCTCCTGCGGCCGAAGTGAAGTGCTCGCGTTAGGACGAGGTTCTCCTCCTGTTCCTAACCGAGGTTGTTCACGGTCGCTCGGGAGAGATCTTATCTCTAGCCGAGGTTGTGTGCGCGCTCGGGGGAGATCTTATCTCCTGCGGCCGAGCTTCGCTCGGGAGAGATCTTATCTCTGTAGCCGAGGTGCGGCTCGCGTTAGGACGAGGTTCTCCTCCTGTTCCTAACCGAGGTTGTTCACGGTCGCTCGGGAGAGATCTTATCTCTAGCCGAGGTTGTGCTCGTGTTAGGACGAGGTTCTCCTCCTGTTCCTAACCGAGGTTGTTCCGGTCGCTCGGGAGAGATCTTATCTCTAGCCGAGGTTGTCAACGGTCGCTCGGGAGAGATCTTATCTCTAGCCGAGGTTGGCACTCGTGTTAGGACGAGGTTCTCCTCCTGTTCCTAACCGAGGTTGTTCACGGTCGCTCGGGAGAGATCTTATCTCTAGCCGAGGTTGAACGCGCGCTCGGGAGAGATCTTATCTCTGCGGCCGAGCTTCTCTCGGGGGAGATCTTATCTCCTGAGCCGAGGTGCTCGCGTTAGGACGAGGTTCTCCTCCTGTTCCTAACCGAGGTTGTTCACGGTCGCTCGGGAGAGATCTTATCTCTAGCCGAGGTTGATGCTCGTGTTAGGACGAGGTTCTCCTCCTGTTCCTAACCGAGGTTGTTCCGGTCGCTCGGGAGAGATCTTATCTCTAGCCGAGGTTGTCAACGGTCGCTCGGGAGAGATCTTATCTCTAGCCGAGGTTGACACTCGTGTTAGGACGAGGTTCTCCTCCTGTTCCTAACCGAGGTTGTTCACGGTCGCTCGGGGAGATCTTATCTCTAGCCGAGGTTAATGTGCGCGCTCGGGGGAGATCTTATCTCCTGCGGCCGAGCTTCTCTCGGGGGAGATCTTATCTCCTGCGGCCGAGGTGCGCGCTCGGGGGAGATCTTATCTCCTGCGGCCGAGCTTGTTGCTCGCGTTAGGACGAGGTTCTCCTCCTGTTCCTAACGCGGCGATTATCGACTGCTGCTCTCCTGTCATCGCATAGTTTTCGCATCCAGAAATAATATTTGCAAAGGGGAGAATTTTACCGAAGGGAAATCGTGGACAACGCGCTCTCGTTTGAGGGTCGACGGGGTGTTGTTCCTCGGAGCTCCCTCGAGCAGCAAGTCCCGTCCAGACGACCTCCTCTATCTCCTGCCGGCCTTCATAATTTGGACCATGCTTCTCTTGACTTTGTCGCTGGGGATGACAATCACCGATGTGGCTAGCTCCTAGCTCCTCCCTGGGGTGGCGTTGATGACGCCGCGGGACGGCCAACCTTCTTGTCTTTTCCGGTTACGGCAGTGCCTATAGCCGATCTTCTCCTTGATCGCGCATGTTTGGAGAGGCCGTAGTCCTTCAGGTCTTGGCGGTTGGCTCTTAACTTTGCCGAGAATTCGAGTTAGAGGAGCGGGTCGTAGTTGCGGAACCTTCTGGGAGGGGGGCTTCGTTCCGTCCTTGCCGGCGCCGAACTTTATTTTGGAGGTTGAGTTGAGGAGTTCGGCTTTCCACCGAGCTTCATTTTACCTTGATGCCGAGCTTTGGGGTGAGCCCGGCTTTTCTCGCCCGAACTTCATTCCGCCTCCAGTGAACACTTTGTAGGCGGTTCCTTTGGGGGACATTCTGGAGCGTGAGTTCGGCCTTACTTGCGCCGAACTTCGTTCCACTTTCCCGCGGAAGCTTCCGCGGGAGGACTTCATACTTCTTTGTCGGAGCTTCCTCGCTGACGGGCTCATAGGTGGGTTCGGCCTTCCTCGCGCCGAACTTCATTCCGCTTCAGCGGGGGAACTTCTGCTCTCCGTTTCTCTCTTAGGGGCGATTGGGCTCCTCCCTAAGGCTGATTCCTCCGCATTTCTTCGGCAATAAGTTCCGGGGTGGACGACCTCCTCATGCTGAACTCCTCAATTTGGTGCAAGCTCTTGTTGCTGGGAGATGGCGAATCGCTGATGCACCGAGATCTTTCCAGGGGCCATGTGAATGACGCCGTAAGGTGGCCGACCTTCTTGTAGTCTGGCTACGGCAGCGCCCTTAGCCGATCTTTTTCTGCTTCAGGCCGGTACCGGAGGAATTTACCCAGCCGACCCGTTCTGACGAGCTCCTCAATTTCGTCTCGGAGCTGGATGCATCCCTCCGTGTCGTGGCCGTGGTCGTGATGGTAGAGGCAGTACTTATTTCGATCGCGCTTGTTTGGGGGAGATCGTAATCCTTCCGGTCTTGGCAGCTGGTGTTTTACTTCGGTGAGAATCTGGGTTCGAGGAGCGTTGAGGGGGGCATAGCGGCGGAACCTTCCGGGAAGTGGACTCCTTCGCGCCTCCTTATCAGGGCGAGTTCGAGGAGTTCGGGCCCGCCTGCTTTCGTAGGGGGTCTGCGAGTGCAGCCGAGCTTCACCCAGCTCTTCCTCGTCCGCCAGCCGGTCCTTTCTGACGAGCTCCTCATCTTTCAATTTGAAGGCTTCTTCCGCACGGGCATATCTCTCGGCTCGAGCCAGCAGGTCGGCGAAGTCCCTGGGATACCTTTTTTCCAGAGAGAACAGCAAGCTATTTTTCTGAAGGCCGCCCTTAAGTGCGGCCATCGCGACAGACTGGTCCAGGTCCCGGACTTCCAATGCCGCGGCGTTGAATCGAGTGACGTAAGTCCGGATGGATTCCCCTTGCTTCTGCTTGACGCTCATCAGGGAATCTGAACCTCGGCTCGGTCGTCGGCTGCTGATGAAGTGGGCCGCGAACCGACTGCTCATCTGGTCGAAAGAGAAGATCGTGTTGGGCTTCAACGCCGAGTACCAGTTCCTCGCTGCTCCCTTTAAGGTAGACGGGAAGGCTCGGCACAGCACGGCATCTGAAGCGCCGTGAAGCAGCATCATGGCCCGGAAGGCCCCCAGGTGATCAACCGGATCAGAAGTTCCATCGTAGCTTTCCAGTTGAGGGAGCTCGAAGGTCGGTGGAACAGGTTCTTGCATGATTTTCTGCGAGAAAGGAGGGTCTGCACAAACGTCATCACCACGCGAGGGGGGACGAAGTTCTTCAATTCGCCGGTTCATTTCCGAGAGCCTTTGGCCCAGCAGGTCCTCCCGGTCTCTGATCTCCAAGGCTTTCTGGTGAGATGGGCGCGAGGCTTCACCCTTGGTCGATCCATGATCCGAACAAGGGCTCTCCCTCCTCCGCCTCTCCAATCCGGGTATCGGAGGTCGGGCTGCCCAGGCCGGTCGCTCTTGGACTGGATCATCCGACTTCGGAGAGTCCCGCGCCGGTCGGGCTGGCACTGGGACTTGTCGGTGCAGCACCGCCTGCACCGCCTCCGTGAGACCGCGAACGTGCTGGATGAGCTGGTTGAACTGCTCCGTATCCACTGCGGTTATTGACGGGGGCTGAGTCACCGGGGCCGGAGCAGGGACAGACGGACTCGGAGGGGATCGAGCCGCGGAAGCCGTCGAGCGCCGCGTCGAAGCCCTTCTGGGGGGCATTTCCTCTTTCCAGAGAAGGAATTCTGAAGAGGGAGAAGAGAGATCCGGAGCAGGGGAGGGAAATCGTCGCCGAGCACTCCTTTAAGAACAAGGGAACCTCGAAGGTTCAATCCCTTGTTCCCACAGACGGCGCCAATCTGTTGGTGCAGAAATCCGTCGCCGCCGGAGGTCGCCGCAATCGAGGCCGCTGGAAGCCGCCGGGGACCTGCAAAACGAAGTCCCGTCCGGAACCGGTGGGGTGGTGGCTCCGGCAGGACCCTCCGACGGTCAAGTTAGTTTCCGACCAACAGTAATGGAGTGCTCGGAATGAGTTCCGGAGCTTAGAGATGTGGAGGAGAGCTTAGAGAGTCGAGAGTTCAGAGAGCTTAGCCTTAGCGTGTCGGGAGGGTCCTTTATATAGTGGAGCTTGATGGTGACAACTGCAGCCGCGTGCTGGCGGACCGCTCGAGGTTCGGCGGAGTCAGTCCCACTGGTGCCGTGTGCGGCGGATTGAGGGTGACAGCCATCGCCGCCTGGCAGTGGGTCGCTATCGCCCGCGGCGGACTGACCGATGGTACGGCGGACTGACTGATAGTGATGGTTGCAGAGCTTGCCGAATGAAGGGTTGAAGGCCTTCGTCGTGTGCCCATTTCGTGGGAGTTCGGGCTCCTGAAGAGGAAGATGGGAGGGAGTTCGGCTCCCATAGGCGTCTGGTAAGAGGTATGCAGCTAAGGCTCGTCCGCAGAAGAGTTCGGCTGCTGAGAAGTCGAAGCTCGGCCGTCTGGGGTTCGGCCGGCTGTTGGGCTTGGGCTGAGGCTTGGACACTTGAGAGTTCGGTAGGAGCTCGGTCGGCCGAAGTTTGATGAGGGCGACCGCTGAGGAGTTCGGCCCAGTGACGACTGCTGAGGAGTTCGGGCTCCTAAGTGACGACTGCTGAGGAGTTCGGCCGCTGAGAGGACTTCATTGAAGCTCGGCCGCTTGGAGTCGGCCCGAAGGAGTTCGGCCGCTGAGAGGACTTCACCGAAGCTCGGACGCTTGGAGTCGGCCCGAAGGAGTTCGGCCGCTGAGAGGACTTCATTGAAGCTCGGACGCTTGGAGTCGGCCCGAAGGAGTTCGGCCGCTGAGAGGTTCGAAGGAGCTCGGCTGGCCAGTTGAAGGACTTCGGTTGCTAGCTGGTTCGGCCAGGGCTCGCTGAGGAGTTCGGTCGCCTAGGGTCGGTCCGAAGGGGTTCGGCCACTTGGGCTCGCCTGAAGTCGGTCCGAAGGAGTTCGGCCACTTGGGCTCGCCTGAAGTCGGTCCGAAGGAGTTCGGCTGTGGGAAGTTCGGCGGACGGAGGGAGTTCGGCCTCTAGGCAGTTCGGCCGTGGTAGGGGCTCGGCCTGGCGCCTGGCGCTAAAGCTCTTCAGCGGCTACTGGTTACATTGGGCTGAGCGTCAGGCCGGGCTTCGGCAGGAGCGGAATTTATCCCCAACAGCGTCCATATGGGATTGGCATGCAGTATTTAAAAATATATATATATATATATATTTTTTTACTTTCGAGACCCATCTGGCCGTGTGAGCGTCAGATACCGCGCGCGGTGCGGGAAAGTATGATTCCTAGTCGAAAATATGAGAACCGCGTTTGACTGACGTACTTGGCTTCCATTTCACGCTACGCTGTCACTCGGCACACATTTTGGACGAAACAAGCCATCGAAGGACAAGCTCGCAGCTTTCATCCATACTCTCTGTACGTACTTGGCTTCCTCCGTGGCTCTTCGTGAATTGGCTGCTCTGTACGGGCCCCGGCGTATGGACCAATTACCAGGCGGCGTAAAGTTTAATTTTTCTCTCCTTCATCCTGAGAAACCGAGGAGCCTTTGGCTCTAAAATCCTCAGAAACTCTTTTTTTGGTTCTGAGCCCGGCAAAAACCTTGAGCTCTGTGAGCTACGGGGAGAGAGGGGAATAGGGCTTCGGGTATGGGGCAAGCCTTCCGGAAGCTCTTCGACGCCTTCTTCGGCCTTAAAGAGATGCGAGTACGCCCGTCTTCCAAGCTTTTTTTACTTTTTTTTTTTTTTTTTCAAGATTTCTATTTGGTTTTACATGAGTTAATCGTATTCTGTCTGTTCCTTCGCCCCAGATTGTTCTTAGAGTCTTCTCTTTGAGTTTCTTGAATCGATCGGAGGACGGGTTTGGGGAAAAAAATTTTTTTTAGAGAAAATCTTCTTAGGTTTTGAGTAGTTGGATGGGGAACCAAGTGTTGGAGTGTAATCTTGATTATTTGGCGCATATTTCTATCTTTTTTCTGTAATTCCGAAAGAACCACGAGCAAAAATTCTAACTTTTCTGCTCACCATTTGATCAGATATGACTTTATTTCACCAGATAATTTGACAAATTTCTAAAGAAATTGCTTTTTTTTACTTTTTATTTAATTATATACCAATTTTCTACCAAAGCAATCTCTAAGTTTATCTACTTCCAGATCTTGTGCAGCTCATTGCATATACTCTATATTTTAGTTTTGGGATTGTCATCTGGCAGCGTCCATGGTACATCGGTCCAGTCAATTCTCACAATACTATTCATTAAAAGGTTTCCATAAAAGTATTTAGGAAGAGATTCCATCAAAAAACAATGTCTAAGAGATCGCTAATGCCGAATTGAGACTTTGAAGGATCGAATCATCCACCAAGAGTCAATTTTAAGAACCTTTTATGAAATTTTCGCAATAACTTATCCAATGTACTCAACTGTCCCCTGCTGGAACTTCCAATCCTTATAGTATTCAATCACGAAACCAAACTCGAATCTCTTTTCTCATGTGAAGCACGCATAACTATTAGTTACTGATTTTTCACCCAATTCAGGAAGGACTATACTTCCACGTCATTATGAGCTGTATGAAGGTGTATTTTGGATAATATCCTCATTTTTGCTCTGTACTTCACTTCTTTTTTTGAAAAAAAAAGATTGGAGTCTCAAATATTTTTAGTCTAATTTTTTGCTTCAATTTGACCTCACGCAGGTTGTGATGCTCGGGTTGGATGCAGCTGGTAAGACAACCATTTTGTACAAATTGCATATTGGAGAAGTGCTGTCGACAGTCCCAACTATTGGTAGGCACTTCACGTGACCAGACAGCCTATTTATCCAGGTTTCAATCTAGTTTTAGTTAACCACATGATGTTTGAGTCTTCTTGATTGAAAGATGTTTTCTGAATTAGTATGATGTAGTATGTTAATTTCTTGCATTAAAGTTTTGCACTAGTTTTATTTCTTGAATCGAAGGTCAGGGAGCTGTAAATAAAATGATCATGTTACACAGCTGCCATCAAGGCTCTGCAGGAAAAGGGCATCAAATCACCAGACATACAATGGCAACTGATGACTTTAAGGCAACTTGCATCCAAATCCTTGCAAGCCTATAATCCTCAATGTTGGCTTTTCTTGACATGGACATCTGAAGAAGCTGGATATGATAACTCTTTGATGAAGGATGTGTTTTTTCTATTGCAAGATCTTTATTGTTAGCTTTTAGATACTAATGCAACTGGTTTAGAATGCCCTACTTTTGTTACTGGAGGTCTTTCACTTAATTTTCAAGTTATGCTTCAGTATTTTCTTTGTTCTAAGATCAGATAATTGATTGTTGAAATCCATTAAGTTTGTTGTGGACTCAAGATGCTAAATGCAAAATCACATGGGTTCTTTTACTTTTAATGCTAAATAATCTACCAACAAACAATGTGAATCACCATATTTTAGCTTTTGCATGTGACTTTCTTGAATTAAATTTAAAAAACAATGTACAAGTTATCGATGTATATAGTTCATAAAGAAAGAATGATCAAACACCATGGATTAAATTTTTGATTGGCCTAATTAGTTGAGTTAATCTCGTAACATGGTTGTCAAGATTTGTTTCAGTTTTTTTCTGTTAGATAATGCATTTTCCTGTAAAGAACCTTCTTGTCATCCCCTTCTTTGATTAAATTCTTCTCCAAGTACAGCAGGATGTTGGAGGGTTGTTCCTTGGTGTCATAAGCTTAAAATTTGCATGACTAACAATGTAGGATCTCCTTCTTGCGAACTTTTTATCCAGGCCTACTAGCATACCTCTCTCTTGCCTAATATTGCCTTTTTTTAAGCATTTTGCATCAATGTACAAAAGGTTGATATCAGAAGAAAGTTTTTTTTCTGAAAAAATGAAAGTCTAAAAATATGAACTTTAATGAATAATAGGCTGATCCTTAAAAGCTGACACCATACAGATAAGAGGAAGCTTGCAAGTAAAGGTTGTTTTGTAGGGTTCATGGTCTATCTGACAGTTTCTTGATCCTAGGATGTCACCTAGCAATGTAATGCCACATGTTGGTGCCAACTGGTCCATAGGAAATTCCTAAGTCACTTTGGGTTGGAATCTCAGGTTGTGCAGGCCAGATAGGTTTATGGAGTATGTTCCATTCTGTCCCAAAACCTATAGGTTACGTTTTTGGAGGTAGAAGTTTGTTAAAGAAAATAAAGTGCTTAACTAAATTGAGAATTTAAGGCTTCCTAGAGACCAGGAAAATAAATGAATTGGTGGAGCAGGTTTTTAGGTGGGAAGAAATGGTATAGTTCAGAATAAAACATTCTTTGAGTTCATTGATATTAAAGAACATTTTCAATGATAATTAAAGATAAGTTTCATGGATGCTTTCAAGGCTTATGTAGGATTTGACTGTGATAAGCAATTTTGAGAGCAGCCAAATGAAGGGATTTAAAAGTTGACACTCTATCTCTGTCACAATCAACTTCCTGGTAAAATTGTAAGCTTATCTAATATTCTGCCGTCTGCTAAATTTCAGTGGAAGATTATCTATTCAGTTTATCAGTTGTCGATTAGTGGGACTAATCCCTGACTGCTGAGGTTGGCCTACCACTCCATTTTAATTTATGCATCAGACCTCTTGATGAGATTTGGATTGCACAAGTTTTGCTGGTATCCTTAAGAATGCACCCTAAATTTTTCCATGTATCATCCTAAAATAGCAAGTAGGGCTACCTAGATTTATATGTTGGCACTCCATTCTTCTAGTACAAGCAGTATACATGTTCATTCTTTATGAATTGCTTCTCTTTCATCATGTGAAATTACGATGTTTAACTCTTCTCCACTGTTAGTGCTAAAACTCAACTTTCTTTAGACACTTACATGTTAACTGGGGGAATGGTGATGGCTGCTTCCAACTTTCTAGATCAATGATGTTTTCTATAAGGAATTTTATCTGGGAATTTTTGTCTTTTTTTAGCTCAAAATGTTTGTTGGAAAAATTTTTTAGGAGACTTTATGAAAATTATTTCCTAAAAAAAGTCTTTAACGGTGTCTTCTTAAGACCGAACTTGAGATCCCCAACTTTTCTAAAGCTGAGTTTTTTTCTAGTAGTTAATTAGAACATACCAAATGGAAGCCATATGCTAGTATAGATGAAAAGGATTTCTTTTATGCTTTGTTATCTTGTAGTAATGTAGTTTTAGGTTTTGTATTTATGCTCTGAAAGGACGCAGCACAACTCTCTCTCTATCTTTTTCCCTTTTCTTTTCTTGCTGCCACTTTGGTTTTTTTTATGATCAATTATGGTTTGTTCACATATTATGTACTAATGCTAGTATTTTGACTCCTATGATTCTCTAATCCCACCAGAATACAGAGCATTTCATGTTTATTTTCTTATTTTATTTGTAGGTTTCAATGTAGAGAAAGTTCAATATAAAAATGTGATGTTTACAGTGTGGGATGTTGGTGGGCAAGAGAAACTAAGACCCTTGTGGAGACATTACTTTAACAATACCGATGGGCTGGTAACAATTTCTCTGTAATTACCATCTGGGTTACTTCTCAGTGATATCCCGTAATGGTTCTACTAAAGGAATTTGATGTGCCCTTCATTGCAATTGTACATCTGTTGTAAATTAATTGTTCACTGAAGGTCTTGCATTAGTTTCTTCTAGCAAACTGAATGATAGCTTCTTGGCTGAAACACATGCTACTGTCTACTAAACATATAAAGTCTACACTGATTTTCAAGCTTACTTCCATTGAAATGTTTTATGATACTGTATATTTGTGATTCAGTATGTTACCCATTTGTCTGGTGCATGATGACTTCAAGGTGAATTTGCTTATAATCCACTGATGTTTCACCTTCGCCATTATATGCATTAAATATCATGCTACAGCCTATGCTATGACGCTTGGATCTTACTCTTTGTTGATTGTCCCCTAGAACATGCTGACAACCATCATTTCAAGGAAGTGCCACTGAATTTGCTGTATACGTGAATTGATGTCTTTTTTTTTTTTTAGATTGCATGGCGGACATAGCGTTGAATAGTATTTTCATAAACATTAGAACTTTGCTTGAATGAATATTTGTTTTCTGAAGCCATGTATCCAGTAATTGTTCACTGGTTGGACAAAAAAAGCAAATGTCAGCTTTCACAAGTTTTCTCCTATATCTGAAAATCAGGGGTAGCTTTTTTTAACCGTGCTTGAAAATGCTTAAATGACATACCTGTTCTTCTTTTAAATGTTTGGCTTTACATATAGGGGGTTAGATTTAAAGCTACAATTTTGCCTCTATCAATGAACTTTCAATATTGTTTAATGATTTCACATGCTTGCAGATCTATGTAGTTGATTCCTTGGACAGAGAAAGGATTGGAATGGCAAAACAAGAGTTTCAGGTCTAGAATTGTGTTTTATGAATTAGTTAATCATGTGTAATGTAGTTTTGCTGCCTATGAAAATGTTGTTCACAGTATTGAGCCAATCCTTTTTTGCTAATCTATACTTTCAGGCTATTATCATGGATCCTTTCATGCTGGACAGTGTTATATTGGTATTCGCTAACAAACAGGACTTGGTAAGTCAAACCTGTGGCTTGGAAATCAAAAGAGCTTGGTGCTATACTAAATTAGAAATCCATAGAATGCTCACAGAAACACGGCACATAATCCTTAAATTCAAGTTGCATTTTAGTATCATACAACATTGGCAGGGTGCTTATATATATATATATATATATATATATATATATTTTGAATTGTAATCCTTGCATGTTTTACTTTTCTGGCTAACCACACTATAGTATGTTTGACTTAAAATGGATTCTTTTTTTCTCTATGCCATAAATTTTAAATGAACATTTAGCACCAGGAGAAGATGCTCCAAAAGCTAGACCTTGTAGATTAAGAATAAAATTTTGGGGGAAAAAGGCATCCTGGTTTTTTCGCTATTGGTACACATACAGGAAAGATATTATCGATCTCAATCTATTGACAAACTAGGGTCTGTTTGGGATTGTTGCCGGTAGTGAGCTTTTAAAAGTAGAGCTCAGTGCTTTTGGAAAGTAGAGCTTTTATACAAAGTTATTTATTGTTTGATAACTATATTTCTAAAGTGATGTGGAACTGTAATATGCGTATGGTAGCCATAATGAGAAAGAACTTTTGGTAAAACAAAATGGAGATATAGGGCATTGAATAGTATTGTTCATTTGAGTATAGTACAATGTAAAATGATATATTATTATCATGGTTTGTTGTACCATTTCGTACCATCTGATATGGGCATATCATATCATATCGGTACTGTATCAAATCACATATTAACACTATAATATGATGGTACTAGTACGGTCCGAAATCGAGACGACCAATCTTAATTATAACATATTAAAATATTATTATATAGTATAATATTATTATAATATAATATAATATATTTATGGCATGATAATATAATATGATATAATATAAGATTTAATTATGAGAATTTTTTTTTGGTCTTTTGATCACCACAAAAATTTTATTAAAACTAAAATAGCTTTCTAACATTAGCCACAAAACACTTTTGAGGAGAAGCTCTAAAATGCAAGTTCTCCGTAGTAGATCTTATCATCTTTCCGACAAAGCGAAAACAACTTTCTTTTTTTTTTTTTACTGAACACCCAAAAGCTTTGCCAAATGGGGCCTTGGTTTTATCCCATATTTGATTGAAGAGGTTCAACTTAATGCTTGTTCTCAGAGGTTTCTCCCTCCACAACACATCCTAACCCAGAATGGTAATGATATTCTTCGACACTTATTTCTTTTTTTTAATTACTTTGTTGGCTGAAAGGTTCTCTGAACATGATAAACTGATATATCTTCGATTAATGCTGCTATTTGTCACTGCACTCATTGCTCATGTCAATATCATCTTCATGGATTCTGAAATCAATATACCAGTGATCTCCTAAGATTCCTCTTACTATTATTACAATATTTGCTATTATTACTATTTATGGGTTCTCCTGCATCCAGGTGTCTTATTTAATCTTCCCCTTGGAAATTGACTATAAAATCAGAGTTCAAATCCATGATATACTTGAGTGAGTTTTAGACCATATGAAGCAGTAAGTTCAATCTCTGATGGAAACAACAGAGGAAGCCAACTACTTTTAAGCCTAGGGCGAAATATATAGGCTATTGATGTCATAGCAAAACCCACATTTCTCATCGATAGGGTTTTTGCTAGTTAACTTGATCTTGAATTTGTTAGAATAGTTTCCCTCCTACAACAGCCAAAAGGAAAAGGACATTTCACTTCATCGAAACAATTCATTTATCTAACATGGATTGAAGGTGGCGATCCGTACTTGGTCATTTAAATTCTCAAAGTGAATTGTGACCGTTCATTGTCATCCAGAGAGGGGCAATGACCCCAATGGAGGTTTGTGAAGGACTGGGCCTATACGATCTGAGGAACCGGGTATGGCATATCCAAGGAACTTGTGCTATTAGCGGTGAAGGCCTTTATGAGGGACTGGACTGGCTAGCAACCACGCTGAAACCCTTCGGACGTTCTGTGTCGGTTGGCAGCTCCTCATTCTGATTGCAAAGGTCAGAACCATATTTTCAACAATTTTCTTTTCTGTAATCATTTACCACTGCCCATAATATCTTTCTTTTTTCGTCGTTTGGGTGCCAGCCCTGGTTTGATTTACTCTCTAACAAGCAGGCTTTGTGGATCATAGGTCAGCTACCAGTTACTCACCCCCCCGTATTATATTAAACCTGTTGTTTTTAATGAAATTTGTCAAATGCTCCTCGCAGCGAAATTTCTGTAATCTTCTGTCACTAGTTAAAATATATTTCATTTACCAGGAGAAATAATTCATGTACAGTGACTGTTATGGGCTATGCTCCCCTTATCGAAATCAACAGACCAGATTTTTGTTTAAACTGCTGCATGGCTAATATTTAGGGTCTCTGCGAATGGTTGACTTCTTGTAATGGTAGTTTAGTACAGATTGGAGCCGAAGTAGAAAGAATCATGACATGATGATCACCGAGGGAGGGGGTTACCTTCCATCCAGCCACTCCAGTGTCAGCAGAATTCGAGCCCAGATCATTGGATGACACCCATTAACGGGGTTAGCCATGCATCCAAATGATTTTACCAACGTCATAGGTTGGCAGCCGCTAAGGTGATGATCGTGATCGAATGCAAGAGTCAAAAAGCATCCTGACCTGCTGCTGCAATGGAATGGGTACGAGTCAAGATTGCCTGTGTTATTGTCCAATCCCAATCTACCTCGATGGGATCCATTGCTAATCACTGTATGGTCTCCATCGTATGTCCTCGTTGTAACCAAAAAAAAAAAAAAAAAGCCCAAAGACCAAGGAAGCAAGTAAATTGCAACGGATTAAAATGAAAATCAAAATAGTCAGAGTATTTGATTTGTTATTGGAATCAGAATCGAAATAAAAATTTAAATTTTTAAAGAAGAATACAAATAGAGTTTTAGATGGATTGAGGGGCTATTTCTATCTCATTTCGGAAGTCGAATAGAATTTTTCTTGGTTGAAATGGGAGATATCTATTTTTATTCTTATTTCAATTCTTAATTTTCTCCAATCAAACATCCTTTTAATTTTTTTTTTTTGCATTTATGGGTTGGTTTCGCCGATCTCAAAATGCTGCTTAAATAGCATCAGGTGCCAATAGAGATAACAGCTAGCCTTGTTTCCGTGGATAAGAGTGGTGGATTAGAAAAGAGAGAAAGGATTAGGGAAAGATGCCAAGGTGATCGGGAATTTGTTTGGATCTTGAACTTTAGGGTGCTTCCCACTAGATTTGGATCAGCTAAAACGGTGGACATGGACATGTTGCAGAAGTTGGGTAAAGTTTAATGAAGTGCTGCCCAAGGAGGAAGCTCGCGGTGCCCAAGTGAATCAACCCATCCCATTTCGAAGAAATCTATCCAATTTTCGAGTGCGGCCATATGTTTCCAATGGAAAATAAAAAGTTTCAAGCTTAGGGTTTAAGAGTCAAATTATCAATTTTTTATTTTTGTTATTTATATCTTGCATTGTGTTTTCATCATGTTAAATTACCTGTATTTTGATGATTATCTTATTTAGATTTTTTGATAATTACAATTGTAGCAATATCTAAACACAATTTCTTGCTGAATATATTTTTTTCTCATATTTATTTAAGATAGAAGTTGAGAACTAGGATGTGTTTCGTTAGCCATTAAAAAAATATATTCTATTTTTTTATTTTAAAAAGTAAAAATAAAAAAGCGACGTTTGGTAATATCATAAAAAGTAAAAATTAAAAATTAAAAAATTAAAATAATTATTTTATATATAAAATAAAAATTATTTATTTTTTATTTTTTATTTTGCATATAATTATTTTTTGCTTTATAGCAACGTAGTTATCAAACATGTTTTTTTTATTTTTCTACTTTTGCTCAATAACAAAAATAAAAAAAAATAAAATATACTTTTTAAAAATTAAAAATAAAAAGATGTAACCTAATGTATCTTATATGTGAAAAAAAACCTATAGAGATTTTTCCATAAGCACATAGGCACATGCTCGGTGCATGCCATCCCAAGAAACATAACAACATAGTTTAATCAGCACATTTTAAAGAAGTGCAGATACGTGTGGGTAAATGATAAGTTGGAAACGGCACATTGTGTTTCGCTGACCAGTGGATTCATGATTACAAAATAGAGAAAAAGGAGACCAACTTTCCAATTTCTTATGCATCCCTGTCTGTTCTATTAGTAATTGCAACGGTTTAGGCGTTTAATCTGAAGTCATATTGTTAGCCTTTGGTTTTTCAAATATGGGACAACCGATGTCCGCATCAATTGGGTTTGATGCCTTGGATTCCTTTGAGCCAAATAAATGAGGGAAAGGAATCACGACAAAAGCAAAGAAGCATGGGTTAAGAAAGTGGCAAGAGCATAATTTAAATGTCCTATTCATAAACGTCTAATGTCACGAGGACCAGGAACATGGCACCATATGTTGCGTGGTCCTAAGGAAAATACAGAGACGGGTTGTATCTTTTGCGTTAAAAAAAAGAATTTATGATTTATAATATTTTAAGATTTATACGGATAGATGAATGAAAAAGCTCAATATGCTTTGAGATGTAAAATATGATTCATTGATCAATATTACAAAATAAAATGAATTATTTTATTATGTGAAATATACAATCCAAATTTGATAATTAGATTCCAAAAAAATAAAATTCAAGCAAAGATCTATCTTTAATGTTAAGTATTTGATAAAAGAAAGAATGTATGGTCCTGACATCGAAAAAGAGGAGGACTTGCATGAATTGGACGACGGCCACCACCCTTTTTTAGTATCATTTCCATAACGAGCTTTATATGCATTACAATACTTCTTATGGTCCGCATAGGAAACAAACATGTTCACTGTTGACTCTGCAAAAAAAAAATATTCATTAAAAAAATATAAATTTTGCATAGAAAAAATAATTAAGTGATGGTTGATGTTCCAATGGTTTCTCACCGTTATTATACATTGACACCTTTGTTATTATATATTTAGGTGTTACGCATAGCCTCTGTAACTTTATTTTTTTTATTAAAATTATGTCTAAAGTGGAAATAAGCATTGCTCTCGGTCACGGCAAGGAGGTGAAAAGCTGCAGAAAAGTCCAGAGATGGCAGTACAGGGTAAATTTAAAAAAACCAGAGAGACAAAGCAACGGTCGCCATCACGACACAATCCCAGATACAAACTTCTCGTGATACTTTCAGCAGAAGAAGAAAAATCATAAAAGTAAAATAACAATCTCCTAATCAAACTTTTCTTAGATGTTGGACGTCTCCAAGTCCAACAAGTCCTCTATGAGAAAAACTTTTCCTCTCAAAATATCGCGATACGATATGACTCCGATACAACGTCCGAGAGGCACAGATTACATTGCTTACGTCTCGCTCCTCCCCCTCCCATACGTCGCTTTCTTGCCTCGTTTTCTTTCTTTTTATTTATTTCTTTCCTTGCACCACCACCGATTTATCGTTTCGTATCGTCGCATCGGGTCGAATTTCCTACGATATATCGACTCGATCGCGGTGGTCCAAAGGTCCATTTTAACGGTTGTCGACGCGTAGATCGAGACCTGCTGTGTATTTGGGGCCCATTTTTGGAGGTAATTAAGAGAAATGTCACTGGCTTGGAAGTCTAGCAACTACTATAACCGAAGAAGGGTTAAAAACGAATGGAGAATCCCGTGGACGCGAGCTTCGAGACACATTTTTGATTCTTAATAGGGTTATTTTTGTCATACTACCAAAAGGAAGATATGAAGAAGGATAATAAGGCGTGCACGACTCAAGTTGGGATCTCCGTTTGGTACACCACCGCGTGGCTTCCTCAGTGCGTCCAACGCCATTGGCCAGCAAAGTGGGACCCACGAATTCTCCACCAGCTGGACCAATCAACGGACGACCTGGCGATGGAGTCCGAGTATCCAATCAAGGGGGCACTTGGCCGGATCCCGCTGTCCGGGACGAATTTTAATGCGACGCATGCAGAGATAACCAGCCATCCTCCGTGCACCCGTTCGCTTTCAAAACCTCGAGATTCGTGCCTTCTTTTCCCCTTATGCCACGGATCCCTTGTCTCTTCCCAAATTTTATTTTGCTTTCGTAGCCCACTGCTCCACGGTGACCGAGCACCATGCACACTGTCCGATATTTGAACTCCACTTCGGAATAAAGCTGGCTATAAGTCGCATCAAGGCCAAGTCTAAGAGCACAAGTTTTTGGCTTTTTCCATAGAGTTTTAACCCACCTCCAAATGCAATGCATCTGCCAATATAACAATGCTTTAACAACCAGAGATTGTACCACATCCAGCATTTTATTTTGTTCTTATTTTTCAATAATGTTGTGGTTAACAGTACTGAAGGAGAACAAGGATACTGGCTTTTGTTCTTGTTTGGCTGGTTTATATGACGTTCCATATGTCTTATGTGACAAGCCAACTGATGATGCCAATGACACACTAAAATAGATGGAATATACAAGCATTTGCCATCTTGAAATGATGTAAACAATAGGTGGTGCACTGGAGGATGAATGGGACAAATGGGAGAAGGTTTCTATATATCATATATTCAACATAAATAGGTTGTGATACATGTGAGCTATGGAACTATCTTACTAGCTTGACATGAAATTTTCATGACCAGCATTTAGTGGGGACCATCTTGTTTTTCACACATTTTTTTTTTATGGATTAGGAGAGGCTATGCGTCCACTAGGGTGGATGACCATGGCATGCATATAATATTCAATGGGGCACAATTATTTGATTAGTTCATTATATTGCTCCAAACTCTTTATGTGCATTTGGCATTGTGAAGCCAACATCAACTTTATTTGAAATCCCAACAAGCCGCCAAAACAGGATACATGAAAAGTCTGGGCTCAAGAAAGATGCAATATTTTTGCTCTACTAATATTTGATGGAACGTTTTATTTTCTATCGTATATCTAAAATAAAAATGATTTTTATGATAAATTATTTATGATATTTTTTTATAATATATCATTATTGTTTTTGCTATATTATATTAAAATATTGCTATTGCATTTCCTTTAATTAGTCATACTTTACAATGAATATCACTATAAATTTATAATTTATGATGTATAACTTGAAGTGCTGGAAACCAGAACTGCTATTATGATATTTAACTAATATGTCAGTAAGTACTCTCATAAGTTATAAGATTTTAAGAGATTATCGTTGAGTCTTAAATTATTAATTTTTATATAATTTTTTTATCACACCGATCGATCTTGTCAAATATATTATCATACAATATATTCTTAGCTTTACTATATATACATTATTGGTTCGATTGGATTTATATTAAAATATCAAAAATATAAAATATTCAAAAAATAATAATATAAGAATATTATATCTTTTGCATTAAAAATATTATTACTTTTATTATCGCATAAGTAAAAGTAATCAAAAAATAGCTATTCTTAAAGAGTTTGTAGAAAAATTATATATGAATATGGTGATGTATAAAAGTTAATTTTTAAATATTTTAATGATAAAACTTCAAAAATAAAGAATTAAATAAATTAAACTTTTTATTTTTAAAAATATGTAAATTTTTTTAAAAAAGATTAAAATATGAAATATAAAAATATTCATCAAATATTTTTAATAACATAAATATATGTTAATAAGTTAAATATACTTTTTATCTATTAATAATACAAGTTGTAGTTTTACACAAGAGATCGCTGGTTCGAATCCTCCCTTAGTTTGAATTCTAGGATATACTATTTATTTTTGATAATTTTTTATCTATATATATAAAAGCATTTAAATATGCCACCACAACAAAATTTTTATCAATATTTTTTGAAAATACTAATAATTAATTATAAATATTATCTTAAGATGGTACATAAGAAAATATAATAAAAATATTTGCAGCATTTTTTGCCGACCTAGCGGTACTTAAAAATAATGATAAAGATATTTGCAGCATTCTTTCAAACTTAACTCTATCATTATCTCATGGTTTTACAAGTTTAAGATTAACAATTCTTTAAAAACATAAGCATGGTCGGTAGCAACTGCAATTTGCAATTAGTTGGCAATTATGATCTGCTAGTTGTCATGAATCATTTTTTGTCCAAAGCATCCTATCTAGCTAACATGGTAACATGACTCTTTAGTATATAAACTTTAAATAAAAACTGAATATAAGTAACATCTAGGGTTATGATTGGAGTATTTTTTTGTTTTTTTAATGTAGCTAATCCATATCCAAATATAGTGCTCTTGCCAATATAATCAAAGATGCAGTGTGTAATGCATTAATTGCTACTTAACTAGAGCATACGGTTTGAGAAACCATACTTCATCATTCCTAATATGTCAAAACACTAATAGAAGAGAACATCAATATAGGATTTTGTTCTTATTTTGCCAATCTTCATGATGCTCAACTAGCCTTACGTATCAAGTTGATTACCATTGACATTCTAAGATATATAGCTAAACTATCATTTACCAATTTTTATAAAAAAAAATGATGGAGCATGGTGCATAGGTGCTTGAATTGGACAGATCTGTTTATATTTTGAGGCAAATCGACATGAGATCTATTTTTAATCTTGTAGTATAAAATGGAAAAAAATGTCTCATTTTTTCTTGTAGGATTTGTATTGCCAACTTGACATAAAATTTTAACTATTAGCATTTATTGTGGGGACCATCTACTTTTTCATTGGACGATATCATGTCGGTTAGTGGCATGTGCATGCGCTACAGCATTTACATAATGTGCAATTATATGATAAGTTAGAAAAATTTATATCAAAATGTTATTTAGCTGGCCAAACTCTTCATGTGCATCCTTCACCAAGAAGCTATGTAGGATTACTTACTAAAAGGTCTAAACAAGCAATCCGGAGGAATTATGTTAACAACTTGACTTGGTCTCTATGCGCATTCTTTTGTGCATAACCGGTGCATCCAGACTGTGTGAGCATAGGGCTATTAGAAAGCAAATGTTCCATGAAGAGTCACATATATAGAATTATCACCTCAGAAACTAAAAAGGAGTCCAAGAAAATTTTGTCAGACCAAGCAGCAGGTGGTGCCTTAGCTTTCTTCCGGTTCTCCAATCCAAGTTTCAAGGTAGCAGTGATCATTAAACCCTAACTGTTTGGCCTCATCGGACCAGACAGATGAATAGGCCACCACTCCCCTGAGCAGCGACTTTGCTTTATGCAGCCAAGTGCGTACCCAAACCACATCATAAGCTACAGTGACACTGAAATTTGTGGTGCTCCTGCCACGTATCAGCTTTAGCACCCAAGTCTGCTCAAGTACCGATTTTCCTGTTAGCAACCCCACATCAGATCCCGCAGCATCGGTAGATTTTTAAGTGGCAGGGGTATCTCTCTTCTCCCAAGGATGGTACATGGTACGTATGCTCTAAAAAATCAAAAAACAAAAGCTAATGGAAAAAACGTCAAGACGTCGACGTGCTCCGGTGGTTGCGACATAACACGGTAACATCTGAACCGTCCAACCACTCGAAACCCATCCTTTTGTCCTACGTGGCGAATCGCACAAAGTCCAATTTATCGTACCGCGAGTCGAATCGTCCGAAATCCCGAGACACGTAGGTGTCCCCCCCGACTCGGGTCCTGCCTCGATTCACATGACCTTTTTTTTTTCCCGCTATTATTCTATTCTACTTTATTCTAATGACATGACCGCAGGGGCATTTTCGTCCACGCGGTCAAAGCCCATCCCGACGTAGCAGCGATTCGATTCGACCTCCAGCCCGTCCTTCCCGCCTTACGTCCCTAGCTTTCCATAATGACCGCTATGTCCCCCCATACCTCATTAGGATATCATTAAAATAACGACTCGTTAATTAACTAATCATACCTTTTTTTTCTTTTTCTTGGCTCGCAATTAATTAATGCTTCCTCCTAAGATTTCTTTTTATTTGCCCCCCAGCATGATTAAATCCCAACGTGTTCATCACTTTTTGCCACGTGCGGAAGTTCGGCACCTGGCACGTTGTGGGCCGTCGAATTCGGTGCATTAAACCTCCGGCAGTTGCTTTCCAAGATGAGGCGAATGGTCCACGAAGGAGACCGCAATTATTTTAATATAATAAATTATATCACACCGTCGAGGGTCTATCAGTACCGTCAACGGCGGATATAACTCAAAATTTGAATGGAGGGTGATGCGATCATTTCAGCGCTAAGACCACCGGTTTGGGCGGCGATGGGTCCGGAACGAAGTGGACCTCGGTTTCAGAGAGACAAGGGTAGAGAAATGCGAAAACTATGTGTCGCCACTAGCTGTGTCGGAACAAACAGCAGGCAGCTCCGTGGCGAACGTGGCAGCTTCCCGTTGTTGGACATTGCCGTCAAACGTCCTTCTCCAGCTAGACGAGATGGATAGTACACGCGGGACCCAGGGAGAACGAACAGACTTGTCGGGTTCATCGTACCGGCGCGCATGATAGATCTTGGCAAATAATGGTGTACCAGCGTTTCCCCACGAACCATGTGAGAGGGCGCTGCAACCGGCTACGCACGGCCCTGATATAACTCTGCAGTGTAGGAGGCCAATTAATGCCGGGGCCTTGAATCCGGACCTTCTGACGCAGTGATTCGTGCTAAAAAAGACCAAGGACACGGTCGTCATTACATTAAAGACAGATGACTGTTTTCCGAAAAAGAAAAAAAGAGCAAACTGGGAGCGAGGACGAGGGAATCCGCGCCACTCACGTGGTGGGCATCGGAAGCCACAAATCGTGTCGATATCGGAGTGGCCGGGGACAGCCAGTTGCCCGATCCGGGGCCCAGCCACCCGTCCGATCTTGCCGTACGCTTTTATTCCCGGCCTGATACAAAATTAGAAAGAGGACAGACTCCTGTCAGAGAAGTAGGCTTGCGTATCTTTTGAAGTGCTTATATGCAGTCGTACTTATCACCAGAGAAGTGACAGCTACCGCGCATTAGCACCAGATAGCGACAGGCCAATTGGCCAATATTATAAATGTGATGATAATCACACCCTAGTCTTAATTTCTGCACTCCATTTGTTCCTACGGTTATCTGCGATTGTGGGAAGCGGGATAGGAGTGAACGTAATAAAGTCGGGAGTGTCATTATTGTCTCCAAAAATCGAACCGCAATTTGCGAATTATAAAAGCGGGGTAAATGGGTACGAGGAAGGATGACGTGGCGGGCTTAGGGAGGTGAGGTGAAAAGACGCGAATACCCCTAAGAAGCCCTCGAGAGCCGCACATACCTTGACATTTCAATAAAATGACGATTTTGCCCTCCAGAGTCTCCTCGAAACTGACACTTCTTTCTCTTCCCGGATTGCCCCTCACGACGTGACGAGTGGTTTTGCTCTTTTTACCCAAATGCCCTTACTGTGTGGTACGGGAGGTCGGATACCGACGTCACGAGGGCCTGGCAGGATGGTAGTATTTTGCAAAATGTAGGGTAAAGTTGTCTACCAGTCGCGACCTAATCGCCAGGGGTTCCTCACTATAAAAGGGCGGAGGAGAGAGATTGGAGAGAGCGAATCAAAGCGAGTCCGCGTTATAAAAGGCGAGAAAGAGGGAGAGGGAGATAGAGAGAGCAGTAGAGAGAAGCGGGGACGGCGGCTGGGGAGAGGGGAGGCGAGAAGGCGAGAGGGGAGAAACCCTAGAAATTGATCATAAGGTGGCTTCCATTTCTGAGTTCTGAATCAATTATTGTTTCGAAATTTTTGCTCTTTCTTGGTTTCTCGAGGTATTGGGGTCCAGATCGAGGGTTCATCCGGTGGATTTGGAGAGACGGGATTTCCCTGGCTCCAGATCGGTTGTAGATCTCTGGGACGAGCATTTCGTCGGTTTTAATGGCGTTCTTGTGAGGGTTGTTCTCTTCCTTTTGCGTTTTTGGGTTGGATTTTTACTTTCCGGTGGTCGAGAAGAGGTTTTCTAGGGTTCCGCGTGGGGCGGGGTTTGTTATTACTGTTTGTTCTTGGATTTATGTGTTTAAAGCTGGGTGGAGACTGTGGGCAAGGGTTGTTGAGGGTATTTATTTTTTAGTTAGGGTTTGTCCGGTTTCAGCTCAGATCCTCCTAGGTTGTGAGATGCTGGGGAAGATTCAAGGAGAAAAATCTGATTTTTAGATGTAACTTGAAGGGTTTTACTTAATAGATTACCGAGTTTGACCTCTTCTTTTGTTTCTGAGAACTGGGAAATTGGGCTAGATCTTTATAACAAGGTGTTGGGAGTGATGAAGTCTCGTTAAACACTTTTGGGAGATTGAGAAAGTAACAAGGGAGTTTCTTTGGAACTGATAAGGGAAGGGATTCTGTCGTTTGGAGGATTGCTGGTGTTTCATCTTTGTCCCTTTCCTCTTTGGACATATATTGCAGATCTTGCGCTGGAGCGTTTAGGGATTCCGGGAACCATGTCATCGTTGAGTAGGGAACTAGTTTTCCTGATACTACAGTTTTTGGACGAGGAGAAGTTCAAAGAAACTGTTCACAAGTAAGTTGTCTTCTTTTTCTTTGGTTGTTTCATTTCAAGTTCTTACCTCTACTGTTCGGCTCGCTTACACAACTAGTCTTGTTCTATTATAGGTTGGAGCAAGAATCGGGCTTTTACTTTAATATGAAATATTTTGAGGATCAAGTCCAGGCGGGGGAATGGGATGAAGTTGAACGGTATCTTGGCGGATTCACAAAAGTTGAGGACAATCGCTACTCCATGAAAATCTTCTTCGAGATTAGGAAGCAGAAGTATCTTGAAGCACTTGATAGGTTGGATTTTGGTTTTTATGAAGCTTATTATCTGAATTCTAAATGTTCAGGTTCTTTGAATCTGTTGTTCTGTTTCCTTTCAGGCATGACAGGGCAAAAGCAGTTGAGATACTTGTGAAGGACCTCAAGGTATTTGCTTCTTTCAATGAAGAACTTTTCAAGGAGATCACCCAATTGCTCACCTTAGAGAATTTCAGGTATCATTCTAGGTTGTTTTGACCTTTTTGTCTGTTTTTTTTATGCTTTCACAATGTGTATCGACTCTATGTTTTCGTGTATGCAGGCAGAATGAGCAACTTTCGAAGTATGGGGATACAAAGTCTGCCCGAAATATAATGCTCATGGAGCTGAAGAAGCTCATTGAGGCTAATCCTTTATTTCGCGATAAGCTTACTTTCCCACCTTTTAAAGCTTCCAGGCTGCGTACACTGATCAACCAGAGGTATGCATTTGTTTTATTTAGCACTCTATTATTCCTTTCCATATATTTATGAAACTTTTCTAGCATTACCTGGTGGATAAGTAGATTAAATAGCTATCCACTACTACGTTTATTGTAATTAGAGAATTTAATAAATAATTTCATCTGTCAAACTAGAAGATTCATATGGCCGTAAGTTCTTTCCTTAAAAACTTTTGTGCATTAACCTGTGTGTGTTGATTTAACTTCTTACTGCAAGATATATCAGCATCTAAATCTGGGAGCCTGACAGGAATGTGGGATGATTGTTATTTATGGTAACCACCTAGTGCTTGCTTGGATGGTATTACCTCTTGACCCTTGGGTAAGAGGATGGGGTCAAATTCCGAGTTGCATTGGCACCAACTTCGGCCCACAATTTGTGTTGGCACTTGTCTCGACTCTCATGGTGTGTGGTGGAGATTGACCTCACCAGTCTCAAATAAACAAAAACAGAAGATTATTTATTTATAGTATCTGTGTTTCACTTCATGTAGTTCTCTACTGTGCCCTTTACATTTTTATCCCATTAGATATCTGACTTATTTATGCTATTGTTTTCAGTCTGAACTGGCAGCATCAGCTTTGCAAGAATCCACGCCCCAATCCTGATATCAAAACACTCTTTACTGATCACTCCTGTGCTGCTCCCACCAATGGAGCTCGAGCTCCCGCTCCTGCCAATGGTCCCCTTGTAGGGCCTATTCCCAAGTCTGGGACATTTCCCCCAATTGGTGCTCATAGTGTAAGTAGACTAGATTAACCAATTATCTGAACCTTTGTGGTCATTTCATGTCATTGAGCAATGCCATACTCCTCGATGCAGCCATTCCAACCAGTTGTTTCTCCATCTGCAAGTGCCATTGCAGGGTGGATGACAAATGCTAACCCGTCTTTACCACATGCTGCTGTGGCGCAAGGACCCCCAGGGCTGGTGCAGCCTCCGGGCACGGGTGAGCCTCTTTTATGTCTGCATTCATTGACTTTATTGGTTATGGCTTGTTTCAGCCTATGATATGCTTTTGCAGCTGCATTTTTGAAGCAACCAAGGACTCCAACAAGTGCTCCTGGTATGGATTATCAAACGGCAGATTCTGAACACTTGATGAAGAGAATGCGTACTGGCCAGTCAGACGAGGTATAAGATAAAATATAAGGATTCCTTAGAAATTTCAAACACGTTGTTGGTTATAGCTTGGGCTTCCTTTGAAGCGTAACTTCTTCAGTTTGTTACACCATGATTCAGTTTGTTACACCATGACAACAAAATGTTTTTAGGTGTCATTTTCTGGTGTGACTCATCCATCTAATATTTATTCTCGAGATGATCTTCCCAAAACAGTGGTACGGACCCTTAATCAGGGTTCAAATGTCATGAGCTTGGATTTCCATCCAGTGCAACAAACAATTCTTCTAGGTAGCTGTCTGTACCATCGTACCTATGGAAAGATGATTTAAATTACTGGCAACTTTTTTTTTTTTCATTTGACGTATTTATATGATGTTGGATTTTTGTTATAGTTGGAACCAATGTTGGTGATATTGGGATATGGGAAGTTGGATCTCGAGAAAGGATAGCACACAAGACATTCAAGGTTTGGGACATCTCAGCTTGTTCTTTGCCCTTACAGGTATTCTTTCAAACTTAGCATGAATATTGGTTCCTTCTATCAAGTGACTTGTTCAATTGTGCTTCATGAGTAGTCTTGCTGCCTATCTTACACTGAACCTCATTCTATGTCCAGGCAGCATTAATGAAAGATGCTACAATATCTGTCAATCGGTGCTTATGGAGTCCTGATGGATCTATTCTTGGTACAGCCAAGCAAATTATTTTTCTGTTGGATGATGTTGTTTTATATATGCGTCTTATGTCTTCAAGGTTGGGAGGTGTTTCCTGCTTTGATTTTCGTAGTTGTTATCATATTCTAATTGTTTACTTTGTTATTTCTTGTAGGTGTTGCATTTTCAAAGCATCTTGTTCAGATATATGCTTTTACTCCAAATGGGGAGCTGAGACAACAACTGGAGGTGAGTTGAAGATTGTATTTTTTGGCCAAGCAGCCATGCATTATCATCTGACTTCTTGCATATTTGTGTAGATCGATGCTCATATAGGCGGCGTTAATGACATTGCCTTTTCTCATCCCAACAAGAGTTTGTCGATAATTACATGCGGTGATGACAAGATGATTAAGGTCAGAATCAGGCAGGGGGCTAATCAATTTTTTGAAAAGATCGTGCAAACTTTTATTCTTACAATGGTTGTTACATGAATGGCAGGTCTGGGATGCTACAACAGGGATGAAGCAATACATGTTTGAAGGGCATGAAGCTCCTGTGTATTCTGTCTGCCCTCATTATAAGGAGTCTATCCAGGTTTTTTTCTTCCTTCCTCGGGAATTAATTTTTTTTCTCTGTTAATTTTTCAATTTCTCACAATTTTGTATGATTTTATGCATTGTTTCATGTTATAATTGGTTTTATCAAATATTATTTTATCCTTGATTATAGCATATCAGGATTAGCTCTTAAAGGTTATCAGAAAGGTTTTATCTTCAATTATGACCATTCATTGGGATCTTTCTAATTCTAGCTCTGTTTGCAGTTTATCTTCTCCACTGCTATTGATGGGAAAATCAAAGCATGGCTGTATGATTGTTTGGGATCTAGAGTCGACTATGATGCACCTGGGCACTGGTGCACGACAATGGCATACAGTGCAGATGGAACAAGGTGAAAACATGACTGTTCCATAAATAACTTAATCATTAATATGTTGATGCTGATTACCATGTTACCCTTGATAGTAATAGAATGGCATTAATATTCTACCTAAGGTTCAGCTAATGCACAGAAGTCATAGTTCAGAGTGTAAGTTATGGAATCTATAAGTGTTCCTTCATCCCATTTGTCAGTGCTTGGATTTTAATTTGGTTGAATCAGGATTATGCCCTACTACATTATTATGGATAATTGACATTTTCATCAACATTTCTTTGCAGGCTTTTTTCCTGTGGAACAAGTAAAGATGGTGATTCCCATTTAGTTGAGTGGAATGAGACTGAAGGAGCTATTAAAAGGACATACTCTGGCTTCAGAAAACGCTCATTAGGTGTTGTCCAGTTTGACACAACTAGGAACCGATTCCTGGCTGCTGGAGATGAATTTATGATAAAATTCTGGGACATGGATAATACCAGTATACTAACAACTACAGATGCAGATGGTGGTTTGCCTGTTAGTAGAACTTTCTCCGATACAACTTTTCTTTTAATTTGTGCCATGTTGAAAACTGACAATTTAAGTCTCCTTGCTTCTGATGCAGGCAAGTCCACGTCTAAGATTCAATAGAGAAGGTTCATTGCTTGCAGTTACAACAAGCGACAATGGTATTAAAATCTTGGCCAACACTGATGGCCAGCGCCTGCTAAGGATGCTTGAGAGTAGGGCATTTGAGGGATCTCGAGGACCTTCCCAACAGATCAACGTGAAGGTACTGCCAACCAATTTTCCAATGATGGTAATTATGTTTCAACGTGCTTTACAAAGAACTGATCGTAATGTGAAGCTGGTGGGTCATGTTGAAGGGTATCTACACCGATACATGTGGGTTTGCAATATTAATGGCTGAGGAGTTAGTTAAACTACCATTTTTTTGGGTACAAAAACTACCATTTAGAAAATAATCATTCTAAAAGAAAATTGAAATTTGTTCATCTCTCTCTCTCTCTCTCTCTCTCTCTCTCTCTCTCTCTCTCTCTCTCTCTCAGTTTTCAATGGGCAAGAAGTACTGAACTCAGGTTTCAATTTCTATCCATGCAGCGCAATATAGTAGTAGTTTTATAAGTACTTATATGTATCAATGCTTAACAATTGGACTTCACTTCTGCAGCCTCCACTTGTCAATGCTTTGGGTGCCGTTTCTAATGTTTCTAGCCCGTTAGCAGCCACCCCTGAGCGCTCTGATCGAATCTTACCTGCTGTCTCAATGGGTAGCCTGGTGAGCTATAAATGAACTTAATATTGTTATTGCTGACAAACACACATATAACTATATACATGCATACAGACAGACATGTATATGCATACGTCTATATATGCACACATATATATACATGTTTGTATGTATATATAAGAAGCATTGAGGTAATAACATTGAACAATTTGCAGGCTCCTATGGAAAGCAGTAGGATGGCAGATGTTAAGCCAAGGATTTCAGATGATGCTGACAAGATCAAAAGCTGGAAATTGGCTGAAATTGTGGACTCTGCTCACGTCAAAGCCTTACGGTTACCTGATTCCATGACAACAGCTAGCAAGGTATACTGCAAATCAAACTCAAGAATTTATTGCAGCTACCTCTTACACATTCTACAGCTACCAAGATGTTAAAGAACAACTAGTCTTTTGTACCAACTCATATTTAGTAATTTACTGCTTTGAACAACTCTCAGTTTCTTTTAGCATATATTGTTCATTGAAACCATTTTTGTTTATATATTTGTCTTGATTGCTGTTGGTACTAATTCTTATAACTTCAGGAGCATGTCTTTGAAGGTTGCACTTGTGTATTAAAACCACTACAGGGACCAAAACTGGACTACTGAAATTCCTCCTACCTTATTGGATGAGATAAACATTCATGAGAATTGATGAAACTGAAGTATGCATGTACACTTCGTGTGTGTATGTATGTGTGTGTGCATGTGTGCATGCTTGTATGTTTATAAAATGTTGGAACTGTTGTTGAAAAATATTTTTATAGAATGACTGTAAAACATCATGATGTTTTTTTCTTGCTTCTCTTTGAAAAACTCTAGCTGTCTTGCCCGCATATCACATGTAGTAACATATCTTTATAAAAATGAATTAGCCTTCTTAGCAGCCAGGTAATGTTTGATCTGCAGGTTGTACGCTTGTTATATACAAACTCTGGACTAGCAGTGTTGGTCCTTGCCTCTAATGCCATACATAAGCTGTGGAAATGGCAGCGCACTGAACGAAATCCATCTGGCAAGGTTAGTATTTTTTGTAAGTGCTAAACCGAATCTGTTCATTGTACCTCTGTTTTCTAGTTGTCATTTTTTTCTTTTCTTCCCCCCTTCAGTCTACTGCATCCATTGCCCCTCAGTTGTGGCAACCAGCAAATGGAATTCTCATGACCAATGAAACAAATGATAGCAACCCTGAAGAAGCAAGTGCATGTATTGCTTTGTCAAAGAATGACTCATATGTAATGTCTGCATCTGGTGGGAAGGTTTCTTTGTTCAACATGATGACATTCAAGGTACACTGCTTTTTTACCATACTGTCCCTTTCATTGGTCATTTTACACAATTTGAGTTTTCTTTGCTTTAAAAGCTGAGTTGCCTATTTTCTATGAAACCTGTGAAACTAACCAGTAAAATACTTGACAGGTTATGACAACCTTCATGCCGCCCCCTCCTGCAGCCACCTTCCTGGCATTCCACCCCCAAGACAACAATATTATTGCCATAGGAATGGAAGATTCTACCATTCAAATATACAATGTTCGGGTTGATGAGGTAATATGATATTGGTAATAAGATTGGAAATCAATCCTACACATATAATCTTGGAGTTATTCATTATTATCCCTATTCTAGATTTCTCGAGCCTTTAGAAAGTTATTGGTTTATTAGTTCAAGCTCAGCTTAAATTTTTCATGACTTCCCTAAAATTCAATTTGATCATTATTTCAATCTCTTCAGTTTCCTCCATCTTTTAACAATTTGATCATGCTGGGCTTTTCTACATGCCTGTGACACCTTTTTTTGTTTCTATGTTAGTTGATGAATTTTTTCCATGATTTTTGCTTCCATGTCATATGGATATGTGTGCCATTAATGTCAGCGCAACAAAGAAAGCTTTTTTAAACATGCACCTTGATATTTAGGACATTTGTGTTCATCATGATATCTAAAATTTTCCTTTTTTATCTATTTTGTGCTGGCTGTCTCAATGTTCAATAACATTTATTTCACACCTGCAGGTGAAAACCAAGCTCAAGGGTCACCAGAAGAAGATCACTGGCCTTGCATTTTCCCAGTCATTAAATGTGCTTGTCTCTTCAGGAGCTGACGCACAGGTATGCAATGGTTTAGTATTTTGTGGATCAAACTCTCGAAGAGGCAGTGGTAGCTTACAATCAGACCTTTGGTTTTCTAGAAAATCCTATGATGACTTTTTATTGTTAATTTAACTATTCCCAAAACTGTCATTAACTCTTAAAAGCCAGTGTATAAATGATGTTTTATTAGCTAGGTGAATTGGTTTCTTTTCAGAGATGCTGATTAATAGTTGATCTGCATCATCCTTTGTTGCATGATATGGATATCTGCCCTCAACTTTCATTGACTTCTATTATCTGTTTGACTTGCAGCTGTGTGTGTGGAGCATAGATGGATGGGAGAAGAAGAAATCAAGATTTATTCAGACACCAGCTAGTCGTGCAGCCCCATTGGCTGGGGACACAAAAGTTCAGTTTCATAATGATCAGGCACATCTTTTGGTTGTTCATGAAAGCCAACTGGGCATTTATGATAGCAAGCTTGAATGCTTGCGCTCGGTTAGTATTTTCCTTTACACATTGCAGTTGTGTTACTTCACTTCTAAAGGACATCTTCTTTAATAATTGCAAGCTCTCACATCACCAAATGTTCCTTTGTATATTGTGTCATGTACCTTTGATTAATTGTATTCAAATTGAATTGCATTTTCTGTTTGTTTGTTAGCAGAGAAATTCATGGATTTCATGATTTTATCTCTAACCTTTATTACACTGAAAAAGAAAAAGGAAGAATGTTTGAACCATCTAATGAGTAGCTCATCGTGAAATGTATTTTCTCAATTAATTTTTTTCCTTTTCACATTCTGTTTCTTTGTTCGATTACTAACTTGATAGACACTGAAATATGAGAGGTTTGCATCACTGGTAACGCACCTGTGATTGCATATACAGTTGGCTGCTGTTCTTTCCTAATTCATCATACCTCATTGCTTCCATGCATGGCTTGTGGGTTCCTCCAAGATCTGTATCCATATTACAAGTCACTGTTACCTATTTCTCACTGTCATATTATACCTATTTCTTTACAAATCTACTTACTTTTTTTTAACTTGGCAAACAGTGGTCTCCAAGAGATGCGCTACCAGCACCAATTTCAAGTGCAATATACTCATGCGATGGTTTGCTGGTATATGCTGGATTCTGTGATGGTGCAGTAGGAGTTTTTGAAGCAGACACTTTGAGGCTTCGTTGCAAGATTGCACCATCTGCCTACATATTGCCATCCATTTCAAGGTATAACAGTATTCTTAGACATAAAGGCTAAAGCTACCAGCATCCTTAGACCTGAAAGCTAAAGCTAAAGCTAAATTTCAAGTATCAACCTGCAATAAAAATTCAGTAGCCATGTAATCTGTCTTGAATTATCATAGAATTGACTAAAATCATGGTAACATAGGCTACATAGCACCGCACATCAAGATATCTAATGATAGGTATATGCCACTTTAAGCAAAAAACTAGCAAGTTTGTTGAATAAAGACATCATCTTGCATGCATATTATTTGTTGGTTCTATTTGTGCAAAGATTTTTTGACAACCTGACAAGGCACTACTAGTGATCACAGCATTGTCCTAAACCAGCTAGTATGCATATGAGGAATTGTGCAGTTTATGAGATAGAAATCTTTGCTTGTAAGAATGTATCGGTGTCTTTTATGCTCCCAGATATTTTTTCCCATTTTCTTTTTATTTTTTTGGTTCTTCAAATTTTAGAAGCTCATTAAACTTGATTTTTCCCTCCAGTGCTGGAACTATTTATCCTATAGTGATTGCTGCCCACCCATCAGAACCCAACCAGATAGCACTAGGAATGAGTGATGGTGCAGTTCATGTGATCGAGCCATCAGATGCTGAGCCAAAATGGGGGGTGGTGCCATCTCAGGACAACGGAATTCACCCATCCCTGTCCAATCCAGCGCTGACCGCTAATCAGGCATCCGAAGCCCCCACTAGGTGATTTGGGAGCGAGAAGGCTAGGGAATTGAACTGACTCGTCTAAAAACCAGTAGCTCTCCAGCTGCAGAGGTGATCTCTTTTTGACTCTCACCCAGTGCCATACTGTCTGCGGGCTGCCATATTTTCCCCTGTAAAGCATCTTGTAATCTGTTTAGTGCCCTTAAGATATTCTTTTGTTGTTGGGGTTGGGAGAATATCAGTGTGTAAAATTATGTTACATTATTGACATGGGAAGCATGGCGTGGGCTAAAAATCTGACATTCCGTCGTAGGACGTTTGCACGCATACCCTCCCACACCCACTTCTTCCTGACCGATTCCTCGTGATTGTTTTTATGTCTGCATGCGCATAAAGGTTTAAATTTGCTTTGATCTTCCTGATGGATATGCTTTGTTGAGGTTGGCATGTGGCCCGTGGGGTCGGTCGGTCATAGATGGGTATGGAAGCAGAGTGCGTTGCAGTGGTTGGGGCTGGAACACCGACGGTGATCTTCTGAGAGTTGTGGTGTCTATTTCTGTGCTGTGCATCTTTGTGGGTCATAGAAGAGCATATGGTGACCCACGGCAGTGTTGTGGAGAAGCCAACGTGGGTGGTGCTTGTGGAGGGAAACCAAGTACGGGTATGTAGATCGGCGAATGCTATTTGATGTCGAGACTAGATGTGATTTGCTAGGGTGAGGTTTCTCTTGGTGGTCCGTTGCCGTTATTTATTTTTCTGAGCTTGTCAAAGGGTTGAGGGGATCCTGCAAGCTGTGTTTGATTGCTGCGGCGATCATATCTCAAGCTTCGCTGGCATTTATCTTTTCCATTGCCAAGTCAAGTGTGGTATTGCTTACCGTGCCCTATTACGTCCGGACTACGAAAAGGGGTAGGAGATCGGTTCGCGGTGACAACCTTCTACATGCTATTCCGTCCTCACGCCAAGTTCTTGGACCGATGGACCAACCAGGAGGGTTGAGAAGTAGCTTGGTTCTTATCAGCCTGGCTGTCGCACCGATGTGCCACAGCGAATGAGGAACTGATGCTGATGGATGCCCAATAGGAAGCATTAGCTATGAATGCTTTTTGAGAGAGGGAAGGAGAGCCATAATCATTCAAGCCAAATACTTGAGAATGCACTCCAAGCACTTGAACCTGGAAAATTTTTGCTGCTGAGCTGAGGCATGTGACTATCGAAATAAGCGCTAGTTTGCTTTAGGAATATCCATGAATGACATTCAAACGAGCAGCGCTACGGAGGGCAAATTCTAAGGCTGGTTTAATAACCACATTCAAACCAGTAATGCTCTACGGGGCAAATTCTATGCCCTAATTGACCGTAGCATCAGCCATAAGTGGCATTCAAACGAGCAGTGCCGTGGAGGGCAAGCAAATTTGCATGCTACTTCCCTATCTGATATGGCATAATGGAATTTTTTGTGATTCAGAAGTGGTTCATGCAATTCATGGGATTGTCCATCTTTACTTTTATTTTTAAAATATATATATATATATATATATATATATATATATATATAATATTAGATATCTTGTATAATATATTATATTATTTTATTTTATTTAAAAATTTGGGGTCCAAAAGAAAGGCGACATGGGGATCATGAGAGCCCTAATATCTCTCTCCTTCCCCTCTCCTCTCCACTCAATGGTGCCACCCACCTGCTCTTTGCTGCGATAAGTAGTTTCGCTGCTTTCACAAACAAGTCACTCCACTCCTAACTCCTTTCTTTATTGCCCCCCTCCACCTAGGCACCCCCCTCTTCTCCAAGCTGGTCGCTACATCCCCGTCCTTCACTCTCTAGCTTTGCCCATTTAGAGGGGGCGTGACTTGTCATCTTCCCACGCTTAAAAATATTATACCGGGCCAGGCTTGTGTTTGGATAACTTATTAGACCGTTCCGTTGCTTAGCCCAAAGACAGCCTGGTAACGTTGGCACAATATGACCTAGCCCATTATCCTGACCCATATTTGATCTATAATAAGCAAATTTGGATTTGAGCTAAACAAGATCGATCCATTTTAAATATTTAATAATCAAATTGGGTTCATGCTCCAGCTCTTTGATCCGTTTAATTTATTTAACCTATTTAATAATTGATTTGGATCCGATTAAGCAAGTTAAACAGGTTAACTATTTATTAAATAAGTTAACTATACAAGTTAACAAGTTATACCGGTGAACGAGTAAAGTAGGTTACCTATTTATTAAATAGGTTAAGTAGGACGGATCGGATTATATATTTATTAAACATTGCATATTCAAGTTTTCAATCCTAGCAGTTTAATAATATATCAATTTAAGGTTTGAGATTTTTGACACCTTCTGCATCTAACCACCTCATATATGACCTGACCCAATACAGTTGCCGCCCCTACCTAGTAGGGACTAAATGATTCATGTGAAGGGGCCACATAATAATAACGCCAGTATCAAAAAATATAAAATTATATGAGATAATGATAAATAGATAAACATGTTAAAGAGTTCTGCCTACATAAATAAGTAGATATGTTTACTTACCCCCCAAAAAAAATAGATATAGATGATCAGAATCTAATTGGGTGGCTAACTTTCTTCAAAATAACTCTTATGCAAGAAGGCTTAGTTGGGATTATTGTTAGCAGTAGAGCTTTTAAAGTTTTTATCAAAAAATTATTATTTGATGTTTGGTAACTATATATATTTATAACGTACTATAGAATTTTAACATATTTGATAACTAAATAGATAAAGATTTTTTTTTAAATACTTTTGATATTAAAAAAAAAGATAATAAAAAACATTACATAATATTGTATCATAGAGTATAATATGATGTAATATTACATATTATTATATAGAGATGGACTGAGCTTCAGTCGATCGGATTCCAATCCATATTCGGTCGAATCTCCGACCGTCGGATGAGCGTGTATTTGCGCACATGCGCCTGAAAAGGTGCACCGATTGAAAAAAAAACAGACACGCGTGTGCTTGAAAAAAATTTAGGAAAAAGAAAACAACGGGCCTGCTGCCTGAAAAAAATTTAGAAAAGAATCTAAAAAAACTAAAAAAACTTAAAAAAAATTTAGAAAAAAATCTGAAAAAAAAATCTTAAAAAAAATTTAGAAAAAAAAAACTGAAGGCGCCTAAAAGGCACCTACAATTTAACGTAGGTGCCTTTCTTTATTTTTTTTCTAGTGTAGGATTTTTTTAAATTAAAAAAATAAAAACTAAAAATAAAAAAATAAAAAAAACATGAAGGTGCCTACATTTAAAATGTAGGCACCTTTTAGGTGTTTTTGTTTTAGTTTTTTTAATTAAAAAAACCCATTAGGAAAAAAAAAAGGAAGGCGCCTTCAATTTTTTTTTGATTCTTTTAAAAGTTTTTTAAAAATTTTTTAGATTTTTTTTTTTATTTTTTTATTTTTTTTCAGACAGCAGGCCTATTTTTTTCTAAATTTTTTTCAGGCGCACGTGCGCCTTTTTTTCAGCCCGCACACCTTTTCAGGTGCATGCGCGTAGATGCGCACTAATCCGACGGTCGGAGATCCAACCGGATATGAACTGGGATCCGATCAATCGAAGCCCAGTCCACCTTCTATTATATATATTTAGAATATAATATAGTATTATCATAATATAGTGTAATATAATATTACATACAATAACATAATAATATCATATAATAATATTATTGCATAATTATATACATAATTATTATTTTAATATAATATTATATTGTATACTATAATAACATAATGTTAAAAAATTTGATATAATATAAAATGATATGATATGGTATAAAATAATATATATTTGGAGAGAAGTTTTAAAATAGAGCTTCTCCCAAGTAGATTTTTTTTAATTTTTTGGCAAAGCTAAAATAATTTTTAGATTTTTTACCAAACATCATTATACCATGGAAGAAAGTATTTTTTGACTCTTCAAAAATCTTAACAAATATGGCATAAATAAAAAATTATAGCCCATTTATCTAGTTTGGGCATAATAGAAAGATGATATGTGAATTTTTTTCTACTTTTTGGCAAAGCTAAAACAATTTTAAGACTTTTTTACCAAACATCATTATATCGGGTAAAAAAATTAGTTTTAGAATACATTATAATAGGAAAACAAAGTGGCTAGATCTATGCTTATGGTCAAAAAGGAAGAGAGGCCAAATTTAGGTTTAGAGCACATGTTTGAAAATAAAAGAGAGAAAAATAGGAAACATAGTGGGCCTCTATATTCTAGACCGAAAGAAGAGCGAGAGACCGAGTTTTAGTTTTAGACAATAAAGTTGCATATCTCCTATTAAACCAAGGAGCATTTTTCTTATTTTAAATATTTAAATTAGTTATGCTTTCAATTATCATTCTTTTATTTTAAAAAAGATCTTAAGTTTCCTACATTTGCAATTAAATTGAAATCGGATCAGATAAAGATTGGATATTAGTGTATCCATATCTATATTTATTTTATTTAACGAATATAGATATAGATATATGTTAACGCAGAATCTGGTCATCGTCAGAATCAGCTAGAGCGGAGATGGATGAGATCGCCGTCGGGGACCTGCAAAATAAAGTTTCGTTCGGAGTCGGTGGAGGGTGGCTCCGACAGGATCCTCCGACGATCAAGTCAGCTCTGGCCAACAAAAATTGAGTGCTCGAAAATGAGTTCCACAGAGCTTAGAGAAAAAGAGGAGAGATTAGAGCTTAGAGATCACAGGTTAGAGTTAGCATATCAGAAGGATCCTTTTTATAGGCGGAGCTTGATGGTGACAGCTGTAGCTGCATGCTGGCGAGCTGCTCGAAGTCCGACGGAGTCAGTCCTAGGAAAGGACGTCGTTTGCAGCGGGTTGATGGTGACAGCCATCGTCGTCTGATAGTGGGTCACTGTCGCTTGCGACGGACTGATGGTGATGGCTGCAGCTATTTTGATACTGAGCCGCTCGGGGCTGAATGAAGGAGTGAAGGACTTTGATGTGTACCCATTTCGGAGGAGTTCGAACTCCTAAAGAGGAAGCTCGGAAGGAGTTCGACTCCCATAGGCGTTTAGCTGGAGGTGCGTGGCTAAGGCTTGATCGTTGGAGAGTTTGGTAGGAGCTCGGCCGACCAAAGGAGGTATCTAGGAAGAGTCCGGCTCCTGAAGAAGTCCAATCGAAGGATGTCTAGGATGAGTCCAGCTCCCGAAGAAGTCCGACCAAAGGGGAAGCTTGGAGAGAGTTTGGCTCTTGCAGGTGTCTGGCTGGAAGGGCGCGGAGAGAGTTCGGCTCTCGCGGGAGTCCGACTGAAGCTCGACCGTTGAGGAGTTTCTCTAAAGTCTGACCGCTGGAAGTCCAAGGAGCTCGACCGCTAAGCAATTCGGTCGGCTAAAAGGGTTCAAAGGAGCTCGGCCGCTATGCAGTTAGGCCGACTGAAGGGGTTCGAAGGAGCTCGGCCGCTGGGAGTCCAAGGAGCTCGGTCGCTGAGGAGTTCGACCGGCTGAAGGGGTACGGCTAAGATCCATCCGCTGAAGCTCTTCCATGGCTACTGGTTGCATTAGGCTAAGGATCGAACTGGACTTCGGTAGGAGCGGGGTTTATCTCCAACAATAGTTCCCCCACTCTCGAGTTCAAAACTCAAAGGAAGGGAGTGCAGAAAAGGCGACTGCCGAAGTTCTCTTCAGGGCTCCGTGTTGGTTCAGGTCGAAGCTCGGGGGGAGATCTCATCTCCAGATGAAGTTGGTGCTTAAATTATCCGAGGGAGATCTCATCTCCTGCCGAGGTTGATACGGATGCTCGGAAGAGATCTGATCTGTAGTTGGGGTTGACGTGGTCGCTCGAGAGAGATCTCATCTCTGACCGAGGTTGTCTCCAATCTTATCTCTGATCGAGGTTGACTCGGTCGCTCGGAAGAGATCTTATCTCTGGCCGAGGTTGTCTTGATCACTCGAAAGAGATCTTATCTCTGACCGAGGTTGACTCAATCGCTCAGAAGAGATCTTATCTCTAAATGAGGTTGTCACGGTCGCTTGGAAGAGATCTTATCTCTGACCGAGGTTGACTCAGTCGCTCGGGAGAGATCTTATCTCTAGTCGAGGTTGTCCACGGTCGCTTGGAAGAGATCTTATCTCTAGCCGAGGTTGTCTCGATCGCTCGAGAGAGATCTTATCTCTGGTCGAGGTTGTCCATGGTCGCTCGAAAGAGATCTTATCTCTAGCCGAGGTTTGCTCGGTCGTTCGGGAGAGATCTTATCTCTGGCCAAGGTTGACGCGATCGCTTGGACAAGATCTTATCTCTAGCCGAGGTTGTCGCTCGGGAGAGATCTTATCTCTGGCCGAGGTTGGCTCAGTCGCTCGGAAGAGATCTTATCTCTAGCCAAGGTTGATGCGGTCGCTCGGAAGAGATCTTATCTCTAATCGAGGTTGTCGCTCAGAAGAGATCTTATCTCTGGCCGACGTTGTCTCGGTCGCTCGGAAGAGATCTTATCTCTAATTAAGGTTGAAGATTTTTGACTTGCCCGTGTTAGGACGAGGTTCTCTTCCTGTTCCTAACACGATGACTATTAACTGCTTTTTTTTCTGTCATCACATAGTTTTTGCGCCTAGAAACAATATTATTAAAAGAAAAGAATTTTATTAAAAGGAGGTTACTGGCAATGCATTCTCGAATTCTTTGAGTTTCAGGGTCGTGGTAGCATTGTTCCTCCACGTTTCTTCAAGCAGACAACCTTTTCTATCTCATGCTGGCCTCCTCAATTTGGAGCATGCTTCTCTTGACTCTGACGCTGAGAGGTGACGAATCATCGATGTACCAAGCTCCTCCCTAGGATAGCATTGATGACACCGTGAAGTGGTTGGCCTTGTCATTTCTGGTTATGATAGCGCCCTTGGCCGATCTTCTCCTGCTTCAGGCTGGCGTTGAAGAAATTTACCCAGCCGCTTCTTTCTGACGAGATCCTTAATTTTGTCTCAGAGCTAGATGCATTCCTCCGTGTCGTGGCCATGGTTACGATGGTAGAGGCAGTACTTGCTTCGATCATGCTTGTTTGGGGGAGACCGCAACCCTTCTGATCTTGGCAGCTGGTTCATAACTTCGGTGAGAATTTGAGCTCGAGGAGCATTGAGGGGGGCGTAGTCGCGAAATCTTTCGAGAGAAGGACTTCTTCACGCCCTTCTATTGGGGCTTCCTCGATGGCGAGCTTGAGGAGTTTGGGCTCGCCTGCGCCCAAAGGGGGATTGCGAGCGCGGCCGAACTTTGCTCGCCTCTCCTTCGACAGCGGATCCATTATACTCGTCTGCCAGCTACTCCCTTAAGGCTTCCTCATCCTTCAACTTGAAGGCTTCTTCCATGCAGGCATATCCCTCGGTCCGAGCCAACAGATCGGCGAAGTCCCTGGGATACTTTTTTTCTAGGGAGAACAGCAAGTCATTCTTTTGAAGGACGCCTTTAAGTGCGGCCATTGCAACAGACTGGTCTAGGTCCCAAACTTCTAATGCCGCGGCATTAAATCGGATGACATAAGTCCGAATGGATTCTCCCTACTTTTGCTTGACGTTCATCAAAAAATTCGAACCTCGATGCAGACGTCGGCTGCTGACGAAGTGAGCCACGAACTGACGGCTCATCTGGTCAAAAAAGAAGATCGTACTTGGCTTCAACATCGAGTATCAATTTTTTGCTGCTCTCTTTAAAGTAGATGAAAAGACTTGGCACAGTATGGCATCTGAAGCACCGTGGAGTAGCATCATGGTCCGAAAGGCCTCCAGATGATCAACCAGATCAGAGGTCCCATCGTAACTTTGAAGTTGAGGGAGCTTGAAGTTCGATGGAATGGGCTCTTGCATAATCTGGAAGAAGAAAGAGGGATCGGTGTGGACGTCGGCATAATGAGCCAGGGTGGCATGGCTGAGCTCTTCAATCCATCGGTCCATCTCCCACAGTCTGTGATCAAGGGCGTCGTCCTGGTTGCAGATCTCGGGGGACTTCCGACTACAAACGGAGAAGGTCTCCTCCAGAGGAGAATCATGATCCGAACATGGATCCTTGACTCTCTATTTCTCTGTCCAAGGGGTGGAAGGTACATCGGCCCGAGTATCCTTTCTTGGGATCAATTTTCGACATCCGAATGATGGATTTTCTGATGCAGCTGCCGTCGGAGGCTGCTGCATGGCCCGCATCGCATCTGTGAGGCCATGGACCTATCGGACAAGCAGATCGAACTATTCCACATCCATCATGGGTACAGATGGAACCTGAATTGCTGGGGCTGAAGCAGGAGCAGACGGATTTGGACGCGATCGAGCCGCAGAGGCCACCGATCGTCGAGTCGAGACTCTCCTAGGAGGTATTTTCTTCTTCGAATAAAAACTCTAAGAAGAGAGATCTCTAGAGAGGAAAGAGAGAAATCTATCATCGAGCACTCCTTTAAGAACAAGAAAACCTCGGAGGTCAGTCCCTTCCTCCAATGCCAATCTATTGACGCAGAATCTGATCATCGTCGAAATCAGCTGGAGGGAGGTGGACGAGGTCGCCATCGAAGATCTGCAAAATAAAGTTCCGTCCAGAGTCGGTGGGGGGTGGCTCTGATAGGAACCTCCGACGATCAAGTCAGCTCTTGCCAATAGGAATGGAGTGCTCGAAAATGAGTTCCACAGAGCTTAGAGAAGAAGAGGAGAGCTTAGAGCTTAGAGATCAGAGGTTAGAGTTAGCATTTTAGGAGGATCCTTTTTATAGACGGAGCTTGATGGTAACAGCTGTAGCCACATGCTGGCTGGCCGCTCGAGGTCCGATGGAGTCAGTCCTAGGGGAAGACGTCGTCTGCAGCAGGTTGATGGTGACAGCCATTGTCGCCTGGTAGTGGATCGCTGTCGCTTGCGATGGACTGATGGTGATGGCTGCAGCTATCTTGATACTGAGCCACTCGGGGCCGAATGAAAGATTGAAGGACTTTGACGTGTATCCATTTTGGAGGAGTTCGGACTCCTGAAGAGGAAGCTCGAAAGGAGTTCGGCTCCCGTAGGCGTCTGGCTGGAGGTGCGCGGCTAAGGCTCGATTGCTGGAGAGTTCGGTAGGAGCTCAGTCGGTCGAAGGGGATATCTGGGAAGAGTCCGGCTCTTGAAGAAGTTCGACCGAAGGATGTCTGGGATGAGTCCAGCTTCCGAAAAAGTTCGGTCGAAGAAAAAGCTTGGAGGGAGTTTGGCTCTTGTAGGCATCTGGCTGAAAGGGCATAAAGAGAGTTTGGCTCTCGCGGGAGTCCGACTGAAGCTCGACTGTTGAGGAGTTTCACTAAAGCCCAACTACTGGGAGTCCAAGGAGCTCGATCGCTAAGCAGTTCGATCGACTGAAGGGGTTCGAAGGAGCTCGACCACTATGCAGTTACGTCGGCTGAAGGGGTTCGAAGGAGCTCGACCGCTGGGAGTCCAAGGAGCTCGATCGTTGAGGAGTTCGATCGGCTGAAGGGGTACGGCTAAAACCCATCCGTTGAAGCTCTTTCATGGCTACTGGTTGCATTAGGCTGAGGATTGAACTGGACTTCGGTAGGAGCGGAGTTTATCCCCAACAATATGGATATTAATCATATATAAAAATTTTATAATCCATATTTATTTTAAATGGATATAGATATAAATTAGATATTAGAAGGATGGATATAAATATAGATATAAATCAGATAATTAAATTTTATGACTATAAAATTAAAGATATTACTAAGTGAAAGATAAATTAAGTTAATAGCATATTAATATAGTTATATATATTTTTTTAAAAATTTATAAATTTTATATAAAACTAAATATGATTATAGATAGAATCAGATATTTAGATATGGATCGATAGGGTGGCACTCTTGAATCAACACTCCTTCTATTTCTACACCTAATGCGTCATACTCAACCTCAAAAATTTTATTAAAATTAGATAGTTGTAGGATAGAGGTTTGAGTCATCTTATTTTTAATCTTTCGAAAAGCTTTATCAATCGATTTTGTCTACTCAAATACTTTCTTACGAATATAATTTATGATAGGAGCCATAATTGAACAGAATTCTTTAACAAATCAACGATAAAAGATGGCTAAACCATGAAAACTTCGAATATCGTGAATATTCTTAGGTATTGGCCACTCTAATATAGCTCGAATTTTTTTGGGGTCTACAGTTATTCCCTTAAGCATTACAACAAATCCTAAAATATAATCCTATCAGTCATGAAAGCATATTTTTTAAGATTTACATATAAACTCTTAATTCTAAAAATCAAACAGACTTGTCGTAAATGACTAAGATGGTCCTCTCTTATTCGACTGAAGATGTGGATATCATTGAAGTACACGACCATAAATAATCCAATGAAGGATCATAATATTTGAGTCATAATTTTCATGAAAGTACTAGGTGCGTTGGATAAGCCAAATGGCATGACCAACCATTTATATAAACCATCCTTCATTTTGAAGATAGTCTTTCGTTCATCTCCTGATCTAATTCTAACTTGATGGTATTCACTCTTAAGATCAATCTTAGAAAAGATGGTGGAACCTATCATCATATCTAACACGTCATCCAGTCAGGATATGAAAAATCTATATTTGATAGTGATTTTGTTGATTGCCCTACTATCTATACATATTTTTCATGATCCATCTTTCGTGGGCATCAATAATGCAGATACAATACATAGGCTCCAACTCTTCTTAATGAATCCTGTCTAGTAGCTTCTTAACTTATCTTTATAACTCGATGTGCTCAATTGGATTCAACCTATAGTGGGACAAGTTCGATAAGATGGATCTGGAGACTAGGTTAATCGCATGTTGGATGTCTCGCATGGATGGTAGTTGCTCGGATAACTCTTCAGGAAAGACATCCGCAAATTCTTCTAAAAGATTTCCTAGTTCTAGTGGATATTCGATTTGGGGTTCTTTAGGGGACTGTTTGCAAGTTAAGGCCCAAACAGATATTCCATATTCGATCTTCTTTTTCAGGTCTTGGACACTAATCAAATGTAAGTTATTCTTTCAACTACTCTCTTTGGGCCCTTTGGGTGCCTTCTTGGGTGGAGTCTTTGGTTGGATAGCTTTAATGTGATCTTCTTACCTTTATCTTTAAAGCACACAAGTTTGACTCACCAAATAATATCACATCATGGTCAAATAGCCATGGTCTCCATAAAATGATGTTGCTAACCTCCATGGGTAACACATTATACTATATCTTATCTTCATACGAACTAAACTGAATGAGGACCAAATACCTTTATGTAATAGGGATGGATGATGCATTCATCCACGAGACTTTATATGGAGTCGAATGTTCTACATAAATTAATCCTGACCGAAACACGATACTAGAAGAAATTGCATTGACGCAACTTCTACTATCTAGGATAATTTTGTAGGGCTTATCTTGATACCTAATATAGGTATAAAAGATAGCCATCCTTCTGCAATCCTCACTCTCCTTGGATTGGGTTAAGACACACCTGACAACTCCTAATCTCTTTTCAGGCTCTAGTCTCACTAGTCCTAAGGTCTGTTCAGTTTTCTCAAATTTTTCGATCAAATCTAAGTCTGGTTTGTATATTTCCTCCTCTTCAGATTTTACTGACTCAAGTTTGTTAGTCTTAGGTTTGGGCTTATCGATAAAAAGGGTATAGGTAGGGCACTGAGCCGTTACATGACCAAATTCTTGACACCTAAAGCATCTCATGACTCTTGGTCCCTTTCCTAGAACACTCTTATCCTTTTCTTCTTTCCTTACTGGTGGATTAGGGATTGAGTACTAGGATCTTCGGATAGGGTCTGACTTGGTCCTGGTCTAGATCTTGAGGGTATTAATAGAACAGGCTTGGTCCTCTGAACTATCGGACAATGATACCTCTTAGCATCCTGGGCTATTTGATATGCATGATTTAGGATCATAAGTTTATGCAAATAAAGCTCACATTGCAGTTCCTCACATAGCCCGACTCTAAATATAGAAAGTCACAAGTCTATCATCGTTAACACCACACCGCATCTGGAATTCATTGAATTTGACTATGTATTTTGATACGGATCGATTAACTTGAGTTAGTCATTGCTACTGATCCATCAGTCACTACTTATAAGACATGGTTAGATACTTCTCTCATAGTTTCTCTTTCATCTCTATCCAAGTCTCTATAGGTTCATACCTATGGTATTCAATTAGGACCTAAATATTATGCCAGTAAAGCTTGATTTGATCTAATAGTTTCATCTTAGTATACCGAATCTTCCTATCTTCAGTCATATCGTACCACTCGAAGAAGTGGTCAATATTCGTTTTTCAGTCTAAATATTCCTTTGGATCTAAATGCCCATTAAAGTTAGGTGTATCAACCTTTGCACTCCTTACTATTCGATCATCTAGGTTAATAAGTTCATGCTGGGGTTGACCTTCTAGATGCTAACCTACTTGAAGACCTAACCTTAAACCTTGAGGTGAAGTCTATTCAGTCAAGGCTAAAAAGGCACTGGCGGGATCTCTAGGTTTAATTCTGCAGTCCAATTCCTTCGAGCATCCTTTAAGTCTCCTATTCTTTGGCCATAATTCTGCACCAGATGAGTCAAATTATTTAGCCTCTCTAGGATGACCTCCATTATAGGATTACTACTTAGACTTGATTGATCTGACATGGATGGATACTCAGTTCCAGCTTGGGTATGCATGCAATACAATAAATATGAGGATTGTCTAGACCTAAAATTCAATGCACAACAAATCGAATAAAGCACAAACTAAATTGACTGCCTAATTCTATCAACCAGTCAGGTAAGAGGTGTAGTCGTGGGAGGCTCTTCTTGCTCTCGCAAGGACCTAATTAGAGAACCATGGGCTAGCTTTGGCATTTGCCTTAAACACTGATTTTGAGAGTGGATTGCATACTCAACTCACACTAAGTTTCAACGAATCATACAAACTGGCTCAATTGAATCCTAGGGTTGATATTTAATTAATTTTGAATTAAAATTTGGGTTCTAAGATGCAAGTTAGTGGTTTGTGGGCTAAGATAGGATGATGAAATCCCTACCTTATCTTATAATAATGGATGTGCCCTTAATTAAGTTATGAACAATGCAATGCAACACAATCAAAATTTTAGCAGAACAAGTTTAGCCTTATGGGTTGAATTCATGAATGATTTTGATCTTGGTCTAGGATCGACTTGAAGTCCTATGAATCTAGTTTCCCGCAAAATAAGTTTTATAATTTTTGGATTCTTATATAATAAATTATGAATTTTCTTCTGCTGTCTATATAGAATTATGTGAACAATAAGGTTTTTAGATAATTTTGGAGAACAAAACGATAGAATTTCGAAGAAAAATTTCAGGGACGAACAACAAGATTTTTAGATAATTTTGGAGAACAAAATGATAGAATTTTGAAGAAAAATTTTAGGCGTAGATTCTAAAATAGTAAAATTATATTTTTTAGATTTTTGTATGAATAAAAATTTGCAAGGACTACTGCATGAAATAGGAAACAATGGAGAAACATAAAATCTAATCAAAATCTAGTGCTCTGATACCAAATCTAATGTGCGACTGGTATGCAGATAAAGATGCAACTAACTTCTTCTTCTTTTTCTTTTTTTAGCAATCAAAATAATAAATGGAAGCAAATCTAAAAAAATCTAAACTTTCAAGAAAGAAAAGTGATAATTAAAGTAAGTAGATCTTTCTAGCATGTATAGTTATTCCTTTTAATTTAAAAATCTAGGATCGAAGGTGATTGAGAAATCCTCTTCTTGATTAAGCTTTATAATTCAGATTCAGATCTAAAAAAATTTAAGAAAATAAATTTTACTTATCAATAATAACGATCTTCTTAATAGATCTGTGAAGATTTTGCTCAGATGATAACTCGATTCAACCGTAGAGAAGTTAGGTTATTACAGATGGTTGTGATCCAATCTATGGAAGAACTTCGTGAATTCATAATTAAGGCACCTTCAGACATTACTCCAGATCGACGTCTCAAATAGTGGATGGCGTGTGGAGAGGTGATGGTTTTGATCTTGGCGCTGGGATGAGTTCACAGAGAAAAATAAACTTAGAAGAAAAGAGGAAGAAATCAAGAGGGAGGAAAAGGGATATCTAGATTAGAGAAAAAATTAATAGCTTTAATTTTTTTTTTTCATTCATTGAATTGCCCTCTTAAGAGGGCTAATACATAGATGTTTATAGATAAAATAATAAGAGTCTAAAATAATTCAAATACTAATAGTTCAAAATAAATCCAACTCTAACAAGCTAATCCTGTGGGTGGCATTATCTTGAAATAAACTTAGACCACATCTTACACCAATCAATAATTGCCATGTGGATATCTTGGGCTGATCTTCTAAGACTCTGGATATGGCTCAGCAAAGAAAATAAATCTCCTAGATTTGGCGCCAACCCTGGATAAGGGTTATCTGATTGTAGCGCCAACATAATTCCTCCTTCTTTTGGACTACTTCATGGCACAGGCTAGAAAATTGGGATTCTCCTTTGGATGGCATCAGGGATCCATCAAGGCTCCAACTTGAGTAGTGATGTATTGTAGAGATGGAATCTAAGTGGCACATGTGGCAGTTCGAAATAGTAGCTGCTAATATATTAAAAATAATAACTTATTAAAGTATGTGAACTCCTATTAATGCAGTTGGGTCTAGCTTAGTCAAGTTGATGGTGGCTTGCTGACTGCTTGTCATTACAGCATTAAATAAAAATTAGATTCGATTTTAATATTAAGTAGAACAGTGGTGAGTTGGATGTCGATTTTCTGAAAGATTGAAGGCTAAGTTACGTTTAATTTAATTAAAAAATTAAAATTTAAAATAGTAAATTAAAAAAAATTAATTTAAATTTAATAAATTAAAATAAAAAAGGATAAATAAATAATTAATTAGGATTTAATAATTAGTTAAAAATAAGAAAAGAAGTTGTCTAAGATTTTAGTTTCATCTTTTAATATTTAAATTTATAATTGATTCATGCAATCTTCTATTATCAAAATATAATCTTATGAGATATATGTTCTCTTGATCTGATTCTAAAATAACCTATTCTACTGAACATAGATCATATCTAATATAATCATGATCCATCTCATAGACATAGACTATTTAGATCATGTAATCAAAGAACATAAATATGAATATGATTAATTCTTATAATTTATCCTAATCTAAGCACAGACCGTATCTATTTATGGTCATGATCTATTTTTTTAGATATAAATTATAAAAAATTAAATATTAAAATATAAATTTTATAATTTATCCTAACTTGAGTACAGACCGTATCTTTTCACGATCATGATCTGTTTCTTTAGTTATAAATTATAAAAATTTTAATATTAAAGTATAAATAAAAAAGATATGTAAAAGTTATAGAAATTTTATTATCTAATAAAAAGAAATACAGGATTTAAATTACAAACTCTCTTGATCGAAGGACTTTCCTCACTCCCCTGGACACGAGATCTCTAGCGGTTCATAGATTTGATCTTTATAGCTTTCGACATGTTGGAATCTTTCAGATAAAAAAAAAAGAAAAAGAAAATAAAAAAAAGAAAGAAAAAAGAAAAAGAGAGGAGGAAAGGAGAGGAGAGAGAGAACAGAGGCCCTATCTTCCCTCAAGGAGGCTTTTTGTTGAATCTATAGCGTATCAGGCCCTTAAATAGAGTAAATTTAGGATTTTTGGCTCTTTGTTGAACTCAAATTGGAGTTTAACTCAAAATTAATGGCTTAGGAGATTCTTGGCCATTGGATGCTTGATCAAAAGCCCAAAACCCATCAAAATTCCATCATTAATCCTCTTGATTCACCCCAGATCAAATATGGGCCATCAGATTGAAGCCAGGATTGTTTTTGGCTGTTCGATCGTGCACTGGAGGCTTGGAAAAATCCTAATCAAAGTTGAGATGCATCTCTACTGTTGGATCTTTGCTGGCTTGATTTCCGGTCGTCGGATCGATCTATAGATGCATCTGTGCCATTGGATGGCACCTAGAGAGATAGTTGAATCCTGAATCAAACCAAAAATGCTCTTGATCGTTGGATGCCGACCGAGAGAGACATTAGTCATCGGATCATGCACTACAATGGCACTAGATCGTCGTGGACTGGGATCACCGAAGACCGCCACCAACCAGAGCTCGCCGCACCAAATCAATTACGAGAATGCCCTTGTACGCGGTTCAGGTCCACGTGTTGCACGTCGATTGGGTGTGCCTGCTGAGCTAGGCGGTCCGCGCCTATTTCATGGACCGACCGATCGGTCCACCATGCACTGACCTATTTTTTTCTTTTATTTTAAACTTCTAGGCTTCATATCTTTTTTGTTTTAGCTCTGATTTAAGTAAAATTTATTTCATTAGAACTCATAAATTAAGCTCTTTATATTGGTAAACTTATTTCTTATAAAATACTAATAAAAGTATTAATTTTTTTTAAATAAATATTAATTAATATATAATTTAATACTATTATTTAGTAATTTATGATAATTATCATATCTCCCTACTTGAGTTTTACTCATCCTCGAGTAAAAAAAAAATTAGAGATATGTATTGACTGGATAGGACATAAAAGTTTCTTCATGTTATCTTAAAGCCAGTTGATACCTGATCAAAGATTTAAGAAATATATCATTGAATTATTAATTACATCCCAAATAATGGTTAAATAAAGAACATAAAATTTTATAGCTTTTTTTTTTATCAATTTCTCATCTTTATTCTTTAAATCCTCTATCTTTAGCATGGACAAGAGTTTTTTTTTTTTTTTTTTTTTTTTTTAATAATTAGTATAATATTTTAACCTTTAAAGCTTTCTATTTAATTCTTGTAGTGAGTTTTAGATCAATGACTTCCAAACCAGTTGACTTTATGACATTAGGTATAGAATATCCCTCAAGCTTACTGATTCGAGTCAAATAGGCTACAAATTAAAACTAACTGTATAACAAGCTTCTTCATATTTTTTACTTTTTGATATGAATAATATTGCTTACTTAGGCAACGAGATTTGATTACTCGATAAAAAATCAATGTTTAGAACTTATTTTTTATTTTTTTATATATTTTTTTTCAATCATATCCATATAAAGTAGATTCTTTATCGAATATAGGCTAAAAGAAGATTTTAGGATTACTTAAAAATTTATCTATTCTAGATCTGATCATTTATTTAGTTTTCTTAATAATTTGATCCTCAATATTTTAAAAATTTTCTAGACCATTAATCAATCATCGATTAAAATATCTAAAAAACTTTAAATCAAGACAAAATCAGGTACATAAGACTAATTATCACCATACTTGAGGACTTAAAATTTTTTTTATTTTTATCCTTTCCTTCAACTTAATTTTCATTGTCGTCAATGGAGGAAAGAAAATTAGAGTATGATAAATGATAAGAAATAACAAGAAAAGAGTTCACCTAAATTATTTCTAGTCTCAGCTCGATCTAGGGTTTATTTGTTCTTCTTCAGCATGGGTTTGTAATTCTCTCTCCCAACTTAATCCTAAAAAAAAAAGATAAACTAAAAATAAAAAAAAAAGTTAAATACAAAATCCTGGGTTGCCTTTAACATCTTTAGCCAGATTCTAGGAAGAAGTTTTAGGTATAATCAATTTTAGTGCATCCTTCAGAGTTCTAAAAAGATAAGACTAATCAGGAGACCTTATCATTATGGCAATAAATTGTTCATGGAATGCTTTTCGGTGATCAGACTTAGCCCTAATTAATAAAATATTTAGAGCAAGCATGTTATACTAAATTCTAAAATTATCATAATAATCATGAAGGAATTATGTTTGATGGACTGAAATCAGGAGTGATGGTTTAGAAATTTCTTCAATTATAATCTGATCTACCCCACTTTCATTCTCAAGTATAATATATCTAGGCATCAACTCTTTTTGATCTAAATCATGGCACTTTTTTCAAATCAATTTTAAATCTATCTTCATACATCATTTTAATATTAAAGATAAATTTTGGAAGCAATCCTCAAAAGTAGTGCCGTATATAGAAAAATTATTCATAAAATTGTTATCCCTTATTTCAGTAATATTCTATTCAATAGCTTCTTTATGTGCTTTTAGAATACTTATAATTTGGTCTTCTTGGGTAGATATTATGGGTAGTAAGTCTGTAGGTATATCAGAAAGTGGTTTTAATTCTAGGTCAGTTGGTGGTTCTAACAAAGGAGCTATTGATGGGTTAGATGATGGCTCAAATTTTTCAATCCATAGTGGGATGGTTTTAAGGTAAGATATATCTACTTGGCCATTAACTTCTGTATTATATCCAAAATTATCCACTTTATAATGAGCCAAATAGGAATTTAAAGAATCCTGCAAAAGAATTATAGGCAAAGCTTCCTCTAGTGTATTATTTACTTATGGTTCTTGAAAAGTCTCTAATAATTCCATCATCTCTTTAGTTTGTCCTTCCCCAATAAAAAGATTAGGTGACTCTAGGGCACTTGGGGATGGGTCTATAGGTAAGTAAGGTGATGAAATTGGTTTGTTCTACCATTCTGGTTCTTTCCTATATTTTGTTACCTTCATTATATGATCTAATAGGATTTTTTCAGTTTTGCTAGGTTGTTCCATGACCATATTATTTTTGAGAGTTTTAATTGATTGTTTAAGAAAAACTTTTGGGATATTAAAATTTCTAGCAATGTATGGTCTCTCAGGATCACTCTTGGACTGACTGGGCAACTTTTTTTTATTAACAGCCGTGACTAACTTACCCAACTATATTTCTAGTTGGACAATGGCTTGGAAGTTTGAATTTAAGATTTGCATATATGAGTGAAAGTTTTCTTATAAGGTTTGATTGTTAAATTCTAGCTTATTTAATTTTTGCTGAATCTTCTCTTTAGAAGTTAACTCATTATTATTTGGAGAAGATTGATAATATGGATAGAGCATATTATAAGGTGCATCCATGAAAGTGTATCCTTATGGCACCGAGGTAATCACTGGTTGTGATTGCCACAAAAAATCTAGTTGAGCCCCCCAACCTAGATTGCAAGTGTTAAAGCATGAATTATTTTCTGATCTGTAAGTAATTTGGATTTGATCTTGATATACTTGCTCATCTATATACTCAGAAAATTGGTGTGAAAATTTACTTACATAATGGGTGGAGCTCGAACAAATTGCACAAACTTGTTGTGCAGAAGAAAAAGATGGATATAAAGAGTTTTTATTGGCTTCTAGATGATCTAATCTATGGGACAACTCAACATAAAAATCCATCTCTAATCGTTATTTATTTTTTTTATTTTATTTTAAAAAATAAAAAAAGATAAGGAGAGAGAATTCTAAAGATGAGAATCTAGAGGATCCTAGATTTAAAGATGATAGATGAGAGTATTTTAATTAGAGTTTGAATTATAATATCAAACAAGTTAGGCAAGCATGGACTCTCTATTCTAAAGTTAAATCTAGATAGCTTCTAACTGCCAAGATTACTGTTGACGTGAAAACTGATCATCGTCGGAGTCCGCTGGAGTGGAGGCCGGTGAGGTCACCGTCGGAGACCTGCAAAATAAAGTTCTATCCGGAGCCAGTGGGGGTGGCTCCGACAGGACCCTCCGACGATCAAGTCAGCTTTGGCCAACAGGAATGGAGTGCTCGAAATGAGTTTCGGAGCTTGGAGAAGAAGAGGAGAGCTTAGAGATCAGAGAGATTAACGTATCTGAAGGGTCCCTTTTATAGCAGAGCTTGATGGTGATGGCTGCAGCCGCGTGCTGGCGGGCCGCTCGAGGTTCGACAGAGTCAGTCTCTCGGGGAGGTGCCATATGCGGCGGGTTGATGGTGACAACTGCAGCCGTGTGCTGGCGGGCAGCTCGAGGTTCAGCGAAGTCAGTCTCTCGAGGAGGTGCCGTATGCGGTGGGTTGATGGTGACAGCTGCATAGCCAACCGAATGAAGGGTTGAAGGCCTTCGTCGTGTGCCCATTTCAGAGGAGTTTGGGCTTCTGAAGAGGAAGCTTGGAAGAAGTTCGGCTCCCATGGGCGTCTGACTGGAGGTACACGACTAAGGCTCGACCATTGGAGAGTTCGGTATAAGCTCGATCGACCGAAGAGGGTGTCAGAGAGGAGTTTGGCTCCTGAAGAAGTTCGTCCGAAGGATGTCTGGGATGAGTCCAGCTCCCAAAGAAGTCCGTCCGAAGGGTGTCTGGGATGAGTCCAGCTCCTGAAGAAGTCCGACCGAAGAGGAAGCTTGGAGGGAAGTTCGGCTCTCGTATGCATCTGACTGGAGGGGTGCGGCTAGGGTTCGACCGCTGAGAGTTTGGGCACTGGAGGATCTCGTTAAAGCTCGACCACTTGGAGTCCAAGGAGCTCGATCGCTAAGTAGCTCGACCGATTGAACGGATTAGAAGAAGCTCGATCGCTGGGCAGTTTGGCTAAAGCCCATCTGCTGAAGCTCTTCTGCAGCACCTGCTTGCTGAGCATCGAACCAGACTTCGGTGAGAGTGGGGTTTATCCCCAACACTAGCCTCCCACTCCCAAGCTCGAAATTCGAGGGAAGGGAGTGCAGAAAAGGCGACTGCTGAAGTCTTCTTCTGGGCGTTGTGCTAGTTCAGGTCGAAGCTCGAAGGAGAGATTTCATCGCCAGCCAAAGTTGATGTCGAAGTTGAGACCCGAGAAAGATCTCATCTTCAACCGAGGTTGAGGTAGGTCTCATCCACTGTGATTGAGGTCAGAGGTTGAGCTCCTTGGAGGTGATATTGTCTCCAGCAATCGAGGTTAATACGATCACTCGGGAGGTTAATATGCTCGGGAGATTGCTTATCTCTATCCGAGGCTTCTCGAACGCTCTAGCCGAGGTCGTCTCGGGCATCTTAGCCGAGGTTATTGCAGACCTTATCTCTATTCGAGGTTTCTTGAGTGCTCTGACCGAGGTTGTCGTGGGTCTTACCCATAGTCGAGGTTTCTCGGATGCTTTGGCCGAGGTTATCTCGGGCCTTATCTATAGCCGAGGTCATCGGTCGCTTCAAGAGAGATCTTATTTCTAGCCGACGTTGATGGAGATCCTATTTTCTACGAATTTCGGAGCTCGAACTTGAACTTTGCTCACGCTAGGATGAGGTTCTCCTTCTGCTCCTAACGGGTTGTGGGGGCGCATTTGGACCGTCGTCCGTCTCCCCCCATCTCGTCTAAGGTGGACGAGGCCTTGGACTTTGCTCGCGTTAGGACGAGGTTCTCCTTCTATTCCTAACGGACTGTGGGGGCACATTCGGACCGTCGTCCGTCTCCCTCCATCTCATCCTTTGTGAACGAGGCCTTCGACTTTGCTCGCATTAGGACGAAGTTCTCCTCCTATTCCTAACGGGCTATGGGGGCACATTCGGACCGTCGTCCGTCTTCCCCATCTCATCCTTTGTGAACGAGGCCTTCGACTTTGCTCGCATTAGGATGAGGTTCTCCTCCTGTTCCTAACCAAGGTTGACTCGATCGCTCGGAGAGATCTTATCTCTAGCCGAGGTTGTCCACGGTCGCTCGGAGAGATCTTATCTCTAGTCGAGGTTTGCTCATGTTAGGATGAGGTTCTCCTCCTATTTCCTAACGAGGTTGACTCGATCACTCGGAAGAGATCTTATCTCTAGCCGAGGTTGTCAATGGTCACTCGGGAGAGATCTTATCTCTAGTTGAAGTTGATGCTCGGGTTAGGACAAAGGTTCTCCTTCTATTCCTAATCGAGATTGACTCGATCGCTCGGAAGAGATCTTATCTCTAGCCGAGGTTGTCAACGATCGCATCGGGAGAGATCTTATCTCAGTCGAGGTTGATGCTCGGATTAGGATGAGGTTCTCCTCCTGTTTCCTAATCGAGATTGACTCGATCGCTCGGGAGAGATCTTATCTCTAGCCGAGATTAATGCTCGGTTAGGATGAGGTTCTCCTCCTGTTCCTAACCGAGGTTGACTCAGGTCGCTCGGAAGAGATCTTATCTCTAGCCGAGGTTGACTCGGTCGCTCGAAAGAGACCTTATCTCTAGTCGAGGTTGATGCTCGGTTAGGATGAGGTTCTCCTCCTGTTCCTAACTGAGGTTGACTCGATCGCTCGGAAGAGATCTTATCTCCTGCGACCGAGCTTTCCTCGGGGGAGATCTTTATCTCCTACGGCCGAGCTTTCCTCGGGAGAGATCTTATCTCCTGCAGTCGAGGTTGTCAATGGTTGCTCGGAAGAGATCTTATCTCTAGCCGAGGTTGATGCTCGGATTAGGATGAGGTTCTCCTCCTGTTCCTAACAGAGGTTGACTCGGTCGCTTGAAAAAGATCTTATCTCTAGCCGAGGTTGTCGACGGTCGCTCGGAGAGATCTTATCTTTAGTCGAGGTTGACTCATTCGCTCGAGAGAGATCTTATCTCTAGCCGAGATTGATGCTCAGGTTAGGATGAGGTTCTCCTTCTGTTCCTAATCAAGGTTGACTCGATCGCTCGGAAAGATCTTATCTCTACCCGAGTTGTCGACGGTCGCTCGAGAGAGATCTTATCTCTAGCCGAGATTGACTCGGTCGCTCGAGAGAGATATTATCTCTAACCGAGGTGATGCTCGGATTAGGACGAGGTTCTCCTCCTGTTCTCTAACTGAGGTTGACTCGATCGCTCGAAAAGAGATCTTATCTCTAGCCGAGGTTGATGCTCAGGTTAGGACGAGGTTCTCCTTCTATTCCTAATCGAGGTTGACTCGATCGCTCGAGAGAGATCTTATCTCTAGCCGAGGTTGATGCTCGGGTTAGGATGAGGTTCTCCTTCTGTTCCTAACCAAGGTTGACTCGATCGTTCAGAAGAGATTTTATCTCTAGCCGAGGTTGTCAATGGTCGCTCAGGAGAGATCTTATCTCTAGCCGAGATTGATGCTCGGGTTAGGATGAGGTTCTCTTCTTGTTCCTAATGCAGTAATTATTGACTACTTCTTCCTGGAAGCACATCCCCAAATTCTATGTTTCAATGTCGTGGTAGCATTGTTCCTCCACGTTCTCTCCGACAGTAAGTCACAGGCCGGATGACCTCCTCTATCTCATGCTGGACTTCTAAATTTGGAGCAAGCTCTTGGCTTTGTCACTGAAAGCCGACGAATCATCGATGTACCAAGCTCCTTCCTAGGGTAACATTGATGATGCCGTGAGGTGGCCGACCTTGTAGTTTCTGGTTACGACAGCGCCCTTAGCCGATCTTCTCCTACCGAAGGATTTTATCCTACCGCTCCTTCCTGACGAGCTCCTCAATTTCGTCTCGCAGCTGGATGCATTCCTCAGGGTCATGACCGTGGTCGTGATGGTAGAGGCAGTACTTGCTTCGATTGTGCTTGTTTTGGAGAGACCGTAACCCTCCTGGTCTTAGCAGCTGGTTCCTAACTTTGGTGAGAATCTGAGTTCGAGGAGCGTTGAGGAGGGGCGTAGTCGCGGAACCTTCTAGGAGGAGGGCTTCTCTGCGCCCCTCTGTCGGGGTTTCCTCGGTGGCGAGCTCGAGAAGTTTGGGCCCGCCTTTTTTCGGAGGGAGTCCATGAGTGCGGTCGAACTTCATTTCGTTTCTTTGGAAAACCTACGGGAGAACTTCATGCCACTTCGTCGGGGCTTCCTTGGAGTCATACTCGAGAGGGAGTCCTCGCTTGCCCTAGGGTGGTTGTGAGCTCGGTTGAACTTCGTCTCACCTCGTGTGAAATCTTTGTAGGGAGCTTTCTTGGTGACATACTCGAGCAGGAGTTCGGCCTCACTTATGCCGAACTTCATTCCGATGATGAGGTTTGAGGGGAGAGTTCGGCCTTGCGTGCGCCGAACTTCATTTCACCTCTGGTGAATTCTTTGTAGGAGATTTCGTTGACGACATACTCGAGGGGGGAGTCCGGCCTCACTTAAGCCGAACTTCATTCTGACCTCCTGGTGAAACCTTCCGTGGGAGATCTTCTGCTCTTCGTTTCTCCTTCCTAAGGGTGATTGGTATGTCCAAATGCTCTTCCTTAAGGCCGGTTCCTCGCGTCCTCATGGCGGATTTGCTAACAAAGTCTTCGCTAGAGGTTGTCGCACGGCCTGCATCATCTAGATGGGGCTGCGAACCCGATCAGCAGGTTGAACTGCTCTACATCTACAGTGGCTTCGGATGGAGCCTGGGCTGTCGGGGCTGCAACGAGAGCCAGCCACCGAGTCGAAGCTCTCCTGGAGGTATTTTCTCTTCGGGAGAGAAAAGGAAGATCTTTAGAGGGGGAAGGGAAAAATCATCGTCGAGTACTCATTTAAGAACAAGAAAACCTCGAAGGTTTGGAGCTCACCCTTCCTCTAGCGCCAATCTGTTGATATGGAAACTGATCATCGTCGAAGTCCACTGGAGTGGAGGCTGGTGAGGTCGCCGCTGGGGACCTGCAAAATAAAATTCCGTCTGGAGCCGGTGGGGGGTGGCTCCGGCAGGACCCTCCGACGATCAAGTCAGCTCTGGCTAACAGAAATGGAGTGCTCGGAATGAGTTTCGAAGCTTGGAGAAGAAGAGGAGAGCTTAGAGATCAGAGAGATTAGTGTATCTGAAGGGTCCCTTTTATAGCTGAGCTTGATGGTGATGGCTGCAGCCACGTGCTGGCGGGCCGCTCGAGGTTTGGCGGAGTCAGTCTCTCGGGGAGGTGCCGTATGCGGTGGGTTGATGGTGACAGCTACAGCCACGTGCTAGCGGACCGCTCGATGTTCGACGAAGTCAGTCTCTCAGGGAGGTGCCGTATGCGGCGGGTTGATGGTGACAGCTGCACAGCCAGCCGAATGAAGGGTTGAAGGCCTTCGTTGTGTGCCCATTCTGGAGGAGTTCGGGCTTCTGAAGAGAAAGCTTGGAAGAAGTTCGGCTCCCATGGGCGTCTGGCTGGAGATACGCGGCTAAGGCTCAACCGCTGGGGAGTTCGGTATAAGCTCGGTCGGCCGAAAGGGATGTCAGGGAGGAGTTTGGCTCCTGAAGAAGTCCGTCCGAAGGATGTCTGGGATGAGTCCAGCTCCCAAAGAAGTCCGTCCGAAGGGTGTCTGGGATGAGTCCAGCTTCCGAAGAAGTCCGATCGAAGAGGAAGCTTGAAGGGAAGTTCGGCTCTCGTATGCATCTGGCTAGAGGGGTGCAGCTAGGGTGCGACCGCTGGGAGTTTGGGCGCTAGGGGATCCCGTTAAAGCTCGGCCGCTTTGAGTCCAAGGAGTTTGGCCGCTAAGTAGCTCGGTCGGCTGAACGGGTTAGAAGAAGCTCGGCCACTGGGCAGTTTGGCTAAAGTCTATCTGTTGAAGCTCTTCTGCGGCACCTGCTTACTGAGCATCGAACTAGACTTCGACGGGAGTGGGGTTTATCCCCAATAATTACCTTCAAACCCTTCAAGTAAAGAGTCAGCCACTCAACTGGCCAGATAAGTGTAAGGTCGGTGGGGATCTCCTCGTTGTTTTTTTTAGAAACTAATTATCTTGGTCAGGTAAGCTAATAAAATCAATTAAGTAACCATCTTTTTTCGAGACGTAATTTTTGAACCACTTTCTTAGATACCAGTCGAACTGACTAATTCTAATCCGATCCAACTCTTAGGATTTCTTGTCCTAATAAGCTCGATTATCCTTAGGGGCCAACGTCTAATTAATTTTAAGTTAAGATCTAGATCAGTGCAATATGAAAGATGGTGGTTTGTAAGTTAAGAAAGAATGATCAAATTTTTATCTTATCTTGTTTAATGGATTATGCCCTTAAAGTATATTATGAATATACAATGCAAATAAAATAAGATGTCCAAACAAGTTGATTTCTTTTAAGGTTTAATTAGTTTCTCTATATTAATTAAGTGTTATGAGGTGTGTTTGTTTTCTTATTATATTAGGTTATTTAAAGCTAGAAAAATAAAAGATAGATTTTAATTAAGTTAATTAGATTAATTATATTAGATTTTATCTAAACTAATTAAGAGAATCTAGCTAATAGGAAAGTAAATTACAATTATTTTAAAAGATAACTAGGTAACCTAAGAAATTAAATCAACTTTTTAAGATAATAATTTATTCTAAATTATAAAAAATAGTAAATTAATTATGTAAAATAAAATAATTATTTAACTATATAATTAAAATAGTCTAGCTAGAAAGTAATAAATAAATCATATATAAAAATTAATATAAAGCAAAAATTTAAAAAAACATAAATAACAGATAGTTAAGCAATTAAATTAAGTAGAAAAAAATGTGTAAAGCAAAGATAAAAAGGCAGTAAATAATAAACTAGAAATATAAAGCAATAAAATAAATAAATAAGTAAAGCATAAAAGATAATAAAATAGTAAAATAAAATAGTAAAATAAATAAGATAATAAAATAAAGTGTGCAATAAAATAAATAAGATAATAAAGCATATAAAGCAATAAGAAATTAATTAAAAATAAGTTTTTTTAATTTTTTTAATTATTTTTTATTGAAGCAACCATGCTATAATTTTCGACAATGATACTAAAAATTTGACTACTTATCGTTATAGCATCAAATAAAAATTAGATCTAATTTTAATATTAAGTAGGACAGTGGTGAGTCGGGTATTGATTTCCTCAAGAATTGAAGGCTAAGTTACGTTCAATTTAATTTAAAAAAATAAAATTTAAATTAATCTTTAAAATAAAAAATTTAAAGTAGTAAATTAAAAAAAATTAATTTAATTTGATAAATTAAAATAAAAAAAGATAAATAAATAATTAATTAGGATTTAGTAATTAATTAAGAATAAAAAAATTATCTAGAATTTCAGTTTCATCTTTCAATATTTAAGTTTGTAATTGATTCATGCAATCTTTCTATTGTCAATATACAATCTGATGAGATGTATGTTTTCTTGATCTGATTCTAACATAACCTATTCTACCAAATATAAACTATATCTAATATGATCATAATCCATTTCACAGACATAGACTATTTAGATCATGTAATCAAAGAACATAAACATGAATCTAATTAATTCTTATAATTTATTCTAATCTAAGCACAAACTATATCTATTTGTGATCACGATTTATTTTCTTAGGTATAAATTATAAAAAATTAAATATTAAAATATAAATCTTATAATTTATCCTAACTTGAGTACAGACCATATCTTTTCACGATCATGATCTATCTCTTTAGTTATAAATTATTAAATTTTTAATATTAAAGTATAAATAAGAAAGATATATAAAAGATGAAAAAAATTTATTATCCAATAAACAAATATATGGTTTAAATTATAAACTCTCATAATCGAAAGACTTTCCTTACTTCTCTAGACACGAGATCTCTAGCCGTTCATAGATTTAATCTTTGTAGCTTTTAGCATGTTGGAATCTTCCAAATAAAAGAAAAAGAAAAAAAAAAAAAGAAAAAAGAAGAAAGAAGAAAGAAAAAGAGAGGAGAGGAGAGGAGAGAGAGTAGAGAGGCTCTGTTTTCCCCCAAGGGGGCTCTTTGTTGAATCTATGGCGTATCAGGCCCTTAAAAAGAGTAAATTTATGATATTTGGCTCCTTGTTGGACTCAAATTGGAGTTTAACTCGAAATTAATGGCTCAGGAGATTCTTGGCCATCGGATGCTTGATCAAAGACCCAAAACCCATCAAAATTCCACCGTTAATCCTCTTGATTCATCCCAGATCAAATATGAGCCATCGGATCAAAGCCAGGATTGTTTTCAGTCGTTCGTTTGCGCATTGGAGGCTTGGGAAAATTCTAATCAAAGTCAGGGCGCATCTCTACCATTGGATCTTTGCTAGCTTGATTCCCAGCCGTCGGATCAATCTGTAGATGCATCTATGCCATTGGATGGTGCCTGGAGAGAGCTGAATCCTGAATCTTGACCGTTAGATGCTGATTGAGAGAGACATCAATGAATCGTGCACTACTATGGCACTAGACTGTCGTGGACTGGGATCGTCAAAGATCGCCACCAACCAAAGCTCACCGTGCTGGATCAAATTACGAGAATGCCCCTATATGCCATAATAGTTTTTTTATAAACGCCTTAAGGATTCAGGTCCACCATGTGTCGCACGTCGATTGGGCATGCCTGCGAAGCTGGGCGGTCCGTGCCTGTTCCATGGATCGGTCAATCGATCCATCGTGCATCGACCTATTTTTTTTTTAAAACTTCTAGACTTCATATCTTTTTCGTTTTAGTTTCGATTTGAGTAAAATTTATTCTGTTAGAATCCATAAATCGAGCTCTTCACATTCGTAGGCTTCTTTCTTACAAAATATTAATAAAAATATTAATTTTTTAAATAAATATTAATTAATATATGATTTAATACTATTATTTAGTAATTTATGATAATTATCACTTGCAAACCGGTGTCCGCACCAGCTATCCTCCGTGGAAGGAGAAGAACCGAATGACCAATCCCCGATAGAGCTCTTTGGTCCACCTATTTGAAAATGCAAATGATGAATAAAAAGAAAAGATGAATGGAAAGGAAAGGAAGGAAATAGAAGCCAAGAGTAGTGGAAAGAAAGATAGAACCAAAGGAATATATGAAGATAGATTGGGGAAAGTCTCAAGAAACCAACCTGCAAATGAACGTGCGATGGAGACAGCTAGAGAAAATGGCCGAAGGTTGCCAAAGGAGTCCAGGAACCACTACCGATTCAAAGCTTGAAGGAGAAGGAGCTAATAAAAAAATAAAAGGTGCAAAGCCCTATTTATAGGTGCCTTAAAATAGCACAATTCAGGCATCGATTTAGCTGGGGCTACCGGACGGTTGCTACCTAGCATGGTCCTATTGGCCCAATAGATCCTTCAGATGGCTCATTTAAAAAGCACATCTAAAATGGTGCATATGATGCTTTGGATCTGACACACCCCTCAACAGCAGCCCCCTAATTATGATGGTTCACTAATGTGATGCTTCACCTTGCTGAAGCATCATGAATGCATCATTCCGACTGAGGGACCAGGTATCTAACACATATCTTCAGCAAATCTGGCCTAATGTACTCCCTTCGCCCGACCCAATTCTGACTGAAACTTGGGAGTAAGGGGCATGTATTACAGATGGAAAATCTTCTCTCCCTAAGCTAAAGACCTGGGCGAACCTTGGTTAATGCCGACTCTTTCTTCAGCTAACCCTTGCTTTAGCTAATTGTTGTTTCTGCGAACCGAGATGCCTCGATCAGGCTCGATCTGCATTCTTGAAAGGGTTGATTAGGAGATCCCGTGCATCCTTTCAAATCACATGTCCATTGGAAATTACTGAATATAAAGTAGATAAGTCAATGATAACCATCAAATCTTAGGAGATCAGATCAAAAATCCCAGAGTAGTACGCCTGAAACAGCCGGGATAGCCTCAAACAACTCTTCTCTTTCACAGTTCTCACCTCTATATATAGTAGAGGCAACCTGGGGATTCCAAGATGTGCAATCTCTCTCTCTCTCTCATGCACTTCTTTTCAACTATTTCAGATTTCTGACTTGAGCATTGGATGATTTCTGCTAGAGCCAACCCTAATTAGAGACTTGTTTTATAGGTCTTACTGTCGCAGTCCTGCAGTAGCCATGCAACTCCAACCAACCCAACCCAACCCAAGTCCAAAATCTATAGCTGCAGTCACTACGCAACTCCGACCAACCCAACCCAAGTGCAAAATCTGCAGCACTCGTAACCATGGGAGAGCAATAACAAACTCTACAGGTGCACTCCAATTGGAAGAAGGAAGCACGAGGATATAAGGTTGCAACTCCAGCCAACCCAACCCAAGTCCAAATCCAATTCATTTTTAAATCAGGTCAAATAATCAAATCCAAATATAATCCAATTCCTTCGAGTTAGATCGAATTAGGTATATAATATTACTTTTGCCAATCCACCAGATTAGTCAAATTGAATAAAAAAAAAAATTAAATACAAACTACATCATACATATATAAATTGATTATCCAATTATATCATTACAAAAAAATAATAGTGTGCAGCATGTAGATATTATTTAAAATATATTCTACACAAAATTTGATTTATATTTATATATAGCTATAACCAACAAGACAAACAATTGACCAAGCATATTGTGAAAAAAGAAAAAAAACTAATCATTTACATTTAAGAATGATTTGAAGTATATTCTAACTTGGGATTTGTTCAAAGCTCTTTGGACCAGGAATGTATTTATGCAAATCTAATCCATAGTTGAAACAAGTGACATTTTTGAATCCAAGCTTAATGGAAATAACCTTGGTTCAGGTTGTACCTTGGTTTGAGCCAATACTTACCTTGACGGGGTCAACGGGTGATCAGGGAGGCACAAGGTCTGGGTCAATGGCCTGCACTGTACTCCGAGGGCTCGTTCTTTTATGGATAAATATTATGAAAAATTTGATCTAATTTTCTATTGATCAACTTATCCATATTATTATATTTTTTAAGATAGAAAAATTACTTTTTTATGGATAGCATTTACCCATGAAATGAGGAAAAATTTTATCCACCTAAAAGTTGGCTAAATCATTTTTTCATGAGCCATTAAAGTAGGCATTTAATTTTATACCTAAAATACCCCATCCTCATTTTTAATATGTTCATCATTTAATGCTCAATAACTCGGCCATTCACTTTCTTCAAATCTAAAAAGCATAAAAAATATTATGGGAAAGATGAATCCATTTTAATAATTTATCTAAAAAAGTAGTGATGTAAAAAAATATGGATAACAGATTTCGAAGTAACTTATCTATGTATGAAAGAATATAGATAAATTATTTTTTTATTTAAATATTATCTAAAAAATATTTATCTAAAAAAATTTAGATTCTCGGATAAATATTTTACTTACAAAAGAATGGCCCATGAAGGAGCAACTATCTCCCTAAGTGGGTGAGTGGACATGATAATTAGGTCGGACCAGATTAATTTTTGGATTGGTTCCAAATTAGATGTGGGGCCAATCAAATCCACATTATAGCCCTACAAGGATGCCAATACCAATGTCATGAATCATTGCACACCAACCATGAATTTTGGTACGATGATAGATTCAAGTGAGAGGACCTAGAGAAATCAAGTACTTGGAAATATGCAACACTCGTTAAGCCATGAATCAAGATAAATGTAGTATAAAAATAATGTGGTCACCACCACGGTGGGAATAGCACCAAGTATAGCAAATAATGTGATAAACAACAAAATACATATGTACTAGTGAATATATGGTATAAGAATTTTAATTTTTTACTTCGAACTTGTGTAATTTTGATGTTGGCCCCCCAAGGGGAAACTCCTACGTTCATCAAAATGGAACAATATTATACATCCTTTTTATCTATAATATGCGTTTTCTGGGGTATTACTTTATTCCCACATCTTCCTGGAAGCATCCAAGGACCCGTGCGATGGCATTTCATCACCTTTAGGACCAGATTATATGAAGCTTCTAAGCTGAAGCTGGTTGTTCGATTTGATCAATCTCTAGGAACTGCCATCCCCAGCCATGAGATTGCCCTAAAATAGTGCCCTACGGTACCGGACCCGGATGAAACAAGTCATCAGATCGATCAGCAGGTGCACTAGCATCTCGAGGGGCTGCTAGGTTTTGGCATTTTATGCTTCCTAAAAAATTGCCATGGATGTTCCAGATTATGCTTCCAATTTGGTACAGCATACATCCTTTCAAAGCAAGTTAGAGTGCAAATAATCGATCACAAGATTCGGACTTGAGGCACCTTTTCAATTCATGGATCCGACAAAGGAGGATTTCAGAATTCAGAGGTTATCCCAAGCCACAGCAATGAAGGTGGTGGTCATCAACACCTCCAGGATCGGCCATCCGGAACGTCATGCTGTCGCGGCTTTAGTCGTTCCATGAATCGCCGAGCCGAGCTTTGTGCCTGAAGCCCCTAATGAACCTGCTTGCAAAATCTTTAGGGACCGGACATCAGTTCGGCTCCAGATCATGAAAATTGTTGTGCTTGTTATACGGCAGCTCCATCTTTCATTTTGCATGCATTCGAATGGTTTGAATTCCCTGGCGTTGCAAAGATTACTAATCTCTTATTTTACTTGTGTTCCAGTAATTTCAAATCCTCGACAAGTTTATTGTAACCAGGAAAGCAGACACGGTGGATGAAATATTGGGAGGTTGATGGCAGAATTCACTAGCCAGATGGCTGGACTGGAAATGCTCATAAGACGGGTGATTTCAGTCAATCTGCAAAATAAATTTTATCTTTTGATTTCTTGCGGCGATCATGTAATCTAGTAATAATGAAATTTTTATGCATCCCTTTTCTTTTCTTATTTTTGATGAGACAAGCCAAGGCCTGGTTAAAGGTTCTATTCCCTGCCGAACAAAATTCAGAATCCAGATAAGGTCATGAGGACGGCAACTAAGGTCCTCCTCTTCTCCTTTCTTATAGAAGGATGGGCACGAAAGTTTTCGTGCTTTTCTACTTGTTGGCATGTGAGTTGATGATTTGTCGTCATCCTTCCATGTGGCCCAACTCAGTGGACTGCAAATTGCACGATCCATGGAATCCGCACCTGGTCTTATTACTAATTATTCATCATCATCCGATCCATTTGCATGAAAGTCGTGGTCGACCGTGGAGCATGATTCCAGTTTGAGAAGGCTCCATGTACAAATCTAGCAGATCTGACAACTCCATGTCATCATCATACAAATCTATAGCCTACACTCTAAAATAATGGACGGATAACAAAATCCCTGTACACATATTATGATTCTGTTTTTTTGTGCAGTGCGTCTTGTTGAATCTATATACTAATATACAAACATAATTGCTTGTCACGTAAAAACAGTGAACCAGTCGTTTCGGTGCCGTTGCCCCCATCATGTAAGTTCATTATAACGGAATAACGGCTAAAAAGGTGTAGGTGTTAATTTGAGTGCACATGTACAGAAAAAGTCTGCTATTAAAGTGGATTCCTCCTCCTTTTGTTTTAGCGGTTGAACTGCTTTATGATCCAGGTTCTTCTGCTAAACTTAGATTCTATGAAGATGAGGCCGAGGAAAATGTTTGCGATTCAAAGTGTGCTTCATGTCTTTCTGAACTGATGTCTTGGTTGAAGATCAATTATTCTAAATCCTTGGTTGTTTAACTCAATTCCACTTAATCTGACCTGCTGTTTTATTTTATATCAGTGATTTGGTTACCGGATTAGGTGAATAAACGAACTGATTCTATTAGAGCACCTATTCTGTGGAAGGGGTATTCTTCTATTGATGGTGGGTTTGTTCTTCTTAAGTATAAGGAGCAAGGGAGGCTTGCCGTTAGAAACCTTAGAAGTATGAATATGGCCCTTCTGGCAAAATCATGGTGGAAGTACATGAATGGAAATGATCAAGAAACGAGATCTTTGGTTCGATCAGTTTACCAAACGAGGATGCTACACTTTCACCTGCAGAAAGGGGTTTGAAAGGCTAAATATTGTTTCTATTGTAGTTCTTTGCTGCTGGGTGATGGGAATCTGGTCGGAGTTTATATAATAGATGGTTTCATAACAACCTTTATTCCAGAGGATTTTTAATATTGTCGGACACGAGGAGGCTTCGTCAATTCTGTATGTCAGTTTCCTGGTGGATAAACATTTTGTCTAAGAAGAATTATGGATGGTGAGGATATTGTTGAGTTTTTCTTTAAAAAGATATAAATAAAGGAAAGGGTATATTCAATTTTTTTCATCCAAGTTGACTTTTTACTCGTTGCTGAAATTAAGAACATCTGGTGATATTAGCTTTCTGTAATTCCTTCTTGATCTGGTACCCATGTTTAGACTTCTAAGAGTAATGAAATGTATGGGCATCACCCAACTTTCTACCGAAAAATGGAGCTGTTATAAAAGGTACAGTGACTGCCATCCAGAATATGAATTAGATAACATGAACTATTAGCAAAATATGTACGAAGTAATAAGAATTGAAGCCTAGAACCAGCTTCATGCAAGCTTGGGCTACTTCAAAACTCCATCCAATGGATCCAGGAGCATAAACACCTCTCCTTTGCAGCTTGCCCTTAGAGGAGGTCTAGGGTTTAAATCCTAGGTATTGCATATCTCCTTTCTTAAAAGGCAAAAGAAACAAGAAAGAAAAAGAGAAAAAAGAAAACAATAATAAAGTTGTCATCTCTCCTTCCTTCAAAGGAAGAAAAGAAATCTTTGTAAATGTCCGTTTACCATATCATATTTGAATTTCTGTACGACAGATTCTCGGGTCACTGGGGAGAAATTATCCTTTCTGAAAGTAATTCCTCATTCATGGTCTATCACAAAGAATGGTATGAGCCAAACAGTCTGTAGATGAACAGAATATCAATTCTGTGAATAGCAGGTAAATTGGGTGCTGCTTCCCCGTATCAGCTAACATGGGAAGAGAGCCGGAAAGAAACTTGAAGACTGTCTTGTTCCACCAAAAAAAAAGTAAGTTCTTCTACCGACAAATGAATTCAAATTCCTCAGTACAAGTATCAATCTTTTAGCATGTTTAGAGTGCCCGTTTACATCACTAGTATGCCGATGTGTCAATCATTATTAGCAACAGGTGTAACTAATTTTGCCTTATTTTCATTTTTAATATAGCCATCTTTGGCTTATATAATATAATTATTTGTTCATCCCACGCTGAGAGATTATGCTAAATGTTGGCTGCACCATACAATTGATTCTTTCAAATTTAGTTCCCTTCAAGTTACTGAAAACATTTCTCAAGTTTCTGCAACACAGATATTTTTAAGACACAAACACATGCAAAATATTTTTTTGTGGAAAGAAAAAAAAAAAAGGCAAGCTGCAGGGTTTTGGTGTCGGGTATGGAAGAATGCAGATGTTGAGACTCAGGTTGCATGCAGCAGCCATGGAAAAAAATTGTTTCACCGACCAAATCATGATCTGCAACCTTTGGAGAATGATTGTCTTCATGCATTTAGTTGTTAAGCAGAATAAGGAGTGTTCCCAGTTTGAATAACGAAACAGCTGAAAAATTTAGGCCAACTCAGGCAACAAAAAATGATATAATGCAAGCACCCATTTCAACAAACCCCGGCAAACAGCACGTGGTGCAAACATCTGAAAGTCTCAAACAAAAGGCTGGATGCCTTCTTATAATCATGTTCATGCAAATAATAGAATTAGAATTCTTCTTCAGGAACATGTCCAACGATAAATAAGAAGAAGGGAAAACAAGAAGCAAGTACCAGGAACAGGAAACCGACCGACTCTATCGAGTTCCTCTAAAATACACTAAGATCACAAGGGGTAAACTCAGACACATAAGTGCTCGCATCAGTGTGGATAACGATATAACAGACTTCTCATAAAGTTCACGAGCAGCACAAAAGGAAAACATGCATAAAAATGAGATGGACAAAAAGCAGAGACATAACATTTGAATCCCTAAATCATTTTATACTTGGCAGAAAAGAGCATTTTCAGACATATCGAGTAATGCATGATTACCAAAAGTCGATCCAGCATCGATGCTCTGACTTAATGTAAGAAAATTTTTTTAAAAAAAAAAAAAAAAAAATTACAAAAGAAAAGAACTAAAAGGATCATGACCTGCCAAAACCCAATGATCTAAAATTTTACAAAAATAATGCGGTATATAATGTCCAGATTTATTATAACTAATCAAAAAGCAAAATACCAAGAAGTTGATCTAAACTTTCCGAGCATGGCCACTTAATTATTTCTAGTTCAGCCTTCTCCTCCTATGCGAAGGTGATGCTCCTTCAACTGCATCCAAGGAACCAGAATTGCTGCTCCTTCCTCTTCTTCTAAGGGATCTAGATGACCTTTCTCCGTTTGGTTCTGCTGAGATGTCGGTAGCAGTACCATCACCTGTTATCACCGCTGCGGTACTCGGAGGTGACGCCTGCTCTGTAGCCAGTGTAGATTGCACGGTAGGCCTCCGATGCAGTGGCTCGCGACCGTGAGAGTTCAGACGTGGGAGCGGACTACGAACAGGAAACCTCTGTGTCAGCTCGGCACGTAACCTACCAGAACTCGCATAACGATCAAAGCCATCATTGGCAAGTGAATTTGAGGAATTAATTTGAGGTGGTTCGGTAATAGTAGGCAAAAGAACGCCCGTGATGTTAGACCCACTCGTCTCTTCCCTTTGCACACTCCATTGGCTTAGCCTATGTACAACATCAGAACCATTGAATTGAAACTGCAAGCTTGGGCCCAGATCCTCTTCAAAGCTAATGGCATTTCGCAATTCTTCTATACGGCTCCATGCTGTCGCACGTTCTCCCACCAAACTTCTACCCGTAGATCTCTGCAGTTCCTGCCTCAAGCTCTCGGTTCTATGGGCATGGGGTCGAGGCGGTATTTTCAGTTCCAAGTTTCCATCTTCTACAGATTCCTTCTTGGAAGTAGTATCTGAACCACCCCTCCCATATATTGGCGTTAGGTTGGTTTCCTGCACCTTGCCCTTGCACACAGGGCATTCCGGAAAGACAGGATTGGCATGAAGCCATTGATACAAACACCGCCAGCAAAAGAGATGACCACAGGGAGTAACAACCGGTTCCTTGGCCATATCAAGGCAAATATTGCACTCAAATTCAGCAGCACTTTCCTCCACCTTTTCCTTCTTCAAACCCCCCGTGCTCTTGCCCTGGCCTTGCAAGTTATCCTTTTTGGAAGCCTCTAAGTTCCTCTGAGACTGCATTATATCGTGCATCAGCTGGGCAGGACTGGTGTGCCAATCGGAGCTCTCACCATCAGACAACCTGGAGCTTCGAGGCCGTAACCGATTGTTTGATTCGATCAATCTCTGGAAACGTAGCTCCGGACATTCGAGGAGCCCATGTCGCGAATTGGAGCTATCACTCCGGGACATAAGCTCGATCATGCGAAGGGTTGGGCATGGGTTGATGGAGGCTGCTGCTTCATCGTGCAGCTGCGGAATTCGTCCGGCAGGAGGATGCGAGGCCGAAGGTTGATCCAGCCCGGCCGAAGAAGGAGCATAGGGAGCAGAATTTGGAGCATCTGAGGCATGAGCCTCCTGTTCCACTAGTCGAGCAGGAAGGTTGAGCTCCATAGCAGGGCTATCATCGGCAGCATGAAGGGGATCGACGGGCAGTGATTCAGGAGTATGCAATGCATTGGATGGCGAGTAGATTCTTTGAAAGGTTGGCGAGCTGAGGGTGAGGTCCGAACCGAGGTCTGGATTTCGAGGGCGGGGGAAAAGAGGGAGGCCGACGTAGAGATTCAAATCCATACTATTCTCATCGTCCGCCATTACTTCCGAGCAAAAATCCCAACCCCTCATCCTTTTTTTTTTTTTATAACTTTTCTAAGCCGAGCCCGCTGAGAGAAAAACCCTCACTCTACTCCAAACCCCAACATCAAAATTCGATTTTTACGCTATGTTTCTCCATAATACTCTCTTCTAAGAAGAGATCGACTGCCCAAAAGAAAGATCTGGGTTAGGGTTTGTACACTGGAAGTGAAGAAGCGAACATCCATAGAGAGGCACCGGGAAACACAAATCGATCGGAGAAGTATGGGAAAAGAAGGGAGAGAAGTGCGATCGAGCAAGAGGAAGGGATTGATCGGAGGATCTTGGGCGATCGTACCTGAATCGAGGCTACGGCGACGGCTTCTTCCTCTATTGGTTCCCGGCTCTGCCACAAAGCCCATAGAGAGGAGAGAAGGCGTCTTAAATAGATTTCTTCTGGTTTGAGGGATGGTGGGGGTGGGGTGGGATTTCCCCGTGTCGTTTTTAGACTCCGGGGGGAGAGCCGGACACTGCGCGTGGGGTGCGAGGATCAGACGGATGCGATTGCTGCTGTAGGGTTAGATTGATGGAGTTGGATGGCTACGATGGGCTCCTGGCTCAGAGTTCGCTTTTGGAGCAAGTTCTGCTTGATGCTTTCCGAGCCGCGGCTGCAAACCACAACTGGAGGATAAATTATCAAAAAAAAAAAAGACTCAGAATATGTTACCAAAAAAAAGGAGGTTAGATTAGGGTTTGTTCATATAAATAATTAAATTTAAAATATATTTATTAGATTTAAATTAAAATCTAATTAAAATTATATATTTGTATCTAATATTGGATCCCCAAAAGGCTATATTTAGGATAGAAATAGGATATTTAACAAGCTATTTAGTTCCACTTTTGAATTAGTTTAAATTGTTTAATATGTTTTCTAAATTTTTAATTTATCTAAAATACTATTTATAAACTATAAATAAGAAAAAAATAAGAATATATATTAAAGAGGGTGTCTATTAAACTCCTGATTTGCTATAAAACATCCATAAAATTAGATGACAGCGAGCATGACTAATCAAACTCGGTATAAATATCACACTACTACAAATATATTATAGTTTTAAAATTATCTACTTCACTTTTTCTTTGATGATCAAAAAGAAAAGTTAATAGATATTCATACAGGAACATGAATATATGTATATATTTATATGTTTATGGTATGTATATACATACTTGTAACTAGGCCATATTTTGGATATGGATATATTTAAATGCAAATCTAGGATATTATGATTTGAATCTGATTTTGAAATTCAAACCTAACCCAGTATCTTACTGTGCATATTTTTATACCTAAATGCTATGTTTTGGATCTATTTCATACCATATTAGTGAACTAATAGCCTTTATTTATCACCCAAGCTAGGAGAAGGTGGTGGTTTCGATCATCTAGAGGACATAGGGGAACCAGAGAATGAGAAAGAGAGAGGGAGAGGGGAGGGTGAGAAGGGGGAAGAAGTGGAGTTGGATGTGGCATGATATGTAGGTAAGCCAAATAAGCATATATGAGATGAAACTAGTATAGTGAAAATCTAAATTAGAAGTAGAAATTAATCTGAGGGAATAATTGATGGTCTTATGCTAACTCCTTGAGCATCTTCAGCCTTGCACCTATGATCTCTCTTGGAATGCTTGAAGCTTTCAATCATGTACTAGTCACTCAATGATTGTGGGCTCAACGCAAAGAAAATCTTCCAAAACTTTGATTGATGAATTCTTGATATCAAAAGAATACAACTTGGATCTATTTATTGATGAGGCAAACTCAAATACAAAGAGGGGGCAAGTTATAAAGGAGGGGAAACTAAAAAAAAAAAAATGTTGGCCACACCGTACAAATGAGAAGCAACAAATACTCAAATAGTAGCTTTATAAATGATAACAACAATCAAAGATCAATATCTAAAAGATAGATGTCATCAACTAGACAGGCTTTGTCAATTAGATAAGATAAGAAGTAATGATAGGCTTCAATATTAAATATACTTAATCCCAAAAGATATAGACAAACCATGAATCTAGATTAACTTCAACATCCCCCCTTAGTTATCCTGCCATTACCATCGTACACTTAAGTTTGATACATCCCCCCCTTAGTTATCCTGCCATTACCATCATACACTTAAGTTTGATGAATGAGTTAAACTTTAAAGATCCGATAAGAATAACTGCAAACCCGATTCTCTAACTTGTAAAAAATTAGTTGGACTTGATTTTTATTCACTTGATCTTGGATAAAGTGGAATCGTGTGTCTATGTGCTCACCACAGAAAAAAGAAAAAATAACGATGGATGTTTTGGTTCTTAGCGATGCTAAAATATGTAGTAAATTAACCCCACAATGCGGCCTAAAGCATTATCGAAGCGCCGGTGATGCGAGTGTAGAAAATCAAATAAACGTGGAGTAACCCACATCCCGACAGTGCAAAAAAACGACGTGTGGCCTGTAGGACCCCGACGACGGTTAAAAACGTCGTCTATCTTGTGATAATTGGCTTCGGACGATGCTTTTAAATGTCGTCTATCGCCCGTTACGCGTCTTGTGATTATTGGCTTCCGACGACGCTTTTAAGTGTCGCCCACCGCCCGTTACGTCCCCTTCGCTTTATTCCCACTATTTGATTTGTTCTCTATGGCTTTTAAGCACCGAGGCCGCACGATGGCTTCCACCCTGGCTGAACGGAGAGTTGTGCACGGAATTGGGATTTGTGCACATAAGCTAATACAATCCATACAAGCTTAAATAATAAGTAATGGCTCTTGAAATAAATTTTTATTAATTTTTTATTCATTAAAAAAAAATGATAAAAAAATTATATATGCGCTAAAAGGAATATTGGAAGTAAAGCATGGATCTATGATATTTAGCTTCTGCTAAAACCATCTTCACACAATCATATTTTGCAAATGGTTCCAAAATCCACACCCAAATTTAGGAGCAGATATACTTTGCTTCTGTATAAATCATCTTCACATACAAAGTGATCCACCTGTGTTCTTTATACATTTGCTTTTGTACTCTTTTTGGTACTTCAAGTAAGCAGTGCTGCTTGGTACTTTACTCTTGCAAAAACTAATACAAAGAATCAGGAACGAATAAATTCTCTTTGACCTGCCATCAGAAACACCAGCCTCAGGTCCTACACAGAAGAATCAGAGTCCCACTTAATTCACTAAACAAAGCAATAGATGGATTTTTTAAAACAGCCTACACAATCATCATTGAGTCTGTTGCAAATAAGAGTGATGGATATTCATGTCAGCATCCATCAACTAGCAGGCTTATAAAGGTACACAATAAAAATTACTAAATAGTTCGTGTAAGATGTCAGGTTTTCTTATCAGATTATTTGGGTAAAATGCTCACATTTAGCTGGTCTTTAATAAGGAAAGCGGTACCGACTCCATGGAAGAGTGAAGAAGTATTGATAGGAATATTTAGGACACATCCATAAAATGAAGAACAATACAACGGTATCTGTCAGTAAAAATGTACCACTAAATATGAGAAAGCACTAACCGATGGTTGTTTGAGAGGCGGAACACGAGTGGCAATTGAAACACAAGCATTACTAGCACAGGATGAAAGAATCAGATCATAACCATTCGTATTATTACCTATCAAGGATTCTCCCTAAAACTTCGGTCAATTAGTCATCTGAGTGTACCTGATTTTATCTTGAACTTGAGGACATTCGGTTGCCTCCTTGACATAAACTCTACTGGATGTTCGGTGGAGGGGCCAGCACCACCTACTACTGAAATCAACTATAAAAGGACAAAAGCAACCATCAGGCAACATTTGTAATGTAACATAATTGCGATAATGAGAACCATTAAACCTACATGTTAACTCTCTTATAGGCCAGATTAAAAAATCTATTCATTATTATAAGCATTATAACAGTGTAAAAACAAATTTATAATAAGAAAGAATTCTTAGACTTGTAATTTGTACTCAAATTCTCTGATACATCACATCCCATAACGTTATTTGTGTTTGCATAAACTACTTTCTATCATATTAATAGTCTCATCTGTTTAGGAGAATAATAAGTAGCTTTATGATATAGTGGTTTATGTAACAGGACATATATTCATGTGTGAAGAACTGAAATAGAGTTTATCCCATACTTGCCTCGTGAATCCATTGGTCCGCTTTTATTGGCGACCACTTATCATTATAGGGGAAGCCTGAAATAGTGTAACTCATCATATTAACAGCTGAAAACTATATGCAAAGAAAATAACTTGTTGAATATAAAAGGAAGCAGGAAACATAAAATCATGAATACCAAAATCTGATATAAACACGGGTAGGAAGTAGGAAACCTCACAACAGCAAGTTAGGAAAACCCTCATTATGAATGCTTTTCTACATCACAAAAGGTCTTTTCGAGACTTTTAAGCAAGTAATACTTAACCAAACCAAACTAATTCACGTTACATAGTGTTGCTTAGTACTGTTTATATATGGATCGGAACATGCCATATGACAATGACTAGATTAATATGTACCAGAGACATACCTGTTAGCATTTTCAGCAGTTAAGCTGGCACCTCTGGCATTAAGAACCAGCAAAGCTACAGGGACTGAATAACTATTGTAGCTATCCAGAGGCAGCAAACAGAAGAAAATCAAACTAACATACTTAACAACGAGCTGCATTACCACCACAAGCAGCATAATGGAGGGGCATGCTTCCTGCGCCTGCTAAATGGAAACAGGACAACTTTTCCATAAGAACTGAGTGTCACTATGAAAACAACTATCAAGATGCTAAAACTAATATATCATGAAACATATATTCATGGACAAAAGCAAACAATATTTTAAAAATAAAATCGAGAATATCGGTAACCTTTTATGTCTGGATCTTTCTAATGATGAGATAATGACCCCTAGCCTATCAGAGGCATACTACTATATATATCCTTTCCGATGGCTTATTTCACAGTGTATTCTGCATTCTGACAAACACGTATTCTGCATATTATTTTGAGTGAGCGTATATGAAACCATTATCCTACTTTGCTATTTCCCCATGGAGCCCAATAAATAGTATATTAAATATCAAAGAAATATGTCTGAGGATAACCAAATCACCATTCGAATGTCCAGAAACAGGTCAAATTATAACAAGCAAAAAACCACCTATCTACGGAGAAGATAGATACAAAGAAAAAGGGTGAAGGGAGAGGATGGAGGAGCATCTCTTATAGGGCCTTAAGCATGTCATCGGCGCTGCTGAAGGCGAAAGCCCTGCCCTCCTCCAAGTTGAGGACCTTGACGACCCCGTCCTCAGCCAGCATCGCGTACCGCCGAGAGCGGACGCCCAGGCCGGCAGACTTGTCCCGGAGGTCGAGCTCCATGCCGAGGGCGCGCGTGAACTCCCCGTTGCCGTCGGCGAGCAGCAGAACCTCATCCCCGACTGAGATGTTCTCCTTCCAGGCCCGCATCGTGAAGGCATCGTTGACGGACACGCAAGCGATGGTGTCGATGCCCTTCGCCTTGAGCTCGCCAGCCTTCTCCACGAAACGAATCCAAGGAGGTGCTTCCTCCACTTTCTAAACCTGAGAGGAAAGCAGGAGAAGGGGGATCGACGAGGAAGATCGGGGCGGGTAGCTTGGGGCACGGGAAGGGAGGGGGGAAGAGCTGGGGAGCAGGAGAAAGCAGGATCTTCGAGGAAGATGAAAGCTGGAAGAATGGGTTAAGTGGATTAAGATCAGGGCACGAAAAGCCGGAAGGTCGGAGAGGTGGGTGGGGTGGGGGAGAGAGGACTTAAGAAGCCGGAACGTCGGCGGGCGGCGGAAGCGTGAAGGTCGGCATGGGGGAGATGAATGGGTAACTGCCCAGGGCACGGGAACGGGGTGGTGGGAAATTGGATTCCGACGACGGTTATGAACGTTGGTACGCAAAATTGTAGTCCGACGACGCTCATGACCGTCGGTTGGTGTGGAAATTGGACTCCAACGACGCTTGCGACCGTCGATGCGGGAATCTCCATTATGGATGGTTTTAAACTTTCCAACGTTTCTATCGTTGGTAAATAAACGTCGGTGTCCCTCCTTTGTCCTGTAGCGAGCGATTGTGTTCTTTGCCAAATCAATAGTTGAAACATTGTTAACAAAAATCTTTACCAGTCATCATTTGATTGGAATGTGGATTCGATTTATAGGTTTCTCAGCCAAGTTGAGGGACACGAACCATATTCCGTTTCATTATGTGGACAAAGCAATAATTGATTGCTTCCTTCAGGACCATGAGAAAGCTGTTGAGCCAAAACTAAAAATATAATCTGAGGTGCTTCTTTTATTATGTTGATCACCACCCCAATATTCAATCCACTCACATGTATTAAAATAAGCCATGCTCACAATTATCTTTTATGTTGCACATAATTTTTTTTAGCAACTTGCAAGTGAGACTGTTGAGGTGCTCCCGTGAACTTGCTTTACCCCAAGCTACCAACCATCTCTTGTAGTATCTTATGATCCAAAGCTGATCCATACATTCTTTGGACAATTTAGTTACAACTTCTATTGCGGTGTGCATGGGATTGCAGTCAAACTTTTCAAATTTCAACAAGATTTCTGCAGCATATGTCATTTGAAAGAGAAAATTTCCATCTTTGCTTTGCACAATCTCAATCCCGGGAAATATGTTATCATGCCCAAATCGGTTATATTAAACTTTTCATCATTCAATCATGCTAAGGTTGTTGCCAATAAAAATGAAATTATCGACATAAAGATGCATGATTAATATATCACTAGAACCTCTGATTTTACATATAAGGTGTGTTCACACAGGTACATTTCAAACATATTTTCTTAAAGGAATATATCAATATACTTATTCTATGCTCTTAGAGCTTGCTTCACCCTACATAAAACTTTCTTCAAACGATACACTTTCTTTTCTTGACGAAACCTAGTGATTGCTTGACATACATACTTCTTCATCTAGTGGACTATTTAATGTTTTTGTATAGTTAAAGAAATAAATAATTTCACCACCTCTATTTTAGTAACTAGAGAAAGTACCTTTCGATAATCAAGTCCGTGATATTGCCCATAGCTTTTTGCTACCAATCTACCATTTAGTTTCTCCACTTGGCTTGACTTTTATCTTGAAAACCCACTTCACATCAAGTGCTTTATGTCCTTGTGGAATATTTGTGAGTTAGCACATGTCATTTCTCCAAATCGTCTTTATCTCCTCATTCATGGTTTCCATTCATTTGCTAGTTTTGGTTGCTTCTTCGTAACTAAGATGATCGTCTGCAAACATTGCAAAGTGAATGGATTCCTATTATCATTAATTGTATCATCATCTATTACCTCAAAATATCCTAGCCATGAGGATGGTTGCCACCCTCTTCTTGGCTTCTCATTAAGTGGGGCATCCATTATTGAAGTTTCAAGTAAAGAGGTTGCTCTTATCTCTTTCTTTGATATGGGGATTGCATCTCGAGAAACTTCATCGTCTGGTTCGATTAGAAGGTTCTTCTTCTTCTTCTACTTCTACTTCCTTTTCTCTTTTTTTTTCCGAGTATTACTTGTTGCACTTACTTCATCCTAGTGTTGTATGCCTTCTTCATTAAAAATGACTTCTCTACTCATAATCATTTTATTTGTAGCGGTAGTTAAATTTATGGTCAATAAATACAACCTTCTCTCCTTTGTCAACCAGCTTTCTCCTTCCTTCACTAAAAATATGGATATAGGCAATCGAGCAAAATATTTGGAGATGCTTTATACTTGGACTGAATCCACTTCAAGCCTCTTCCAATGTGATATTTTGTACACTCTTCATAGGAGATCTGTTCAACAAATAAACAGCACATGAAATAACTTTAGCCAGAAAATTTATTTGGCACGCCTTTGGCCATTAGCATGCTCCTGGTCATGCCCATGGTGGTTCATTACTTCTCTTTGCAGCTCCATTATGCTATGGCGTATTAGGAATAGTGACTACTCAATTTCTTGATCTATAAAATAGTCCTCAAATTCTCTGAAAGTATATATATCCACCCCCAACATTAGCTCTCAAATTTGAGAAAATAACCAGTTTGTTTTTCAACCAGTTCCTTGAAATTATCAAAAACTTCAGACTTTCTTTTCAAAAAAATAAACTCATATTTTCTACTAAAATCATATATGGAAGTGAGAAAACTCTGATTTTTCCTAATGGATGGAGTACTTTATCAGACCACAAACATTAGAATGCACTAGTGTAGGTGGTTTTGAGGCACACCAAGCATTGTCTCCTAAGAATAGTCTTCTATGTTGCTTTCGAAAAACACATCCCTCATAAAATTGTTCAGGATGAATACCATAGTCTTTTGAGCAAGTAAATTTAGATCGAAAATTTAAATGACCAAATCTAAGATGCCACAACCTTGACTCATTCTTTACAATAGCACTCAAGCAATGATAAAGATCATTTTCAATTTTTGCTGGAAACATATGATTCCTTAACAATGGAACCTTTACAATGAAGCAATGTGCTTATTGTCCAACCACATGTCATATCCCATTTCAATAAGTTGTCCTAGATGGAGTAAATAATTCTTCATGGTAGGAAGAAAAAAATGAATTAGAAATATATGCATGATACCATTTTTCAGTTGAATAAGTATCCTCCCTTTATCTATTACTGGGACCATACCATCATATGCAAATCTAGCTATAGCTTGCATTGATTCATCCAAATCAACCAAAACATGCATCTTGTTTCCAACCAAGTGGTTGGGGCAACCAATGTAAAAACCAAGTGTTTTTGCTTGCATCTTCCTCTTTTTGAAGAAAACTTGAGGAGAGTGTGGCATTCTGCATCATCTGTTCTGATGCAAAACGAGCTTATCATCCATTGTGTTTTCTGAATCTGCACTCAAATGCATAATGCCCATAACTATAACAATTGTAGCATTTAACATTTAACTTGCCATTGTCAACATTCTCTTTGTGAACTTTCTTCACCTAAATTAAGTTGGTGACCATGGAGACTCATTCTTGCCATTTATTGTGATACCACTATGAATGTTTCTACATCCTCTATAATTATATCGTTGGCCTCTACCATAGCCCCCGCTATGACCTTCTATAGTGCTAGTATCTCTGTCACTCTTCCCAACTTCAATAGAAGCTTGGCTTGGGATAGCTTGCTCATTCAGTTTCTCCTGCATTCTCTATAAAAGCTTTGATAGAAGCTTTTTAGCCTTCTTTAACTCCATGGGATTGTTTTATAACATCCCATACTTGCTTTGCTATAGTTGGCCCAGAGATCTTAAACATTATGTCATTGACACCTAGATGAATGAAAAATAATACCTTTCGATCCTTCTTCTTGCTCTCTTTGTAGGCTTGTCGTTGAGCACTGGTTGGATTCTCCTCAAGTTCAGCAACTCCAACCTCCACAACATCAACAGTTTCTTGATAACCAAAGAGAACCTTTATTTGGATAATGGAATGATCAATGTACTCCTCGATCTATGAACTCGAAATAAAACAAGATATTCCTCTTATCACTTTCTTAAGCAACAATTGTATTTCTATATTCCCAAGATCTACATAAAAATTATAGATGATTATGAACAATAGAAAATCACGGAAGATAGCCATAATACTACTGATCCAGACCCCTCTCAGGATTACCAATGAATCTGATTTACCTAAATACTTGGATCCTCCATTGATCTACAAGATTTCTAAAGAGAAAAATCTATAACAAGAGAGAAAAAATTTAGAAAGAGAAAAATCTAGAGAGAAAAACTCATAGGGAGAGAAAATGGAAAGATAAGGGAAAGAAAGAAGAGAGAGTAATTCTATTTTCTTTGTTTATTTTTTTTTTTATTTTATGTTTGTTTTCATTTTTATTTTTTGTTTTTTTTGCTTCTTTCTTTTTTTTTCTTCATTTTCTTCTCCTTCTCTTTCTCACGTTTTCTTCTTTCTTCTTCTTTGTGGAAATAGGAGAGGGAAAAAAATATAGGGTCAGGCACACCCACGGTGGCGACGACCACCAGCGAGGACCCTTTGGCACCGATGATGGTAGGTCTAGCCCACAACAATTCGAGCATGACTGGCGATGTGGGCTAGGTCGGCGGAGGAAAAAAAAAAGAAGAAGGTTAAAAAAAAAGGGGAGAATTCGTATTCTAAGGATTCTGGCAATGATCCTTGTTAATCTCATCAGAAATCAAGCCTCATAACTAGAGAAGATAGGAGAAGAAGGATTCGAGATTGTTACCTCGACTTCGGTGAGATCTTGTAGTAGAATCGTGCGGTAAAATCCCTATGAAATTCTAATAAAAACGACTTGAAATCAAGAGCTTTATGGGTGGAAATCGATGACACTCGAATTGGGATGCTAGATAGGGGGCGAATAAAGATGGCAATTTTATCTAATCCATTGGATATCCGATCCGATCCAATCTGAATGGGGTGGATTTTATCCGATCCGATCGAAACTTAGGATAGGTATAGATTCTAAAAAAAATACCTGAAGCAGGTTTGGATCGAATACGGATAATGATATACCCCCACTTGAACCTGATTCGAGATTATCTTAATACATATCCCTCAGTCAAAATTATGATAATTTTATATTATTTATATCATGTATCCAACTCGACCTGACCCGACCAATCTGATCTACCCCACATCTCTACTTGATCTAATCCAATCTGAGATAGATACGGGACGGATATGGATATGAAATTTTTACTTATAGGACGGGTATGGGTATTGACTAACTCGATCCATATCTGACCCGTTGCTAGTCTTAGGGGCAAAGACCGATTTTTATAGGCTAAATCGAGGCTAATCGAGTCAGAAAAGGGGTCCTAGTTCCCTCTCTTCCACCGAAATCGAGGAAGAAGTTGGACTCCATCCAAGACTTTGATTCTTTCCTTCTTTTTTTTTTTCTCTCTCTTGATTAAAAATTCATGCAAAAAAAAATAAAAACAAAAATAAAAATAAAACAAAAACAAAAATCAGGTCCTTACATAAGGGGCCTTAAATAGTTTTCTTTTGGCCTCAGGGGGACTTCTCGGTGTCATCTTTGGACTTTGGGAGAGAGCCAGACTTTGTGCCTGACGTGGGGCGCAAGGATCAGGCGGATGTGATTGCTGCTATGGAGTTGGATTGACAGAGATGGATGGCTAAGATGGGCTTCTAGCTATGAGTTTCTTTTTGACAAATTAGCTACAGTTTTCCGAGCAAGTTTTTTATTTGATGCCTTCTGAGTTATGGTTGTTCAAGGAAACTACTACTACAGAATAAATTATGAAAAATAAAGATTATTGGGATGTTATCAAAAAAAAAAAATCAAGAATATACCAGAATTAAAAGTTGACCAGGATCAGACCTGTACGAGATGTCCAAGTTGGGTCTAAAGGGCTTAGCCTCCATGGTGTCCGAACAAGCCCAACCTTGCCTACCGAACCGGCCAGAGATAGGGTTGTCAGGTAGTCAGGTTAAGGTTTGGCCATATACATACCCAAGTTTAATATATACTAGCTCATAACCCATGTCATGCATGGAATATCATTTTTTTCTTAAAAAAATATTTTATTTTATTAATTTATTAATATCTATTTTATATATTAAATAATTAAAATAATATAAAATATATATTTTATACATAATATAGATTATAAGTTATTTATAAATTATTTTATTTTTTAAATTTAAGATTTTATTTTTATTTTAATATATATATATATATTAAATATATTAGATGTTGCGTTCAAATCTTGGACCAAGAGTTTCAAATTCCAAACAGAAACCAACCCTCTGTCTCTCCCTCTTCATACTATGTACCTCTAAACAGTTGTCAAATAAAATGCCAATCCATTTTCTCTCTCTAAAGCATGACATCTAAATGATGTCAAACTAAATCATCACTTTTTTCTTCAAAAGACTGACACCTACTACTATTTCCTATAATATCCTATTATCCACTATAGCCTTCATCTCTGTTGAAAATAGATCAGATTTGATAAAAATTATTATGCACTAGAGTTTTAATCATTAAAGTAATTAATATACCATTAATTCAAATTATACAGTCTGGCACCTGCATGATGTCAAACTAAACCATCATTTTTTTCTCCCTCCAAAAGATCGACACCTACTACTACTCTCTGTAACATCCCATCATCCACTTTTGCCTACATCTCTATTGAAAATAGATCAGATTTGACAAAAATCATTCTTCATTAAAGTCTTAATCATTAAAGCAACTAACATATCATTAATTCAAATAATACAATCTAAAATAATTCATAAATCATTCACTAATCTCATAATAATAAATTTTCTTGTCTTCTACTCTCTAAAATATACTCTTTTTTTCTAATAAGCTACATGATAAATAAAATTTAACCCATACGTTTTTCTTTTTGTTTAAACTTTGAACTATAAATTATTACTAAACCCTAACTTAGAAAACTAAATAAAATTTTTAAATAAAGCACTCCAGCTTCTTCCTCTAAAATCCTATCCTTCTCTTTCCTCTTCACCCTCCATGATAGGAGAAGTGGTTTTAGTTAAGTGCATGTTGGTGGTTGGCAGGAGGTGAGTGAGCATGGCATGGAGCTCAAAGCCAAGTATGTGCTGGTGGTTGCGGATGAAGTGGGCGGCAGAGGCGAAGGGGGCAAGAGCATGGTCCGAACTGCTCTCGCCTTTTGTCCCCCCCCCCCACCATCCCCCGTGGATCCTTGGGTTCCCATGCTCCATGCTTCGGGCTTCATTTGAGTGCGTGATTGAAGAAGCTTGGAAAAAATACATGGTGAATGGTGTAGGTGAGAAAATAGACACATGACAAAAGTATTGAAAAAATATCTCGAATTTGATCCACAATGAGTCCATGATAGAAAAGCATGTAGTAAGGCCCATGGAGCAAGGAGAAACTAACAAGAGGCCTTGGCCCATAGCAACGTGTGGCCTGCAACAACATGCGCCCAGCACGTGGGCGCGGCCTAGTGCATAGGTGCGGCCTAGGCACACCACGTGGTTCCCACAGTCCATAGCATGCCCAGGTGCTCTTGTGGTCTAGGGAGAGGCATGTGGACCAAGCATGGTCCATGTAACCAGACTTTGTTTTCACCTATGTTTCATATGGTCTACGTGCAAGGCGTGCACCACTTAGAGGTTCACGACCATTTCACATGGTCTAGGAGAGTTTTTTAGTATGATTTTTCGCATGATCGAAGGGCCAGGGAAGCATGCGGGTGTGATCTGACGACTAGAAAGGTTCTAGAGTTCTAATAAGAGTTTACAAACAAACTAGACTCAGATTTGGACTCGATTTTAGGCTTTTAAAAGAGGCTTGATAGCTTGTGGGCAGGCATAGCAACCGAGAGCAGTGGGCATTGGCATAGGCATAGGTAGAGTAGCAAAAGAGGATCGGGTGGCAGAGTAGAACATCGTGTAGCGGCAGTGGGTTTTCTTTGAATTTCTTTGAAAGAGCTATTATAAGATAGTGTGCTTCTTATTGAGAGAGAGATTGATGTATGAAAGTTGAGAGAGTGTGATCCTTTCTTGTAATTTTTTTTTTCTCATAGTGAAACTTGCATGCCCCATAAAGGCGAGCCTTGGATTGATCCATATATTTGATTGTGTTCTTTCTTGTATCTCTTTTTTCTTTCTATTGTGATATCCACATCGACTTTGGTGTTCCGATCTTAGCCTAGGGGATCCATATTCTACATGAGGGTCTTCCTAACAAGCGATACCAGAGTAAGTGGTATCACAATAATTGGTATCAAAGCCATGCAATCAAGGACATCGGGACCGTCAGCTTATAGGTACATGATGGAGTAATAAAAAAATTGAGTGAGATCCGATATATACCCAGATTCAAGAGAAATCTAATTTCATTGAGCAGACTAGATTCAAGCAACTACAAATAGAGGGCTAATGATGGAATCCTGAAGATATAGCATGGTAGTAGGGTTATTTTGAGAGAAAGAAAGTATGGAGGATACTACCTCTTAGCAAGAAGCTCATCACAAGGTGAAGCATCAGGTGCTAGTGGGAGCTTAGTGCAATGTGGAGCTTCAGATGCAAATGAATTGGGCATGAGATGAGAGACTCGAGAGGATGATAAGCGACGTCGTAGAATGAAATTCCTATTATCGTAGAAGGCTACCCCGAGCAAGTCTCAGGTTAGATAAGTCATAGTATATGACGAAGATGGGATCGAGCAACCTGGCTTGACTCTTATATTTGCCTATTCATGAGTTGATAGGTATTTGCCACAGAATATGAAGGTGAGATTTGCGAGACAGAGTTAGATAGAAATTGAATGTCGAGTCAAGATAAAGATTATTGAAAAAAGTGCCTCGAATTCGACTCACAGTAAGTCCATTATAGAAAAGCCTAGCAACAAGGACCACAAAGCAAAGAAAAGCCAGTGGGAGGTCTCGGCCCATAGTAGGGTGCAGCTTGCAGCAACATGCGGCCCAGATAGGCCATGCAGTTCACCATGGTCCACCACGCACCCAGGCACGTGCATGGTTCAGGGAGAGGCATGTGGACCAAGCATGGTCCACGTGCCTAGGCTTTATTTCCACCTACATTTCATGTAGTCCACGCACGAGGCATGTATTGTTTAGAGATTCATAATTATTTCATGTGGTCCAGGGGAGTTTTATAGCATGGTTTCTCATGCGACGCATGATTGGAGGACTAGAAAAGCATGCAGGTATGCACTATAAGAATTTTGAATATTAATGATGATATTAGCGATGGAATAAAATTTCATCGCTAATAATACCTTTTAGCTGCCACAAAATCGACCAAAAAAATCAACGTCGCTAATACTATTAGTAATAGCAATTAGATTTTTAACGACGACAAAAACCATCACTAAAAATATAATTTTTTTAAATATTTAAATATTAAAAAATTATTAGCAATAGTGAATTTACTTTATTATCGATGAAAATTTTTTCATTGCTAATAATAATCTATTAGTAATGACTTTTTAATTATTAACAATGGCATTTGCCATTGCTTAAATTATTTAATTTTTTTATAATATTTAAATATAAAATAATTATTTACAATGATGGATTTTATTTATTAGCGACAAAAATCCTACCATCACTAACAATTTTTTTAATTTTAGTAATAAATTAAAAAAATAATTTTATTTAAAAATATTGTTAATGATAAAATTAGCAATGGCAACTCTTTTTGGTTGCTAATAATTCAGAATATAATTTGAATCCGATTTGAATCTAACTCGATTCAAGTTCAATTTGAAATCCTGTCAAACCTAATTTAATTAGACTTTGAATATAAATTTTATTTAGATTATAAAATTTAATTAATATTAAATTAAGTTAAAAATAATTAAATTAAATATAATTTAAATTAATTAAAAAATTAATTTTTAATTTGGATTCAATTCGAATCTAATTCGAATCCAATTTGAAATCCTATCAATTCTAATTCAGTTAGACTTTGAATCTAAGTCATATTTAAATAGTAAAATTTAATTATTTTTAAATTAAGTCAAATCTAATTAAATTTAATCTAATTTAAACTAATTAGAAAAAAAAAATTAATTTAGGATCGATTTAAATCTAATTCAAATCTGATTCGAATCCAATTTGAAATCTTGTCAAACTTAATTTAATTAGACTTTAAATCTAGGTCCTACTTAGATTATTAAATCCAATTAACCTCAAATTAAGTCAAATATACTTAAATTAAATATAATTTAAATCAATTAGGTCTTGATCCATGATTTCATTTGAATTCAATTCAAATCCAATTCGAATCCAATTCAAAATCCTGTCAAACCTAATTTAATTAGATTTTGAATCCAAGTCCTATATGGATTATAAAATTTAATTAATTTTAAATTAAATTAATATTAATTAAATTAAATTAAATTTAAATTAATTAAAAAAATAATTTTTAATTTAAATTCAATTTGAATCTAATTTGAACTCGATTAGAATCCAATTCAAAAACCTGTCAATCCTAATTCAATTAAACTTTGAATCTAAGTCCTACTTAAATAGTAAAATCTAATTACTTTTATATAATTTAAATTTAATTAAATTTAATCTAGTTTAGATCAATTAGAAGAAAATAATTTTTAATTTAGGTTTGATTCGAATATGATTCGAATCTAATTCTAAATCCTATCAAATCTAATTCAATTAGACTTTGAATCCAAATCCTAATTAGATTATAAAATCTAATTATCCTTAAATTAAGTTAAATCTAATTTAATTTAATTAATTAAAAAAATTATTTTTAATTTAGGTTTAATTTGAATCTAATTCAAATTGATTTGAATCCAATTCAAAATCTTATCAAACATAATTCAATTAAGCTTTGAATCCAAGTCCTACTTGAAATATTAAAATCTAATTAGCCTTAAATTAAATCAAGCCTAATTAAATTAAATCTAATTTAAATCAAGTGAGATATGATTCATAAATTAATTAAGTCTAAAAATTTAATAAAATTTAATATTGATTTTTAACCATCCAAAAAATGATCTAGAAGAAAAAAATTAATATTAAAATATAATTTTAATAAATTATGATTATTAGCGATGGCTTTAATGATGGAGTTCTTGCTATCACTAATAATTTTAAAAAAAATATTATTTTAAAAAAATTAATATTTAAAAAAAATTAATATTATTAGTGATGGTACTTGGATATTAGCAACGAAAACTATCGTTGCTAATACCCTGGCACGAAAAATTTGGTTTTGTCGGCCATATTATCGATGGTATAATTGCCGTCAGTAATAGTTCACCTGAAATAAATCTTTCCCAACCCTATCAGAGGAAAAACTATCACTGAAGGAAAAAAATTTCGTACATTCTTCGCTCCCCATGCATCTTTCCCGACGTTCCCTGCTTCCCATGCATCCTCCTTTCTGGCATCTCGATCCTGCCGGTGCCTCCTACGTCGTGGTCCCGAGCCTGCCATCGTAGCCCCACCCTCATCGCTTGAGCCCTCCAAAGCTCCTACGCAGTCGTCCCTTGCCTGCCGTCCTGGCCTGGCCTTGCCTTGCCTAGGGCCGCCTTAAGCTCGCCACACGTCCTACGCCATGGCCTCGAGCCAGCCACCTCAGCCCTATCTCTTCTACAACCGCCTCGACCCCATTGGCACTTCCTACGTCACGGCCTCATGCCCACCATCCCAGCCCCGCCTCTCCCATGACCTCCTCGACCCCATCGATGCCCCCTATGTCGTGCTCCCGAGCCCGCCACCCTGGCCTTTTCTTTTCCATGGCTACTCCGATCCCACCGGCGCCTCCTACACCACAGCCTCAGAGCCTGCCACTCCTGCCTCGCCGACCATCCTGTGGCCCCATCCCCATCAACCTGACTATGTGGCCCCTACCCTGCCACCTCCAACCTATGGTCCCAATCTTGCAGTCCCATCCCTACCATTATGAGTATTAGCGACTATATTATTGATGGCTAATGTTGTCGAGTATTAGTGATGGCATTAGCAATGACTAGTATGGTCACTAAAATTTAATCAAAAAGTTTATTTAATTAATAGTTAGTCACGTAATTAATTTATTAGATGCACGAGACTTGGATCTTGGCATGTAAAGTGCTTAGATTGAGAGAAGGTACCAGGCAATATTGCAAACATGGGGCCGGGGCATACCCTACATGCTCGGGCCTCAAGTCATAGCAGACATCCAAGGCATCTAGCTATCACATGCCCTATACATTCAGACCGATGAAAAGTACCGGATAGTATTAATTATATATTAATTTTAATAAAATTTGCATTGCATGGAATGAAAGATTCATCAATTAATTGATGTATATATTCTAATATACCCATATATTTATTTATTTTTGTACAGGTATAAGAATTATATATATTGGTCAATTGATTATTCACTATGAATGGTTTGAAAAATACAAGTAATTCTATAGGTCATTATAGTAATCAAATAGTATGCTGAGGGTTCGAAAGAAATTTCAGACAGCATTTTTCTTTTATTCTTTCTAGCGAAAGAAATTATTAGCGATGGTAGAAAGAATAATAGTGATAGAAAAAGCCAACGCTAATGATTAATAGCAACAACGATATTAGCAACAGAAATTTGCATCATAAAAAAATTATTTATTAAATTTATTAGTGATGGCCCAAGAAGTATTAGCGATGGCAAATGCCATCGCTAGTATTCTTTAGCGACGACATTATTAACGACAAAAATAGCCATCCTAAATAATAAAAAAAATTATTTATCATAATTATTAGTATTAGTGACGGCAAATTAGAGACAAACATGGCCATCATAAAAAAAAATATTTATTAAATTTATTAGCAATGATGAAAAAAGTATTAGCGACCATAATGGCCATTGGTAATATATAATCATTAGCGACAGCACTATTTCCAATAGAGTTGCTATTGTAAAAAATATTTTTTTAAATTTTTTTAATATTATATAATTTTAAAATTAAAAAATCATCTTCACCGTTCATTATCTAAATAATTATCATTAGAGTATCATCATAAAAGATCAGCTCGATCCGATAGCCCTAGCTATGTCGATCGACAAAATTTAATTTCGATGGTCACCAATGATTGCTTGATGATTTGATAGATAAACACCACCAATGAGTCCAAAAATTTATAACGATGATCTCGGTGATATTTGTAGGACACTATCAAAATTTTACTTTAATTAGATATCATTATCATGATCAATTTAGTATGGAATGATTTTGGTCATGAAATACAAAATGAGTGATTAAAAGGCCAAATGGCATCCAATTAAGGTAATGAGGGATTTTTTATTGACAGTCCATCACTAATAAAAATTATGAATTTTTTTTGATAAAAATATTAGTGATGAATTTTTATTTTTAGCGATGGAGGTCTGTCGCTAATGCTTTTACCGACGACATAGGCGACGGTAGGTTGGCCGTCGCTAATAGTCTATGTTGGGGATAAACTCCGCTCCTACCGAAGTCCAGTTCGATGCTCAGCTTAATGCAACCGATAGCCATGGAAGAGCTTCAGCGGATGGATCTTAGCCGAACTCCTTCAACCGATCGAACTCCTCAGCGGTCAAGCTCCTTCGGACTCTCAGCGGTCGGGCCTTGGCCTAACTCTCCAGCGGCCGAGCTTCAGTCGGACTCCCACGAGAGCCGAACTTCCTCTGCACTCTTCCAGCCAAACGCCTACGAGAGCCGAACTTTCTCCGCACTCCTCCGATCGAACTCCTTTCGAGCTTCTCCTTCGATCGAACTCCAATAGGAGCCGAACTCCTTCCGAGCTTTCCTTCGGTCAAACTCCTCTACGAGTCCAAACTTCTCTGGACGAACTGTCGCCATCAGTCTGCCACAGACGATGAGACTGAACGATATGGCCATCACTACTGGTGACACCACTCTCTCCGTAATCAGTCCCATACGGCCCATGACCTATCAGTATGGCTGTCACTATCCATCGGACAATGCCTTCCTCTCCATACCGAACTTTATGCGGCCCTCGAGCGGCCTACTAGCAGGCGGTATGGCCGTCATCATCAATCAAGCTCCGCTTATAAAAAGAATCCTCCAGATATGCTAACTCGGATCTCTAATCTCTAAGCTTTAAACTCTAAGCTCTGCGGAACTCATTTCCGAGTACTTCATTCCTGTTGGCCAAAGCTGATTTGATCGTCGAAGAATCCTGTCGGAGCCACCCCCCATCGGCTCCGGATGAAACTTTATTTTGTAGGTCTCTAGTGATGACCTCGTCCACCTCCACTCCAGTAGATTATAGTGACGACCAGTTTCTGCACCAACAGATTGGCGCTAGAGGAAGGGCCCCAAACCTTTAAGGTTCCCTTGTTCTTAAAGGAGTGCTCAGCGACGATCTCTCTCCAGAGATCTCCCTCCTTCCTTCCAAGAGTTCTTTCCTAAGAGAAAATGCCTCCTAGGAGAGCTTCGACTCAACGATCGACGGCCTCCGTACCAGATCCATCTGCTCCTGCTTCAGCCTCGGTAGCTCAGGTTCCACCTATACCCATGGCAGATGTGGAGCAATTCAACCTGCTTATCCGATAGGTCCGTGACCTCACGGAGGCAATGCGGGCCATGCAACAGCCTTCGACGGTGACTCCATCAGAAAATCCACCATCCGGATGTCGAAAATCGACCCCAAGAAAGAGTACTCGGGCCGGCGTACCGGCCGCCCCTTAGAAAAGAAAATAGAGAGTCGAGGATCCATGTTTGGATCGTGGTTTTCCTCTGAAGAAGATTTTTTTCATTTATAGCCGGAAGTCCCCCAAGATCTACAGCCAGGATGATGCCCTTGATCCCAGACTGTGGGAGATGGATCGGTGGATCGAAGAGCTCGGCCACGTCGCCCCAGCTCATCATGCCGATGTCTGCATCGATCCCCCTTTCTCCCTTCAAATTATATAAGAGCCCATCCCATCGAACTTCAAGCTCTCTCAACTTGAAAGCTACGATGGAACCTCTGATCCAATTGACCATCTGGAGGCCTTTCGGACCATGATGCTACTCCATGGTGCTTCGGACGCCATACTGAGCCGAGCCTTTCTATCTACCTTAAAGGGAGCAGCGAGAAACTGGTACTCGATATTGAAGCCGAATACGATTCTCTTCTTCGATCAGATGAGCCGTCAGTTCGTGGCTCATTTCATCAGCAGCTGACGTCCACTCCGAGGTTCGAATTTTCTGATGAACGTTAAGCAGAAGCAGGAGGAATCCATCCGAACTTACATCATCCGGTCTAACGCCACAGTCTTGGAAGTTCGGGACCTGGACTAGTCTGTTGCGATGGCCGCACTTAAGGACGGTCTTTAGAAGAATGATTTGCTGTTCTCCCTGAAAAAAAGTATCCTAGGGACTTCACCGATCTGCTGGCTCGGACCGAGGGATATGCCCATATGGAAGAAGCCTTCAAGTTGAAGGACGAAGAAGCCTTAAGGGAGCGGTTGGCAGACGACTATAATAGATCCGCTGTCGATGGAGAGCCAAGCGAAGTTCGGCCATGCTCGCGGACCCTCTCCGAGCATAGGCGAGTCCGAACTCCTCGAGTTCACCATCGAGGAAGCCCCGACAGAAGGGCGTGAAGAAGTCCTCCTTCCGAAAGGTTCCGTGACTATGCCCCCCTCAACGCTCCTCGAGCTCAAATTCTCATGAATGTTAAGAACCAACTACCAAAACCAGAAGGATTATGATCTCCCCCAAACAAATGCGATCGAAGCAGATACTGCCTCTACCATGGCGACCACGGCCATGACACTGAGGAATGCATTCAGCTCCGAGATGAAATTGAAGAGCTCGTCGGAAAGGGGCGGCTAGGTAAATTCCTTCGACGCTAGCCTGAAGCAGGAGAAGATCGGCCAAGGGTGCTGCCATAGCCAGAAATGGCAAGGAGCTCGACCGCATGAAAGGAGCTCGACCACATGAAAGGAGGTCGACCGCCTCACGACGTCATCAACATCACCCCTGGGAGGAGCTTGGTACTTCGGCGATTCAACATCTCTCGACGTCAAAGCCAAGAGAAGCTTGCTCCAAATTGAGAAAGCCAGTATAAGATAGAGGAGGTCGTCCGGCCTGGGACTTACTGCCCAAGGAAACTCAGAGGAACAACACCCCTACGACTCTGAAATAGGGATGTGCTGCGAGTAACTTCTCCTCAATAAAATTCTTTCCTTTTAATAATATTATTTCTAGGTGCAAAAACTATGTGATGACAGGAAAGAAGCAGTCAATAGTTGTAGTGTTAGGAACAGAAGGAGAACCTCATCCTAACACAAGCAGGTCAAAGACCGTCAACCTCGGCTAGAGATAAGATCTCTCCCGAGCGACCGAGTCAACCTCGATCAGAGATAATATCTCTTCCAAGCGACCGCGACAACCTCGACCAGAGATAAGATCTCTCTTGAGCAACTGCATCAATCTCAGCTAGAGATAAGATCTCTCCCGAGCGACCGAGTCAACCTCGGCTAGAGATAAGATCTCTCCCCAGCGACTGTGGACAACCTCGGCTAGAGATAAGATCTCTTTCGAGTGACCGAGTCAACCTCGACTAGAGATAAGATCTCTTCCGAGCGACCGTGTCAACCTCGACCAGAGATAAATCTCTCCCGAGTGACCGTAACAACCTCGGCTAGACATAAGATCTCTCCTGAGCGATCGTGGACAATCTCGACTAGAGATAAGATCTCTTCCGAGCGCCCGCATCAACCTTGGCTAGAGATAAAATCTCTCCCGAGCGACCGCGTCAACCCCGACTAGAGATGAGATCTCTTTTGAGCGACGAATAACCTCATCCACGGCCCTAACACGAGCAAAGTCGAGGGCCTCGTTCACCAAAAATGAGATGGAGGGAGAGGCCCAGACAACAGCCCTTATGTGCCCCCACAGCTCGTTAGAAATAGGAGGAGAACCTCATCCTAATGCGAGCAAAGTCGAAGGCCTCGTTCACCTTAGATGAGACGAAGGAAAAGGCCCTAACAACGGCCCTTATGTGCCTCCACAGTCCGTTAGGAGCAGGAGGAGAACCTCGTCCTAATGCGAGAAAAGTCTAAATCCGAGCTCCAAAGTCTACAGGAGACAGAATCTCCATCAACCTCGGTTGGAGATAAGATCTCTCCCAAACGCCCGCATCAACCTCGACCGTAGGAGATAAGATCTCCCCCGAGGGTCCATGGCAACCTCGGTCAGAGCTCTCGAGCCAACCTCGACCTAAGATAAGATCGAAGACAACCTCACTCTTAGATCAGATCTCCTTCGAGGGTCCGTGGCAACCTCGATCAGAGTGCCCGAGCCAACCTCGACCTGAGATAAGATCGTAGATAACCTCGGCTAGGTCACTCAAGCCAACCTCGGCCTGAGATAAGATCGAAGACAACCTCGGCCAGGTCACTCAAGCCAACCTCGACCTGAGATAAGATCGAAGACAACCTCATCCTGAGATCAGATCTCTCCCGAGGCAACCTCGACTGTTGCAGACAATATCGCCCTCGAGGAGCTCAACCTTCGATCTCGACCGTAGGAGATGAGATCTACTTCAACCTCAGCGCGAGAGGAGATCTCCCCCGGGCTTCAACTTTAATATCAACTTTGGCTGAAGATGGGATCTCCCCTGAGTTTCAATCTGAACCAGCACGGAGCCCAGAAGAGGACTTCGGTAGTCTCCTTTTCTACACTCCCTTCCTTCGAATTTCGAATTCAAGAGTGGAGGGGACTATTGTTGGAGATAAACCCCGCTCCTACCGAAATCCAGTTCGATGCTCAGCTTAATGCAACCAGTAGCCACGAAAGAGCTTCAGCGGATGGATCTTAGCCGAACTCCTTCACCTGGTCGAACTCCTCAGCGGTCGAGCTCCTTTGGACTCCCAGTGGTCGGGCCTTAGCCAAACTCTCCAGCGGCCGAGCTTCAGTCGGACTCCTGCGAGAGTCGAACTCCCTTCGCGCTCTTTCAGCCAGACGCCTACGAGAGCCGAACTTTCTCCGCACTCCTCCGATCGAACTCCTATAGGAGCCGAACTTCTTTCGAGCTTTCCTTTGGTCAAACTTCTTTACGAGTCCAAACTCCTCTGGACGAACTGTCACCATCAGTCTATCACAGACAACGAGATCGGACGACATGGCCACCACTACTGGCGACATCACTCTCTCCATAACTAGCCCCATGCGGCCCACGACCTATCAATATGGCTATCACTATCCATCGGACGATGCCTTTTTCTCCGTACCAAACTCCATGCGGCCCTCGAGCGGCCCACCAGCAGGCAGTATGGCCGTCACCATCAATCAAGCTCTACCTATAAAAAGGATCCTCCAGATATGCTAACTTGGATCTCTAATCTCTAAGCTTTAAACTCTAAGCTCTGCGGAACTCATTTTTGAGCACTCCATTCCTGTTGGCCAAAGCTGACTTGATCGTCGGAAGGTTCTGCTGGAGCCACCTCCTACTAGCTCCGAATGAGATTTTATTTTGTAGGTCCCTAGTGGTGACCTCGTCCACCTCCACTTCAGCGGATTCCGACGACGATCAGTTTCTGCACCAACAGTCTACAATCTCAAAACCATTATAGGAGAAAAAAAAATTTACTCTATTCGGTGCTCATCTTCTCTCATTTCTGCCTCTCATCCTCCTCCTGCTGGTGTCCAAACCTCCATCACCCCACAACCCTCCTTTTCTCCCTCCCCACTCTGTCCGTCCAACATCCCATAACCACTCCAACCCTGTCGGCCTCGTCCCTGTGCCGGTCCAACCCCTCGGCCTCGAGCTCACATCCGTCCATGCTCGCAACTGCCCCACCCCCACCGGCCTTGATGTTGCCAACTCGACTCCGTGACTATCCTGACCCTGCTAGCCTCGACATCCCTGGCCCAACCTTGCGACCGCCCCGACTCTGCCACTCCTAATGCCACTAGCCCAACCTTGCAGCCTAGAGCCCGCATCCCTCCATGCTTGCATCCACCTCGACCCTGTCGGCCCCAATGTTGCTGGCTCACCCCCATGGCCCCTGCCCCATGCCCCCAGCCTGTGGCCCCACCCCGCCAGCTTGACCTTGCGGCCCTAACCCATGCCGCCTTCCCACAGTCCCATCCTTGCTTCTTCGTCTTCGTGGCTGCATCCTAAAGTTGCCGCCCCCAGCCCGTGGCCCCACCTTGCCAGCTTGATCCTGCGACCCCGACCTGCGCTATCTTCCCACGGCTCCATCCCTGTTCCTTCATTTCCACAGCTACATTCCCAAGCCATGGCCCCAGCCCTACAACCCAGCCCCACTGTCCTGAGCCTGCGGCTTTGATCCTGCAGCCCTTGTAAATGATTTTTTTTTTTGCATCAACAGAATCTCCACTCTATTATAATAACCTAGTGTTCTACTAGTAGTATAATATGTCCTTCAATTCTGACAAACTTTGAACAGATACATTTTACCCATGAGAAGAAGGACAATATCCAAATATATATTTAGGCAATGATCCTATATATTATAAAACATCATATTATAGGTTGGTTTGATTTTGGTTTTATGAATACTAATTTTTGTCCATCCACCATATCTAAATAGTGCTTTAATGAAATTATTCTCAAGTTGTTGTTTTTGCTAAGATAAAGAAAGAAAAATATATGAAAATTGGTGGATATTTGATAATTTTTTTCTTCCATAAATATTTGATATTTCTCTTGATTATTATTATAGAAATAGATATTGTAGAGATTTCATCAAAGAAAATGTTGGAAGAAATTATGAAAAAACTATGTCTGTGTAGACTGAAATATGGATTTGAGTTGAAAATGATGAATATACCAGAGCATATATGAATATTATGTAAAACAAAAAAGATAAATTAGATGAAGTTGCTAGACTTTAGGATAGTCGAAATAAAGATAAAGATGAATCTAAAGAAGAGAATAAGTTCAATTTAGAAATGAAGAAAATCAATTTAAAAGATAAGAAATACTTTACGTATTTATACCAAAAAATTTATGCAACTCAGAAGGATTTACAACTGGATAGTAGTTAGTTAAAGTAAGTGTAATATACCAGAAAGAAGATCTATAAATTTTATCAATGAGTATTGACAATTGTAAGAAGAGCATATACAAGAAGATGATCCATCTAGATGCAGAGTTTTCTGTGGGAGAGAATGAACTATGAGAGGATTTTAGAGAAAAGAGTTATATAGAGATAATTTAATATTGTATAGATGTTTGGTATTTTGTTATTAAAAAATATATAGTTACATCTTATATGTTACGTTGTTATTCTATATGCTCTAGTGGAGCAGTGAGGAGTATGCCGATAGGCGGCAGAGGGCCTGATAAAATTGGACCATCTTGCATGATCCAATCAGGAACATGGATGACTCCATCGACACACATATTATGGCCGACAAACTGATAAGAAATCTATACCAAAATTCTTCACTATAACTATAAAAATTTATATATATATATGATTTAATTAATTTAATTTTATTATTTACTTATTGTAGATATGGTAATTGGATCATCCACCAAGCCAACTGCAGTTATGGAAGGCCACACATCGATCTAGGAGGACTAGTGAATTATTTAAATTTTAGATCATGACAGATCGTAGTAAGAATTTTAAACTATATTTATTAAGTTATTACAAAATTTGATATGTATATTAGAATTAATGTATTTTTGAACTGTGTAGGTGGATTACGTAGAGTACGTCGTTGCATGGTACAATGATGACCCATTCACTTAGCATGCCCTTGATCTTGAGGGATGGCTCAAGATCACCGGAGGGATGAGTAGGAGTTGGGTCATAGGATTTAGCCATAGCTTCGATCCTCCAGTGGCTTGATCCTCTTTGATGTCCTCACAGGCCTCGACATCCTAGATTTGGAGTGATGCCCACGTAGAAGAGGGTGTGCAAAGGCTTCTAAGCAAGCAACCTCATAGCATCTAGAATATCATCCAAATGCGGTCGTGGAGGCTCTTCAGGACTCGTGGCTGTGCGATCAGCTGGGCTCGTTGTCCTAGCCATCACATTAGACAATTATATATATTAGTAAACTCTTTTATTTATTTTAAGTTTTCATATTTAGAAGCTTTACATATTTAGGCTTGAGTCAGAAAAAAGATTTAGGGACTAAAAATTCAATCTAACTATCTAATTGATGGATCAGGGGTGTCTATAGTTCCGTATCATAGAATAAAATGTGTAGAAATAATCTATTTGAGAATTGGAGGAGAGTATCATATCGAATGATATACCTCCATATCAAAATATATGAATAATATTTTTTTTTTATTTCAAGATGTTAGGATATCCGACTCTCATTCTCTAGCTGTTGAAGATGAGCAAGAGGATGAGGAGGATGTTATCTGATTTTTTTTAAAATTTATATATAATTTTGATACTTATAAAATAGTATCTTAATACAAAATTATATAATTTATATTTTTAATATAATATAATTAATTTTATATTTATGAGTGTGTTAAATAGTTATTATCTTATTTTTAATAGATTTTAAAAAATATTATTATTTATTAGTAGGTTTTAAATTATTTAATTATATTTTTTAAAAAGATTTAAAAATTATTAGCGATGGCAGATTGGTATTGCTAATAGTTTTTTGAATTTTTTTAAAAAAATTAAAAAGATATTAGAAATAATGTTAGCGATAAAATTGCTATCGCTAATAGTTTTTTAGTTTTTTTTAAAATTTAAAAATTATTAGCAACGACATTAGCAACAAAAATGTAATCGTTAATAGATTTTTATCCATTTAACTAATAAAAATTAATTTTTTTAGTGATGGCATCTTTGTCGCTAATACCGTTGCTAATTGTATTATTAGTGATGGCAATAGTTACCATTGCTAATAATGGCAATTATCAACTAAGATATATCCATCAAATTTTTAGCCATGATAAACTGATTATTAGCGACAGTAATTAGCTATCACTAATAATCAATTTTTTTATAGTGTTGGTGAAGCAAAGCATCTTCTAAAAATTATCATATTGATCCATGAATTTGATCTATATAATCTTGACATCGTGCATATCGAGAAGAATGTATTCGATAATATTTTCTATACTATTATAGATGTCAAGGATAAGATGAAGGACAATCTTAAGGCTCGAGCAGATATGAAAAATATATGCAAGTATTCTCTATTAGAGTTAGTTGAGATATCATCTGAAAAATTTTTGAAGCTAAAAGCATCTTGTACCTCAACAAGAAAGCAATTGAAGGATGTTTGTGAATGGTGTAAAAATTTTAAATTTTCAAAAGGTTATGCAAGTAATCTAGCAAGATCTATTATGATGATATTCTAACAATAATTATTTAAATAATGAATAGTAAATATGGATTTTAAATTTTAAAATTATATCATATTTAAAAAAATTTAAAAAATTATATTCGATTGCAAAATTAATTTACGATCGATTTTTTGGTTATAAAATTTATGACCAAAAAATCAATCTCAAAATACTTGAATTATAAATTTTAATCCATAAAAATTTTATAATAAAAAAATTGGTCATAAAATTTTTAAATTATTTTTAAAATTTTTTAAATTTTTTTATCATCAAAAAATCGATCATAAGTTTTTTAAGTTATTAATTTTTATTTCAATAATAAATTAGCAATCATTTTTTTTGTCATAAAATTTTCTAAACTATTGCAACCAAAAATTTGGTTGCAATGTTTTTAAATTATTTTTAAAATTTTTTAAAATATTTGCAACTAAATTTTTGGTTGTAAATTTTTTTAAAATATTGCAACTAAAAAATTGATCATAAAGTTTTTATTTTATTAAATTTTATTTTGATTATAAATTAGCAACCCTTTTTTTAGTCATAAATTTTTAAATTATTTTTTAAATTTTTAAAAAAATTTTGTGATCAAATTTTTTGTTGTAATTTTTGTTAAAATTTTATAATCAAAAAATTGATCGCAAAGCTTTTATTTTATTAATTTTTTATTTTAATCATAAATTAGCGACTATTTTTTTGGTCATAAAATTTTTTAAAATTTTGCAACCAAAAATTTGGTAGCTAATTTTTTAAATTAATTATTTTTTAGATCGATTTTATTTTTAAATTTTCTTCCTTCCTCATGCAGAATTTTCATCACCATCATTTTAATTTCTCCGCATGCCGAGCCCTCCCTCCCCTCTCTTAATTCCTCCATCTCACCACCATACAGAGTTTCCATCACCATCATTTTAATTTCTCCACATACCGAGCTTTCCCTCTCCTCCTCCATCCCACCACCATCAGAGCCCTTCCTTCCCTTCCTTTCTCCTCCCATCATTGTTGGAGCCCTCCCTCTCCTTTCTTTATCCCGCCCTCTCTCTCCTCCCTTCCTCTATCCCACTACCGTCGGAGCCCTCCCTCTCCTCCCTTCCTCCATCCCACCACTGTTGAAGCCCTTCCTGCCCTCCCTCTCCCTTCCATCCCACCACCGCCAGAGCCCTCCTCCCATTGTCAGTCACTACCTGCATGGCGGCCTGTGCCCCCTCCTAGCTCCCAATCCACGGTGCATCCCCACTTTCTCCGTCAGTCTGTCTCGAGCTCCTCCAAGCACTCTCCTCCCCCAACCCATCACCTCCCTCCATGAAAAGGTAAATCTGTATACATTTTATTTTATTTTATTTTATTTTTAGCATGTTTTGTATTTGGATGAGTTGGAGTAAATTTTGAGTTGATGAAGGGGACGGACATGGCTTGTTTGGCATCAATGGTGGTCTTTGGAATAGAATAGATTATAGAGTTGGAACGAAGGAGAAAGCCGAGGAAGGGATGGAATTTCAAGGAGTATTGTTAATAATAAATATTAATAATAAATATGCTTTTCAGGTGGCACTAGGGCTGGAAGTGGGTCAGGTTTTATCCCCACCCGAGCCTGATCTGAATTTCATTTTTTTTGGCTTTGGGCCGGACTCAGGTCCAAAATTTTCTAAAAACTTTAAGCCCAAGCCCAACTCGAGCCTGGCCCAAACCCAATTAGGATAGCCCTTCTCACTGACAGGGAAAGAGGCTTGGATGGTAGCAGCATGGACCTCCCCTTCTCATCGTGGGGTGCAACACATGGTGGGGTGGGTGTGAAGAGCCAGTTGGCCATGGAAGAGCGACGGGCAAAGCCATGGAGGGGTGCTGGAGAGGCTATGGAGGGCTACGAAGGAGCAATAGGTGGAGGCCATGGGGGTGCGGCGTAAACACGAGAACCAAGGCTGGGGGAGGGTCGGGAGAAGGTTTGCACCGAGGCCAAGATCGAGGGAGAGGGGGGTTTCTCACTAGGGTTGGAGGAGAGTGGGGGGGGATTCATGCCGAGGTCGGGGGAGGGTTGGAGGGGGCAAGGGTGGCTTTTGCAAGGGGCTAAGGGAGGGTGGAGGGGGGTTCAGGAGGGCTAGGGCCCAAGAGGAGGTGTTTCGCACCAAGGTCGGAGGAAGGTGGAGGGGGGATTCATGCTCGGCCTGGGGGTGGGTGTAGGGTGGATTTCGCAAGGGGTCAGGGGAGGGCGGAGGGGGGTTCGCAAGGGCCGGGGCTAGAGTTTCACGGAGGGGGGTTTTAATAAGGCTAAGTTTTGGGCCAGGGCCGGGGCTAGGCCGAAGGTAGGCTCAAGCCTGGGCCAAAAGTAAAATGGATCCTATTTTTTGGCTCGAGCCTGGTCTGAATGGTTTCAAGCCGAGCTCGAAGCCCAACCTGAAGCTGGCCCAGCTCAATGGGCCTCGAGCTGGCCATAGCCAACTTCCAATCCTGGGTGGCATAACAAAAGTTATTTGAAAAGCTGAGTTGGCAACACTACAGTACTCCTCTGTAGAGTATTATTATATGTACACACACACACACATATATATATTTGATAAGAAATCATACAACTATCTAGGCCGGTGTCCCATTTTGGCATCTTTCTTATGGTCGTATTGTTATTTATATTATTATTCCTATCTCAGAATGCGAAAAAGAAAAAGAAATGAAGTGCAATTATGAAGAAAAATGATTGTACTCCTCCATAGAGTATTGTCATATATATATATGATAAGAAATCATACAACTATCTAGGCTGATGTCCTATTTTGGCATCTTTCTTATGGTCATATTGTTATTTATATTATTATTCTTATCCTAGAATGTGAAAAATAAAAAGAAATGAAGTGCAATTATAAAGGAAAATGGCTAGAAGCTTTCGAAGATCCAACGGTTGTTTGGACACCCACCTAAACAATGAACGACCTTGAGTCCGATGTTCACTCGAATCAAGAAAAATGAAAAAAAGTAAAAGAAAAGGCTCCTAATTTTTTTGTTGCCTATTGGCCTCCTTCCATCCTCACTTTACCTCCCATTGCTTATTGTCAGATCCAATCATACCCAGACCTCCGGCCCACCACTGCTACCACTGAGGAGATGGCTTGGTGCCTCAGCTTCACTACCACTAGGGACCGATGCTACGACCATATCTTCTCCACTACCAAGGAGATGGCCCTCCCTCCATTTCTACCACTTTATTACACAAACCTTGTTACTTGCTATCTTGGTAGTTGCTATCTGATTTCATTACCAATTTCTTATGGTCATTACACAATCATATGTTTTTTAATGAATTTACATTTTATAATTATGTATTAATTTAATTAATTAATTAGATATTTATTTTTATAAAATTTTTATTGTATAGAATCATAGATCCATTTTTTGATTAATGTACACATTCTATGGCATCTGTACATTAATATATTTTTATATAGATGGAAGAATTATATATGTTGGTGCAGAAATCCGTCGCCGCCGGAGGTCGCTGGAGTCGAGGCCGCTGGAAGCCGCCGGGGACCTGCAAAACGAAGTCCCGCCCGGAACCGGTGGGGTGGTGGCTCCGGCAGGACCCTCCGACGGTCAAGTTAGTTTCCGGCCAACAGTAATGGAGTGCTCGGAATGAGTTCCGGAGCTTAGAGATGTGGAGGAAAGCTTAGAGAGTCGAGAGTTCAGAGAGCTTAGCCTTAGTATGTCGGGAGGGGTCCTTTTATAGCGGAGCTTAGTTGATGGTGACGGCCGTGCCGTCTGGCAGAGAGTCGTCGAGCAGCATGGAGTTTCGTACGGAGAGGAAGGCGTCGTCTGGTAGATCGTGGGAGCCATACCGGCGAACCGTGGGCCGCATGGAGTCCGGTACGGAGGGGAAGGCGCCGTCCGGTCTTGCTGCAGGCGACAGTTCGTCCAATGGAGTTCGGGCTTGTAACAGAGTTCGGCCGAGGGGGAAGCTGGGGGAGTTCGTCTGGCTGAAGGGTCGGCCATCTGTAGAGTTCGGCCGCTGAGAGGTCCGAAGAAGCTCGGCTGGCTAATTGAAGGACTTCGGTTGCTAGTTGGTTCGGCCAGGGCTCGCTGAGGAGTTCGGTCGCCTAGGATCGGTCCGAAGGAGTTCGGCTGCATGGGCTCGCCTGGAGTCGGTCCGAAGGAGTTCGGCCGTGGGAAGTCCGAAGGAGTTCGGCCGTGGGGTCCGAAGGAGTTCGGCCGTGGGGTCCGAAGGAGCTCGGCTGCATGGACTCGCCTGGGGTCGGTCCGAAGGAGTTCGGCTGCAGGTGGGAGTTCGTCCTCTAGACAATTCGGCCCGGACCTTGGTGCAGGGGGGTTCGGCCTCTAAGCAGTTCGGCCGAGACCTTGGTGCAGGGGAGTTCGGCCTCTAGGCAGTTCGGCCGTGGTAGGGGCTCGGCCTGGCGCCTGGCGCTAAAGCTCTTCAGCGGCTACTGGTTACATTGGGCTGAGCGTCGGGCCGGGCTTCGGCAGGAGCGGGATTTATCCCCAACAATAGCCCCCCCCACTCCCGAGTTCAAAAATTGAAGGAAGGGAGTACCAAAACAGGCGACTGCCGAAGTCTCCTTCCAGGCTCCGCATTTGTTGCAGCTGAAGCTCGGGGAGGTCTCATCTCCAGCCAAGACTGACGCTGAAGTTGAGGCTGAGGCTTGGGGGAGACCTCATCTTCAGTCAATGTTTGGAGTTGAAATGGAACTCATTTCCGGCTAAAGTCGATGAAGCTGATGTTGAAGCCGAAGTAAGACCCGCCTCCTTCGGTCGAGGTCGGATTCGAGCTCCTCGAGGGCAACATTATCTTCGTCAGTTGAAGTCGACTCGAGGGAGACCTCCTATCTTGCAGCCGAGGTTGAAGTGCGCTCTCGGGGGAGATCTTATCTCCTACGGCCGAGCTTCCCTCGGGGGAGATCTTATCTCCTGCGGTCGAGGCTGGTGCTCGCGTTAGGACGAGGTTCCCCTCCTGTTCCCAACCGAGATTGTTCCGGTCGCTCGGGAGAGATCTTATCTCTAGCCGAGGTTGAGGTTCGGGAGAGATCTTATCTCTGGCCGACCTTGTTGTTCGGGAGAGATCTTATCTCTGGCCGAACTTTGCCTTCGGGAGAGATCTTATCTCTGGCCGAAGTTGCGGTTCGGGAGAGATCTTATCTCTGGCCGACCTTGTTGTTCGGGAGAGATCTTATCTCTGGCCGAACTTCACCTCCGGAAGAGATCTTATCTCTGGCCGAAGTTGCGGATCGGAATCTCTGGCCGAGGTTGCGGTTCGGGAGAGATCTTATCTCTGGCCGACCTTGTTGTTCGGGAGAGATCTTATCTCTGGCCGAACTTTGCCTTCGGGAGAGATCTTATCTCTGGCCGAAGTTGCGGTTCGGGAGAGATCTTATCTCTGGCCGACCTTGTTGTTCGGGAGAGATCTTATCTGGCCGAACTTTGCTTCGGGAGAGATCTTATCTCTGGCCGAAGTTGCGGTTCGGGAGAGATCTTATCTCTGGCCGAACTTTGTTGCGGTTCGGGAGAGATCTTATCTCTGGCCGACCTTGTTGTTCGGGAGAGATCTTATCTCTGGCCGAACTTCGCCTCGGGAGAGATCTTATCTCTGGCCGAAGTTGCGGTTCGGGAGAGATCTTATCTCTGGCCGACCTTGTTGTTCGGGAGAGATCTTATCTCTGGCCGAACTTCGCCTCCGGGAGAGATCTTATCTCTGGCCGAAGTTGCGGTTCGGGAGAGATCTTATCTCTGGCCGACCTTGTTGTTCGGGAGAGATCTTATCTCTGGCCGAACTTTGCCTTCGGGAGAGATCTTATCTCTGGCCGAAGTTGCGGTTCGGGAGAGATCTTATCTCTGGCCGACTTGTTGTTCGGGAGAGATCTTATCTCTGGCCGAACTTCGCCTTCGGGAGAGATCTTATCTCTGGCCGAAGTTGCGGTTCGGGAAGAGATCTTATCTCTGGCCGACCTTGTTGTTCGGGAGAGATCTTATCTCTGGCCGAACTTTGCCTTCGGGAGAGATCTTATCTCTGGCCGAAGTTGCCGCTCGAATCAGGACGAGGTTCTCCTCCTATTCCTAACACGGCGACTATTGACTGCTTCTTTTCCAGCCATTACATAGTTTTTGGCACCCAAAAATAATACACTGTTGGAAGGGAAGGACTTTATTGAAAGGAAGTTACTGGCAATTTTTTCTGAATTTTCTGTGACCCAGGGTCGTGGTAGTAGCATCGTTCCTCCGCGCTTCCCCACGCGGACGACCTTTCCCATTTCATTCGAGCTTCCTTGCGTTGAAGCATGCTTCTGTTGGCTTCTACGTTGGATCTTGGAGTGATGCTGACAACGTTGTGAGGCGGCCGACTTTGTTGTTTCTCGTTACGGCAGCGCCTTGCACCGATCTTTAGACTGGCGTCGAATGAATCTACCCAGCCGCCCCTTTCTGATGAGTTCCTCGATTTCATCTTGGAGCTGGATGCATTCCTCAGTGTCGTGGCCGTGGTCGCGATGGTAGAGGCAGTACTTGCTTCGGTCATGTTTGTTTGGGGGAGACCGTAACCTTTCTGGTCTGGGGAGTTGGTCCTTAACTTCGGTGAGGATCTGTGCTCGGGGAGCGTTGAGGAGGACATAGTCGCGAAATCCTTTGGGAGGTGGGCTTCTTCGCGCTTCTCTGCAAGCTCGAGGGGTTCGGGCCCGCCTGCTACCGGAGGGAGTCCGTGAACGCAGCCGAACTTCATTCGGCTCCCTGTCGCCCGTCAGCCGCTCCCTTGAAGGTTTCTTCGTCCCTCAGCTTGAAGGCTTCTTCCGCACGGGCGTATCTCTCGGCCCGAGCTAGCAGGTCGGCGAAGTCCCTGGGATACCTTTTTTCCAGGGAGAACAACAAGTCATTCTTCTGAAGGCCGCCCTTGAGGGCGGCCATGGCGACTGATTGGTCTAGGTTTCGGACCTCCAACGCGGCAGCGTTAAACCGGGTCACGTAGGCCCGGATGGGTTCCCCCTCCTTCTGCCTGATGGCCATCAAAGAATCCGAACCTCGGCGTGGTCGCCTACTACTGATGAAGTGGGCTGCGAACTGTTGACTCATCTGGTCAAACGATAAGATGGTTCTCGGCTTGAGCGTCGAGTACCAATTTCTGGCAGCTCCTTTGAGGGTAGAAGGAAAAGCCCGAAAAAATATGGCGTCCGACGCGCCGTGAAGCAGCATCATCGTCCGGAAGGCTTCCAAGTGGTCGACCGGGTCGGCGGTCCCGTCGTAGCTTTCGAACCGTGGGAGCTTAAAGTTCGGCGGGACCGGTTCCTGCATGATTTCCTGCGAGAAAGGAGGGTCTGCACAAACGTCATCATCACGCGAGGGGGGACGAAGTTCTTCAATTCGCTGGTTCATCTCCAAGAGCCTTTGGTCCAGCAGGTCCTCACGATTTCTGATCTCCAAGGCTTTCTGGTGAGATGGGCGCGAGGCTTCACCCTTGGTCGATCCATGATCCGAACAAGGGTTCTCCCTCCTCCGCCTCTCCAATCCGGGTATCGGAGGTCGGTCTGCCCAGGCCGGTCGCTCTTGGACCGGATCATCCGACTTCGGAGAGTCCCGTGCCAGTCGGGCTGGCACTGGGACTTGTTGGTGCAGCACCGCCTGCACCGCCTCCGTGAGACCACGAACGTGCTGGATGAGCTGGTTGAACTGCTCCGTATCCACTGCGGCTATAGACGGGGGCTGAGTCACCGGGGCCGGAGCAGGGACTGACGGACTCGGAAGGGATCGAGCCGTGGAAGCCGTCGAGCGCCGCGTCGAAGCCCTTCTGGGGGGCATTTCCTCTTTCCAGAGAAGGAATTCTGGAGAGGAAGAAGAAAGGTCCGGAGCAGGGGTGGAAAATCGTCGCCGAGCACTCCTTTAAGAACAAGGGAACCTCGAAGGTTCAGCCCTTTCGGTTCCCACAGACGGCGCCAATCTGTTGGTGCAGAAATCCGTCGCCGCCGGAGGTCGCCGGAGTCGAGGCCGCTGAGGTCGCCGTCGGGGACCTGCAAAATGAAGTCCCGTCCGGAACCGGTGGGGTGGTGGCTCCGGCAGGACCCTCCGACGGTCAAGTTAGTTTCCGGCCAACAGTAATGGAGTGCTCGGAATGAGTTCCGGAGCTTAGAGATGTGGAGGAAAGCTTAGAGAGTCGAGAGTTCAGAGAGCTTAGCCTTAGTATGTCGGGAGGGGTCCTTTTTATAGCGGAGCTTAGTTGATGGTGACGGCCATGCCGTCTGGCAGAGAGTCGTTGAGGGCAGCATGGAGTTTCGGTACGGAGAGGATGGCATCGTCCGGTAGGATCGTGGGAGCCATACCGGCGACGTCGTGGGCCGCATGGAGTCCGGTACGGAGAGGAAGGCGTCGTCCGGTAGGATCGTGGGAGCCATACTGGCGAACGTCGTGGGCCGCATGGAGTCCGGTACGGAGAGGAAGGCGTCGTCCGGCAGATCGTGGGAGCCATACCGGCGAACCGTGGGCCGCATGGAGTCCGGTACGGAGGGGAAGGCGCCGTCCTGTCTTGCTGCAGGCGACAGTTCGTCCAATGGAGTTCGGGCTTGTAACAGAGTTCGACCGAGGGGGAAGCTGGGGGAGTTCGTCTGGCTGAAGGGTCGGCCATCTGTAGAGTTCGGCCGAGGGATGATTGCCGAGGAGTGAGAGGCCCGAAGAAGCTCGGCTGGCTAATTGAAGGACTTCGGTTGCTAGTTGGTTCGGCCAGGGCTCGCTGAGGAGTTCGGTCGCCTAGGGTCGGTCCGAAGGAGTTCGGCTGCATGGGCTCGCCTGGAGTCGGTCCGAAGGAGTTCGGCCGTGGGAAGTCCGAAGGAGTTCGGCCGTGGGGTCCGAAGGAGTTCGACCGTGGGGTCCGAAGGAGCTCGGCTGCATGGACTCGCCTGGGGTCGGTCCGAAGGAGTTCGGCTGCAGGTGGGAGTTCGTCCTCTAGACAATTCGGCCCGGACCTTGGTGCAGGGGGGTTCGGCCTCTAAGCAGTTCGGCCGAGACCTTGGTGCAGGGGAGTTCGGCCTCTAGGCAGTTCGACCGTGGTAGAGGCTCGGCCTGGCGCCTGGCGCTAAAGCTCTTCAGCGGCTACTGGTTACATTGGGCTGAGCGTCGGGTCGGCTTCGGCAGGAGCGGGATTTATCCCCAACAATATATATTAATCAATTAATTATCCAGTTTGAATATTTTGAAAATTATAATTAATTCTATAGATAATTACCATAATCAAATGGTATATTAAGGGTTTGAAAGAAATTTTAGATAGTATTTTTCTTTAGTTCTCCTCACACATCTTTAGTTGTGTGGGGAGAACTAAAAAAAAATGCTGTCAAAATTTTCTTTCACCCCCTATTGTATATCATTTGATTACTATAATTGATTTATAGAATTAATGCAATTTCTAAATGGGATAGGACCTAACTTTATCTATTAGTTGGTGATAGAATGTATTTATTATATAAATTATTTTAAATGATAAAATAATTAATTAATAATTATCTTATATTTATATATGCAGAATTTGTAGATATATAGTATGCCATGGATCCTAAGCCCTAAAATCCTAAACCCTAAATCCTAAAATCCTCCATTGTAAACCCTAAGCCATAAATTAACCACAAACCCTAAACCCTAAATAATCCTAAACCCTAAACTCTAAATTAACCCTAAACCCTAAATTGAGTTTGGGTTATAATTTGTTTGTTGTGGTTTTAATTTCTTCTTTATATATTGGTGTCTTTTTTAAAATTTTAGATACATTTGAAGTTTAATATAAATATTTGTTTAGATTATAGACATTTTAACATTATTGTAATTGTATGGTTGTGTTTCATTATATTACATAATATGGATATCCATCATCATCGTAGTTGGATATATAATAGACTTTTATCGGATTGAAAGGGATATATTGAATTTTTTTTTAAAAAGGGGTGGAAAAATTTATTTCTTTTGCTTGCCAACATCCTTGCTTTTTAAGCCATTAAAAAATTAAATATTCTTATTCAAAGTATAAAAATCAAAAGTACTTAAGTTCGGATGAAGTGAAGGTTGATCTTTATAAAAATGGATTTGTACCTAATTATTGGTATTGGACATCACATAGAGAGAGTGATCCTCATGTTGGTGGGGTGTTTGATGTGCATTCAAGTACTTCTAATAGTGCACAATTGGGTGATGATGAATAGAATGGATATTGAGCCATGATTTTTGATGTTGTTGGCCCAAAAATTGGATATTACTATGACCAAAATGTGGAGGAGCCTCTAAATATAAATACTCAAAACTTTTATTATATGTTACATGCAGGCTAACATCCATTATGGCTAAGATGTAATGATCACTTTGAGTTATCTATTGCTGTTAGATTATTAAGAATAAATTCTAAAGAAAATATTTTGCAATAGCCTTTTAATCAAATAGTGGGACTTATGAAAGAGACACATCCTTCTAATAATGTAATACCCCAAGAATTTTAGAGAATGAAGAAATTAGTATCCAAACTTAGCCTTACTGCTCAGAAAATATACTGTTGCATTAATGGTTATATATTATATTATGGCGAGAACAACAGAGAGAAGGAATGTAAATTTTGTGGCGTGGCTCATTCTAAAACATAAACTATTATTAATAGACAATAGAAAAAGATGCCCATGAAAAGAATGCATTATTTTAATTAATATTTATATTATAGACTATGAAAACTGCTGTTGTGCCATCTCCTTCTGGATTATTTACTCACATCCATCAGAAGAAGGATAAGAGTTGGATGGATAGGAGATCAGAGCATATTAGTATAAGTAATATATGACATTACCTTCAATACTTACTTTATGCAAACTAAGACAAATTTGACAAGCTGAATTTAGACATAATATGGAGGAGGCACAATCTCAGAGAGCATTTGATCTTGACCAATAGCAGTCTCCACCATCAAAGTTGGATGTGTGGGTTCGCACAGTTGGTGGAAAGAAGAAAGGAAAGATTTATGGCCTAGGATTAGAGTCTACTATATTGACAGGCCCATCATATTTTCATGGCTAAGCTTCATCATGCTCATAATGGATGAAAAATCAAGAACTTCAAGTGTCAGTGAGGAAGCTTGAAGCTGAATGAAATTTTTCGATGAAGGTTGCCGAACGTGAAAGGGATGAACTTAGAAGGAGGGTGGAACATAATGAAAAGAAGCTTGAAATAAATAATAGATTACTGTATGAGCTATTTACAAAGATAAATTTTCAATCCTCATCCAATTTTCAAGCATCTTTTAGTTTTCAACCATCTCCTTTATAGCCACCTATTTTACAGTCTTATGCTCCTTCATACCTAGGAGAGATGATGATACTGAGGAAGAGGACAAGGAGGAGGAGGTAGGGCAGAGGGACACTGATTAGATCTATTTACATGCTTTTTTAGATTTATGTTTAGTTCATATTATGTTAAATATTATGCATATATTTTATAAATATCTAACTTTTATTACTTTAGCTTTTTGACATGCTTTTAGGTGATAGCAGAGTTCTTTATAATCTCTTATGATACTTATTATCTTACAAGCTCTATATGTTTTGTTGGTATCACTTGTTTTTGATACAAATAATAGTTTGAAGGTATACTAAACAAAAGTAATACATTTGGCATGAGGTATACTAAATAAGTGATACATTTGGCATGAGATATGCTATGGTCTCTTTTTCTTATTCCCATATGATGTGTTAAATCCGATAGATTCAAAAATAATTTTGCTTGCTGTATTTTTTTGGTTGCCTTCTTGTTTTTCCTGATGATGATCTAAACTTAATGGATATTTAAGAAAATGACTCCGTAGATGTATCATGGCATCTTTTTTTTTTATTTTCATATGATGTGTTAAACCTGATGGGTGCTGATCAATTTTGCTTGCTAAATTCTTATGGTTGCTTACTTATTTTATCATGATTATAATATATTTGGCATGAGATATGCTAAACAACTGATACATTTGGCACGAAGTATGCCATGATCTTTTTTTTCTTATTCCTATATTATGTATTAAACCTAATGGATGCCGATCGATTTTGCTTGCTATTTTCTTTTGATCATCTTCTTGTTTTCCTTGATGAAGATTCAAACTTAATGGATATTAAAGAAAATGGCTCTACAGATATTCTATGGCCTCTTTTTCTTATTCTCATATGATATGTTAAACTTAATGGATGTCGATCAATTTTACTTGCTAAATTCTTATAGTTGTTTGCTTATTTTGCCAAGATTACGAAACATTTGGTACGAGGTATGCTAAACAATTAATACATTTGGCATGAAGTATGTAATTGTCTCTTATTCTTATTCCCATATAATGTGTTAAATTTGAAGGGTGCCGATTGGTTTTGCTTGCTATTTTTTTTTGGTTGCCTTCTTATTTTCCCTGATGATAATCCAAACTTAATGGATATTGAAGGGAATAGCTTTGTAGATATACTATGGCCTCTTTTTCTTTTTCTCATATAATGTGTTAAACCTAATGGGTGCCAATCGATTTTGCTTTTACCTGATAATAGAGGAGTTCTTTGTGATATATTTGGTACGAGATATACTAAATAAATAAAATTTTGGCATAAGTTATGCTATATCATTTTTATCTTATTTTCTTATGATGGGTTAAAGTTGATGGTAGCCGATGGGTTTTGCTTGCTATATTCAAATGGTTGCTTATTTATTTTCCCTGATGATGATCTAACCTTAATGAAAATTGAAGAAAATAACTTCACAAATTTCTATGGCCTTTTTTTCTTATTGTTATCATACTTTGTTGTTTAAGACATATTGCTAAATTTTGTATGATAAATGTTTAATTGATGTTGCTTAGTTTCATTATATTTCAGCTTAGAATTCATCATGTTGGGTATGTATCAATATAAGATTTTATGTCGTTGGAATTCATGCTGTTAAAATTAATGTTATTGGGTATGTATTTTGCTTGCTATATTGTTTGGATTAGTAGGTGCTCCTCTGTGAGCTATTTTGTATCAGAAAAAAAAAATATTCTTAGGTTGCTTATTTATTTTTTCTGATGATGATTCAAACTTAATGAAAATTGAAGGAAATGATTTCGCAAATTATTATGATTTTTTTATTATTATTATGATACTTTGTTATTTAAGATATATTGCTTAATTTTGTATGGTGGATGCTTAATTAATATTACTTGATTTTGTTATGTTTTAACTTGAAATTCATTATGCTGGGTATGTATCAATACAAAATTTTATGTCGTTTGAATTCATACTATTAGAATTAATATTGTTAGATATGTATTTTGCTTGCTATATTATTTGCATTGGCAGGTGCTCCTCTATGAGTTATTTTGTATCAAAAAAAATAAAATTTTTAATTATTTTTTTCTCATATTTAAATTTTATGATCAATTTTATGATCAATAAATAAATTTAAAAAATTATAAATATTTTTTATGATCAATTTTATCATTGATATTTATTTTAAAAATTTTTATAAAAAATTAGTGATCAATTTTAAGGCTAATTTATAGATAAAATTTTATTTATTAATTTTTAATAAATTTAGCGATCGATTTTGCGATCAATATTGTAATTGATATTTATCATAAAATATTTTTAAAAATATAGCTATCAATTTTGAGATTGATTTTCACTCAAATTTTTAATTTAATATTTTTCAATTTAGCAATTGATATAGCAATCGATTTGAAAATTAAAAAAAAATCGACCAATTTCATAGCCAATTTTTTAAATATAAAATATTTTTTAAAAATTTACTATCAATTTTTAATCTAATTTTTTATTTAATATTTTTTAAAAAATTTAGCGATCGATTTTGTAATCAATTCTAAAAATTTAAAAATTTTAAAAATATTTTATGATTGATTTTACAACCAAATTTTTTAACATAAAATATTTTTTAAAAAATTAGCTATCAATTTTATGATCGATTTTTACTCAAATTTTAAATTTAATATTTTTAATAAATTTAGTGACTAATATTATAATTGATTTGAAAATTAAAAAAATTTTGACAAATTTTGCAATTGATTTTTTTAATATAATTTTTTTTTAAAAAATTTATGATCCATTTTGAGACCAATTCTCACTCTAATTTTTTATTTAATGTTTTTTTAATAAATTTAGCAGTCGATTTTGTAATTGATTTTAAAAATTAAAAAATTTTCAAAAAGATTTATGATCAATTTTTTTAACATAAAATATTTTTAAAAAATTAGCGATCGATTTTGAGATCAATTAACACTCTAATTTTTTATTTAGTATTTTCTAAAAAATTTAGCTTAAAAAATTTTAATTAATTTTTTGATTGATTTTGTGATCGATACTAAAATTATTATTTTTAAGAAAATAATCAATTACAAAATTGGTCTCTAAATTATATATTTTTTTAATAATTTTTTAGAAATTAGCAACTAATTTTTTGGTTGCAAAATTAATTGTAAAATGTTAAATAATTTTTTTAATTTTTGGTTGCTAAATTGGTTGCAAAATTTTAATTTTTTTAATTTTTTATCACTAAATCGGTTGCTAAATTTTGCGATTGAAAAAATCGGTCACAAAATATTTGCAGCTAGGTTTTTTGTGATAAAAAATATATTCGATCGTAAAATTAGTCATAAAAATTATTAATGATTGATTTTTAGTTTTTAGCAATCGAATTTTTGGTTACTAAAATCCTATTTTTTTTGTAGTGTAGCTTGGATCGATAAGTTTATATCTCTCCTCTTAACTCATTTTGAATTCTATCAGCTTCCTCCTAAGTCTGAAAAGCCTCCTTTAACTCTAAAATTTTTTTGCTAGTCAAAGAAGTTGGTTTTGGACCATCCCCAGGCCTTTGATATATCTTCATCCATCCTAAGAACATTATCATATATTTCATCAAGATTTATAGGAGCCTCACCCTCTGATGTGGGCTGAGATTATAGCTATATTATTTTTTTCTGGAACAAAAGGTAGTTATCAGTTTAACCTCTCAAGTAAGATAATACAAAATATATTTTATAGAACATAATATTTTCTTACATAAGCCATCTCAACTTTCTTGCATGCTTATCTCTTGCCTTTTTTATATTGGGTGTGATGAAAGATCCTAGTCATCTCCTTACCAGTATCTTTATTATACTATATAATTAAAATCATCAAAAGCAAAGATTAGCTCTAAAAATTTAAAATAAATATTTATTGAAATAATTATTAGAGTTCCTTTTTATGTTATTCAAATAAAATTTATGATACTTACAATATTCTCATAATGGGGAGACACAAATGCCCTTTTTATGCTAAGTGTTAGCAAGAAAAATATTTGTTGATATTGATCAATTTAGATGATGGATGATCTCTTGACTCATGTTTGCTATGTTAAAATTTTGATCTAAAATTGCTCATATAATAAATAAATTTATAATTTTATTCTACCAGCTTTCCAATTTTAACCAACAAAAACATACGTCCCCAAGCAAATCATTGGTCAGGGATTGATAGGCTCTAAGGAAATTTTAATGAGATTGTATCGTACAATTAAAACCAAACATCCTAGTCCATTAGATGATGTCAGTCAAGTTGTACGGTTAGCAAAATTTGCTACATATAGTATTACAGGAATTTTCTTAGAGGATAATTATGAAAAAAATTAACATAAATATCATTCTCGTTCAGGATATTGAAATCTCGGCTATTATAGTAATCTGCCATTTGTAACATTGATTAGAATAATTAAGAATTAAAAATAATAAAAAGTTTTAGAAAACTAATTAGAAAAATTTGAGCCATATATCAAGCTATACTGGTTTCTTAGCTGATACATCAATATATTTTAGTTTATATTATCAGAGATAATAGAGCAAAATTATAATTTATATTGTATAAGCAGGTAATTGTTATATTAATGGGATAAAAACCTTGTGGCTGTTTGAGGAGAAAATATATCCAACACAGCGTGTACGATGCTGCCAATCACAACCACAGGCTTCATAAACATGCGGTTGAACCAGAGGTCCACCACGTTACTTTTGCACCAGTGCAATCAAATAATAGACACATCTAAAGGCATTGATTGAGGGGAAGAAAACGCCAATCGAGTCAAAAAAAAAAAAGAAAAAAAATTCATCGAAAAAGTTTCCCACTTTCCACCATCATCCTCATGAAGAAGTTCACCATGCCATCCTCCTCCACGTCCATCTTCCCTATCATATCACAGCAATCCTTTGCCATCATCCCTCGCTATGGTCTCAAGGAAGCCAGCACCACAACTCCACCATTATCAGCCCATCCCTATTCTCATCACACATCGAATGCCAACTCCATCTCTTCTTCTTCTTCCTCTTGTTTGCCTCCCTCCCCTCTCTTCACCATCTTCTCCTCCTCACCACGTCCGTCAACCTCTCCCTATTGAATCATAGAGCTCTCCGAACTCCTCAAGGTCTATGAGCCCGTCTCCATCGGCACCGACCCTCTCCATCATGCTTATATATCATCTCATTTCTTCTGCTCAATAGCGCCAACCTCTTGAATGACTCCTTCTGCTCCTCTAGTGATGAAGCCATCGCCATCTCCATAGAAGGTAGCAAATGTTGTCTCTATGCCGATCATGTCGGCTACTACCTTGCTAAGTACAACTCTCTTATCATCCTTCAATTGGGAGTACTCTCTATTGGATTCAGCGTGGAAGCTACACCAAGAAACAAATCAAGCCATGCCAGGAGATTTATATTTAGAGGATGGAAAAAGGAGTTGATGAGGCCACAAGTAATTTTAGAAGAAGAGGACAAGAAAAGTGGAGGGAAAAAGAGCAGAAAGGTTTCCAATGCATTACCAAAGAAGGAAAAGGTGGGACCAACAATAGAATAGAATGGATTCTTTTGGGGTTGAATTTATCCACGGTATCTAGTTCAACCAATAATTTTTAGAAGAATGGATGAAATGATTGGTGGGATAAATTATTAGTTGAACTAGATTCATCGTGGACCAATAATTATTTAATAATTTGAAGGTGCAAAAAAGAATTACATACATCATAGCATGTCTTGTTATTACAAAAAAAAAAAAACAAAGGGAAGAATATATATATAATCTGAAATATCAATTAATATATATTTACATAAATAAAATTTTTAATTATTTATTTACTTTCTAAATATATTTTTACTTAATAAGTTTTGAAATCATCATTATTTATTCTAATCTTTGATTAATCATAACTTCCAATGTCCGCTCTTTTTAAATTTTCTGGGTTACCTTGTATTGGCTCACGCACTCATCATGATGTATCTGTGTGCCGCAAAACTCAAAAAATATATAGAAAAATTAAAATATATAAATTATCTAAATATGCTAAAGATATGTTATGAAACAGAAATACTTATTATCTTATTATCTTCCTTTTACAGAAGAACAAATTTGAATCCTAGATAAATTCTTAAAAAATCATAGAAAATCATAGTAAATTTCAAGTTAACAAGACTCTTCTTGACTCGTTATTTTTAATTAAAAATTGTTTTTCAAAATTTCAGATTTATTAGACTCTTCCTTAAAAAAATATAGAAAATCAAATATATAATATCATAATATTTGAAAAATTATAGAAAATTAAACTGCATAAATCTTTTAGTTTTAGAGAAGCACTGAAATATCAAGTAATTAATCACATTTTTTTTATAGAAATATCGAAATAATGAGTAAATCTCGTTATTACCATAATGAGCGACAGTGGTATTTTAAAATTCAAATACCGACTAGATCTAATTTTTTTCCTTTTAGAGTGAACACTCAACTTTTTTCCCCCAAAATTAAGAAAAGTTAGAAGAAAAATTGTAAAAAATTCATGTATCCAGAAAAAAAAAAAAAATATATATATATATATATATATTAAAATGCTCATATTTTTGCTGCGCCGTGGGACGGTACAGGCTGTTTCAAAGGCCGTGGCTTTCAGGGCCCTTGCTCTCCCTCCGTCGTTTTTTTATGCCCCTCGACTTTTGTCGTTGTCCGTGGCTTCAAGAGGGGCCCGTGTTGTACAGGCTGTTTCAAAGGCCGTGGCTCTCAGGGCCCTTGCTCTCCCTCCGTCGCTTTCGGCTTTCAGAGGGGCCCGCGTTGTCTCCCTGTTTTCCTTGCGCCCCTCGACGTTTGTTGTCGTCCCCCACCCCACCACCAAAGAAAAGAAAAGAAAAAAAACGAAGATTTTTTTTGGCTCCCCCTCACTTTTTTTTTTTTTTTTTTTTTTTGGTGTAAACTTCCTCTCACGTTCTCACCCCAAGAAAAATAGAGAAGAAAAAAGAGAGAATCACGGCACGTTCGAACCGTACGTTTCACCTAATACCTGGAAGGGAACCTAGCAACAACCCGTTCTTGACCATCCTTTAAGCTTCACTTCTAACCAATTCCTTTGAGCTTCACTTCTAACCAATTCCTGCATGAGTACTGCAAAAGATTATACAGAATACAATAAAGTTCCAGAAATCTCACTGTATATCCCCCTCAGATACACTACAACGTTAAAGGAGGATGCCATAAGAATCCAGTAAATTTTAGGACTCTTAATGCAAATATGGTAATATATAGATACTTGATTGCATGGTATCCTATACTATATATATATATATATATATATATATATATATATACTAGTCGAAGATCCGCACGTTACATGGATAGATTATTACGGTTATAATTATTAAAATTTTTAATAATAAATATTTTTATTTTTTAATATTTTATTTTATTTATTTATTATATATTATAATATTTTTATTATTTGATAAAATAATATTTTAATATTTTTTTTATTTTTTTTCTTATTTTCATCCCTTCTTCATACTCATTGATGCTGCTCCATCACGACTTCCCTTTTTTCTTGCCAAATGCCAATCTCGATCGCAGTCCTGCCCCTCTCTTCTTTTCATACTTTCTCCATATTCATCGGTGCCACCCCACCACCACTCTCCTTCTCTCTTATCTCTCGACAAATACCGATTTCGATCACAATAAAAAAATTATTAATATTTATTATAATTAATATTAAAAATATTTAAAAATATTAATTTAAAATATTTTTACTATTAAAATAATATTTTATTATTAATTTTAAAAACTATTTATATAATTATTAATATTTTTAAAAATATTTTAAAAAAATATTAATATTTAAAAATAATATTTTATTATTAAATTTTTTAAAATAAAATTTTTAAAAATAATATACTATGATATAAATAATATTTTAAATTTTTTAATAAAAATATGATTTTTAAAAAATCTAGATTTTTTGGTAAATGAAGTTATAATCTAATAATACTGCTAATTAAATAATAATATTTTATTAATATTTAAAAAATTAAATATTTTATTTTTTCTTTCTTATATAATAAAAATAATATTTTATATTAATGAAATAATAATATTTTACTATTAATTAATTAATAATAATAATATTTATTATTAATAAAATAATTATATTTTATTATTTAAATTATTATTAATAAAATTAATATTTTTGATAAAAATAAAATATTATTTTAATAAAAATAGTAAAATTATATTATTTATTAATAATAAAAAATAATTATTATTATGTTATTATTGATAACATATTATTTGAAAATAATATTTAAAAATAATATTTTATTATTAATTTTTTAAGAAATAAATTTTTTAAAAATAAAATATTATTATATAAATAGTGTTGGGGATAAATTCCGCTTCCGTCGAAGTGGTTGGGATAAATCTCGCACCCACCGAAGTGATGCTTAGCCTAATGCAGCTGGTAATCACGGAAGAGCTTCGATCGAAAATTCTCACCTCAGTGATCGAACCCCATCCAATCTCCTCCAGCGGTCGAACTCATCTAATGGACGAACTCCTCCAGCTGGACTCCGAACTCAATCGAACTCCACAACGGTCGAGTCGCAGCTAAACTTCCATAGCAGCCGACCTTCCGAACTCCTTCCGATAGTCGGGCTCCTACGGGAGTCAAACTTCTTCCAGACTTCTCCAATAGTCGGACTTCTACGGGAGCCGAACTTCTTTCGAACTCCTCCAAAAGTCGGGCTCCTACGGAAGCCAAACTCCTTCCGGACTCCTCTAGCAGTCAGGCTTCCACGGGAGCCGAACTCCTTTCGGACTCCTCCAGTAGTCGGGCTTCTACAGGAGCCGAACTTCTTTTGAACTCCTTTCAGACTCCTCCAGTAGTCGGACTTCTATGGGAGCCGAACTCCTTTCAGACTTTTCTAGTAGTTGGGCTCCTACGGAAGCCGAACTCCTTTCGAACTTCTTCCGGACTCCTCCAGCAGTCGGACTCCTACGGAAGCCAAACTCCTTCCGAACTCCTTTCGGACTCCTCCAGCAGTCGGGCTTCTATGGAAGCCAAACTCCTTCCGGACTTCCTCAGCAGTCGGACTCCTACGGGAGCCGAACTCCTTTCGAACTCCTCCAGTCGGGCTTCTACGGGAGCCGAACTCCTTTCGGACTCCTCCAGCAGTCGGGCTTCTACGGAAGCCAAACTCCTTCCAAACTTCTTTCGGACTCTCCAGCAGTCGGGCTTCTACGAGAGCCGAACTCCTTCTAGACTCCTCCAGTCGGGCTTTTATGGAAGCCGAACTCCATACAGATTGTTCCTTCAAATGGATTCCCATAGACGATCCCACTACTGAACAATTATAATTATCACGATAATTATGATTGTCATTTATCAAGACAATCACGATCGACATTTATAAGGATGATTACGATGGTTATTTATCAGAACAGTTACAACAAGCTCCATCTATAAAAAGTGATCCTTTATATACGTTTTCTCTAAGCTTTCTTTTCCTTCTCAAAACTCTACCGAACTCCTCTCTAAGCACTCCATTTCTGTTGGCTAGAAGAGCTAACTTGACCATTAGAGGATCCTACCGGAGTCACCACTACCAACTCCGGATGAAACTTTATTTTGTAGGTCACCGACGGCGACCTCATCTTTCTCGACTCCAGCTCGATCCAGCGTCAACCAAATTCTGCAGGAACAGAATGGGTGCTAGAGGAAGGGCCCTCTATTCCTTAGGTTTTCTTGATCTAAAAGGAGTGCTCAGTAGCGATCTCTCTTCTTTCTCTCTATAGTTTTTTTCAGAAAAAAATACCTCCCAAGAAAGCTTCAATCCAACGATCAACAGCCTCTGCAGTCAGATCTCGTTCAGATACAACAGTTCCAACTCCGATGACTTAAGCTCCACCTACTGCCATGGTAGATACGGAGCAGTTCAACCTACTGGTCCAGCAGGTTCGTGGCCTCACGGATGCCATACAAGCCATACATCGGCAGGCCCCAATACCAATTTGATTGAAGCAAGCTTCTCCAGAGCCCCGTGATTTGATCTAGGAACAGCCAACCTCAGCCATCCGACCTTTGGTCTCTGGAAAGGGCAAGCAGAAGATGGAAGACCCATGCTCGGACCACGACTCGACCCAGGGGGAAAGCTTCGCGTTTGTTTTACCAGAAAATCTTGGAGATCAACGATCGTGAAAATCTCTTGGATCAAAGGCTTTTAAAAATGAGCTGATGAATTGAAGAGCTCTGTCATACTCTCTCCTCATATGGTAATGATATACGCACTGATCCTCCTTTTTCTCAAAGGATCATGCAGGAGCCAATCCCGTCGAACTTCAAGCTTCCGTAGTTCGAGAGTTACGATGGAAACTCCGATCCGATCGATCACCTGGAGGCCTTTCGGATAATGATGTTGCTCCATGGTGCGTCAGATGCTATTTTGTGCTGGGCTTTTTCATCCATCCTTAAGGGAGCAGCCAGGAACTGGAACTCGGCACTTAAGTCAGGTACCATCTTTTTCTTTGATCATATGAGCCATCAGTTCGTGGCTCATTTTGGTAGTAGTCGATGTCCGCATCGAGGTTCGGATTTCCTGATGAATATCAAGTAGAAGGAGGAAAAATCCATCCGAGCTTATATCATCCGGTTTAACGCCACTGTATTGGAGGTCCGAAATCTGGACCAATCAGGTGCAATGGCTGCACTCAAGAGCGGCCTCTAGAAGAATGATTTGCTATTCTTCTTGGAGAAGAAGTACCCCAGGGACTTTGCCAATCTGCTAGCTCGGACTGAAGGTTACACCCAAGCTGAAGAGGCCTTCAAGACTAGGGATGATGAAGCCTTTGGTAAGCAGCGAATCGACTAGCCAGGCAGACCCACTGAAGGAACAAAGCCGAACGAAGCTTGGCAGCGCTCCCAAACTCCCTCTGAGCAGAAGCAAGCCAGAACTCCTCCTCGGACTCGAAGGTAGGGAAGTCGGACAGAAGGGCGCGATGAGGTTCTCCCTAATGAAAGTTTCACAACTACGCCCCCCTCAATGCTCCGAAAATCCAAATACTGATGAAAATCAGGAAGCAACTGCTGAGGATGGAAAGGATGCGCTCTCACCCCAGCAAGCGCAATCCTAACAAGTTCTGCCTTTATCATCGTGATCATGGTCATGATACTGAGGAGTGTATCCAACTCTAGGATGAGATCGAGGAGCTCATCAGGTGAGGTAGATTAGGCCGATTCCTGTGGCGATGGCTTAAAGGGCGTGAAGATTGGCCGAGAACATTATCGTAGCCCGAGCAACCAAGGAGGAAGATCAACAAGGAGATCGGCTGCCTCTCGACATCATCAATACGATCTCGGAGGGACTTTGGCAGGGAGATGCCAGCGGATCCGAGGGATCGATGAAGAGAAGGAGGACTGAAAAATCCATAACCTTCACTGAGACAGACGCTTAGGAGGTCCAATTCCCCCACAACGATGTGGTTGTAATCTCTTTAAACATTACTGATTATGATGTATGCCAATTTTAGTAGATAATGAAAGCTCAACCGACGTATTATTTTATAATATCTTCTCGAAAATGTTCTTACTCAATAACCACTTGGGGCCTATGAACTCTCCGTTGATAGGCTTCACTGACGATGCCGTACCAGTAGAGAGCATAATAACCTTGGCCGTGACTGTGGGGCAACGCCCAAAACTGACTGAGGTGCAGATCAACTTTTTAGTTGTAAGGACTCCGTCCGCCTATAATACTATTCTTGACCGACCTAATCTAAATGTACTTCGGATAGTGGTATCGACTTATTATTTGAAGATGAAGTTTCCAACAAGTCATGAGATCGAAGAGGTCAAGGAGATCAAGCTTTGGCAAGGCACTCCTACTTAATTATCTTGCATAAAAAAGAACAGTCCAATCTTTATCCTGTCGATGGGCTGGATGTCCGCAACGGCCTTACCGAAGAGCGGGGCGAACCTATGGAAGATCTCGTCTCTATACTCTTGAATGATGAAAATGTGGAGTAGATCGGCTCCAACTTAGGAGATAAGATTCGGGAGCAACTCATTACCTTCCTTAGGAAGAACGCGGACGTCTTTACCTGGGCCCCAATAAATATGCCAAGAATTGATGTCGAGATCATAAAACATCGGCTGGCTGTTGATCCAAAATATTGGCCGATAAAAGAGAGGATGTGCAACCACACCCCAAAGAGGCAGAAAGTAATCACCAAAGAAGTAGGCAAGCTTCTCAAATTTGGATTCATCCGAAAAGTTGACTATCCGACCTGGGTCTCAAACATGATTCTCATCAAAAAGGCTAACAAGTGGAGGATGTGTATAGACTTCATAAAGTTGAACAAGGCCTGCTCAAAGGATAGCTATCCTCTACCCAGGATCGATCAACTGGTGGATGCGACCTCGGGCCACGAGCTCCTCACCTTCATGGATGTCTTCTCTGGTTATAATCAGATACGAATGGCACCTGAGGACGAGAAGAAAACTGCTTTCGTTACTGATCGTGATCTTTATTGTTACAGGGTTATGCCCTTTGGACTTAAAAATGCAGGGGCAATGTACCAATGCCTGGTCAACAAGATCTTCAAAGAGCAGATCGACCGTAACATAGAGATGTACGTAGATGACATGCTCATCAAAAGTCGAGCTTCTACGAACCATCTCACCAACCTTGAAGAGACCTTCAGCGCACTCAGAAAGCACAAGATGAAACTCAACCCAACCAAGTGTGTTGTTGGCATGACCTCTAGAAAGTTTCTGGGGCTTATGGTATCGAAACACGAAATTGAAGCAAATCTTGAGAAAATTTGAGCCATTCAAGAGATGACCGCTCCAAAGACAATCAAAGAAGTTCAGCACTTGATTGAAAAGGTGGCATCCCAAAATCGCTTTGTCTCGAGATCGGTCGAGTGATGCATACCCTTCTTCCAAGTTCTCAAGCAACCAAAAAATTTCTACTGAACGATGGAGTACCGATTGACATTTGAAGAGCTTAAAAACTACCTCAGCTCACCCTCACTACTAGCGAAGCCCAAACCTAGAGAAAAATTATTCTTGTACCTAGCAGTCTTCCTGACGGCCTTGGCAGCAGTCCTAGCCAAGGAGGAAGCGAAGATACAGTGGCCGATCTACTATATAAGCCGGGTCCTAAGAAATGCAGAGACCAGGTATTCTAGGCTAGAGAAATCGGTTTACTCTCTTCTAATTACTGCCAGGAGGCTCCGACCTTACTTCCAAGGGCACACCATAATGGTCCTCATGAATCAACCAATAAAAGCAGTCCTTCAGTGAATGGATGCTTCCAAGAGAATCACAAAATGGACAATCGAGCTCACGAAATTCGATATCAATTATCGACCTTGACCATCGATCAAAGCCTAAATATTAGTAGATTTTGTAGTGAAATGTACCATTTCTGATGATGCTGAGCTTAAGCAGAACGAGACCGCGCTCTGCGGTCGCAACCGAACCTCCCAGAAGAGACAGCCAACCTTTTCGAAGATTTTTGGGCTCTGTATGTGGATGGTTCGTCCAACTCTACTGGATCGGAGTGAGGTTGGTTTTAGTCAGTCCCAAAAAAATTATCGCCGAGTATGTACTGCACTTCGAATTTTCAGTGACTAATAATGGGACCGAGTATGAAGCACTGATCGTTGGATTAAAAATTATAAGAAAATTAAGAGTAGATCAGCTTCAAGTCTACAGCGATTCTCAATTAGTGGTCGGTCAAGTTAGTGGCAGCTATGAAGTGCGAGAGAAAAGAATGATGTAACACCTTGAGAAAGTAAAAGACTTGACTTTGGCCTTCAGCTGTTTCGGCATTCAATAGATTTTGAGAGCAAAAAATATAAGAGCTGACCTTCTCTCTAAGTTGGCCACTTCAGCTTCAACCAAACTGCCCAAAAAAGTATTTTTTGAGATCCTGAAGTACCCAAGCTCAGAGAAATCGCAGGTCGTTTTGTAGACAGAACTTGAGCCAAGCTAGATCGATCAGTTGGTTGCCTACCTCAAGGATGGAGTCCTTCCTCATAATTCGAAAGAAGCTCGAAAACTCAGGAATCAAGTCTCCCGATATGTTTTGTACGAAGGCAGGTTGTATAAGAGGTCATATTCGTTACCATTGCTGAGATATCTCCGATCTTCAGAGGTCAATTTCCCGTTATGAGAAGTGCATGAGAGAATTTATGGAAGTCACGTAGGAGCCAGATCTCTGTCACAAAAACTATTTCGATAAGGGTACTATTGGCCGACCTTATACCATGATTCCATGAAGTATGTCAAAAAATGTGACCGCTGTCAAAAGAATGCAAATGTACAAAGACAGCCGACCTCCAAGCTTACTCTGCTAAGCTCATCTTGGTCGTTCGTGCAGTGGAGAATGAACATACTCAGCCCTTTTTCGATGGCATCTGGGCAATGAAAGTTTCTCCTGGTCGTGATCGACTACTTCACCAAATGGATCGAAGCCAAACCTCTAGCTAAAATTATCGAGGCCAAGGTACAGGACTTCATCTGAAAGTCAATAGTCTATCGATTCAGTCTGCCCCGAATCCTCATAACCAATAATGGACGATAATTCGTCGGGATGAGGTTTGCTGAATTCTGCAAAGACCTAAACATCTCCTACTACTTCACATCGGTAGCTCATCCGCAGGTAAATAGGAAAGCTGAAGTGACCAATCGAACTCCGCTACAAGGCATCAAGATAAGGCTCAACAGAGCAAAGGAAGCCTGGGTGGACGAACTCTACCATATCCTCTAGGCATACCGAACTACTCAAAGGCTGTCAACTGGGAAAACACCATTTGCCTTAGCCTTTAAAACAAAGGCAGTCATCCTGATCGATCTTAAGCTTTCGTCAGCACAGGTCGTGGCCTAGAATGAGCAGCACAACCCACACGACCTCAGAGTCAATCTTGATCTGTTGGAAGAAAAAAGAAAGAAAGCCCAGGTTCGGATGGCGGTCTACAGACAAAAGATGGTCCGATACTATAACTCCAGAATTAGAAGTAAAATATTCAGAGTGAAAGATTTAGTGCTTCGACGAGTCACCATCTCTCAGTCTCAGAGCCAGGAAAAGCTTGCCCCAAATTGGGAAGATCCGTATGAGGTGGTGGAGGTCATCCGGCCCAAAACTTATCATCTGAAGGAGCTCGGAGGAACAATGCTCTCACGACCTTGGAACTTAAAAAATCTGAGAATATACTATCAGTAATTTTTTTGCAATAAAACTCATTCATTTCAACATTATTATTTCTTGATGCAAAAATTATGTGATGATAGGAAAGAAGCAATTAGAAGTGATCATATTGAAAATAGGAGGAGAACCTCATCCTAACATGAGCAAAGTCGAAGACCTCATTCACTTAAGACGAGATGGAGGGAGAGGCCCTGACAACGACCCTTATGTGCCCCCATAGTCTGTTAGGAACAGAAGGAGAACCTCGTCCTAACGTGAGCAAAGTCGAAGACCTTGTTCACTTTTAGATGAGATGGGAGGAAAGACCCTGATAATGATCCTTATGTGCCCCCACAGCCTATTAGGAATAGAAGGAGAATCTCATCCTAACATGAGCAAAGTCGAAGACCTCGTTCACTTTTAGACAAGATGGAGGAAGAGGTCCTGACAATGGCTCTTATGTGCCCCCACAGCCCATTAGGAACAGGAGGAGAACCTCATCCTAACGTAAGTAAAGTTGAAGACCTCGTTCACTTAAGACGAGATGGGGGGAGAGGCCTTGACAATGGCCCTTATGTGTCCCCACAGTCCATTAAGAACAGGAGAAGAACCTCATCCTAACGTGAGCAAAGTCGAAGACCTCGTTCATTTTAGATGAGGTGAGAGGAGAGGCCCTCACAACGGTCCTATTGCGCTCGAGCCTCAACTTCAACGTCAATAGGAGATAAGATTTTCTTCAACCTCGGTCGGAGGTAAGATCTCCCCCGCGCTTCAACCTCAACAAGTGTAGAGCCAAAAAAAAAACTTCGACAGTCACTTTTTTAGTACTTCCTTTCTTCAAACTTTGAACTCGAGAGTAGGAGGATTATTGTTGAAGATAAATTTCACTCCCACCGAAGTGGTGGAGATAAATCCTGCTCCCGTCGAAGTGGGGCTTAGCCTAATGCAGGTGGTAATCACAAAGAGCTTCGATCGAAAATTCTCATCCCAGCGGTCGAACTCCATCCAATCTCCTCCAGCGGTCGAACTCGTCTAGTGGCCGAACTCCTCTAGCTGGACTCCGAAACCAATCGAACTTCTATGGAAGCCAAACTTCTATGGGAGCCGAACTTCTTTCAGACTCCTCCAGCAGTCGGGCTCCTACTAAAGTCGAACTCCTTCCGAACTCATCGAACTTCCATGGGAGCCGAACTTCTTCCAGACTCCTCCAGCAGTCGGGCTCCTACGGAAGTTGAACTCCTTCCGAACTCCTCCAGCAGTCGGACTTCTACGGAAGCTGAACTTCTTCCAGACTCCTCCAGTAGTTGGACTCCTACGGGAGTTGAACTCCTTTCGAACTCCTCTAGCAGTCGAGCTCCTACAAAAGCGAACTCCTTTCGGACTCCTCTAGCAGTCGGGCTTCTATGAGAGCCGAACTCCTTCCAAACTTCTTCCAGACTCCTTCAGTAGTTAGGCTCCTACGAGAGCCGAACTTCTTTCGAACTTCTTCAGTAGTCGAGCTTTTAGAAAATCAAACTCCTTCCGAACTCCTCCAGCAGTCGAGCTTCTACGGGAGCCGAACTCCTTTTGGAGTCCTCCAGCAGTCAGGCTTCTATGAAAGCCGAACTTCTTTCGAACTTCTTTCAGACTCCTCCAACAGTCAAGCTTCTATGAGAGTCAAACTTCTTTCGAACTCCTCCTCCAGTCCGGCTTTTATGAAAGTCGAACTTCTTACAGACTATTCCTTCAGACGGATTCCTACAGGCGATCCCACTATCGAACGGTTATAATTATCATGATAATTATGATTGTCATTTGTCAAGACAATCACGATCGACATTTATCAGGATGATTACGAAGGTCATTTATCAGGACAGTTATAACAAGATCCATCTATAAAAAGAGATCCTCCAGATGCATTTTCTCTAAGCTTTTTTTTTCTTCCCAAAACTCTACCGAACTTCTCTTTGAGCACTCCATTTTTGCTGGCCAAAAGAGCTAACTTAACCATCGAAGGGTTCTACCGAAGTTACTACCATCAACTCTGGATGAAACTTTATTTTGCAGATTACCGACGGTGACCTCGTCTTCCTCGACTCCAGCTCGATCCGGTGTCAACCAAATTCTATACCAATAAATAGTATTTTTAAATTAATAATAAAAATATTATTATTTTACTTTTTTTCTCTTCTTTTTTTAATTTTTTTTCTTTTTTCCTTTTCTTCTCCCTTCCCTTCCTCCCGCAGCACCCCCAGCCCACGCCTTCCTATCCCTGACGATCCGTCGCCCTGCCCCACCATCATCCACGCCGCACCCATTGTTCCCACCATTCCTGCTGCACCCCGTGAGCACCAAACCCCCTCCCCGCCTCTCCCTCGATCTCGATGAATCTTGCGCCCCCTACGACTCTACCCAACCACCACCCCCTCCCTCTCGGCCTCGGCAAACTTATACACTATCCCTAGCTCCATGTGACCACCATCCCCTCCCTCTCTTGGCCAACGGTAGTCGTGGGAGTTTTTTTGACAATGGATGGGTCCTGCCAGGGGTGGCCCTCGGTAAGGACGGCAACATTGGAGAATAGAATAGAATGGAGGAGAGAGCCGAGGAAGGGATGGGGCCTAGAAATCAGAGCGGCCATCGATCGACTGCTTCTTCATCCCCTTGGCCCCATAGCTGCCGGCACCCCTCCCCCACACCTTCTCTCCACCCCGCCCCGACGTCAAACCACCCCACCCATATCATGGCTTTTTTTTTTGATTTTTCTTCTTTCTTTGGTTCGTCCGTGCCCGGCCCATTTTCTTCGGTAATGTGGAAGACAAAAGGAAGCAGAAAGAGTTACTTGGCTTACCTATCGCAGTCGAGTTGTTGTAAGTCGGCCGACGATTCGTCCCTTCTTTGGTGATGTCTCCTTCCTCCCGCTCCATCCGTACCATGATTTCTTTTGGTGATCTATCGGTAGTGAGAAACCTACAGGATGGGAAGGACTTTTATAGAAAAAATCTCTCGATGTCGTTGGAATAGAGAGGAAAGAGGACTTCGGTTAAGAGTCTTTCTCTTCATCTCTTCCGCGTCTCTCTTTCACTTAACTCGACACGTGGCATAACTGCAGTAATTTAAAATGCTGTGATGGCAACACCATAATATCCCTCCATAGCCTTTTATTATTATATATATATATGTATGTATGTATGTATGTATGTATATATGTTGGTGTAAAATCTGGTTGACGTCAGATCGAGCTGGAGTAGAGGAAGAAGAGGTCGCCGTCAGTGACCTACAAAATAAAGTCCCGCTCGGAGTCGATGGTGGTGGCTCCGACAGGACCCTCCGATGATCAAGTCAGCTCTTCTGATCAATAGAAATGGAATGCTCAGAAAAGAATTCAGCAAAGTTTGGAGAAGAAGAAGGAGAAAAGAGCTTAGAAAAAATATATCTGAAAGGTTCCTTTTTATAGACGAATCCTATAGCAGATTGATAGTGACAGCTGTAGCTATCTAATAGCGGGCCGCTCGAGGCCTGGTAGAGTCTGTCATGGAGGAAGACGCCATCTGGTATGCCACCTGGCACCGTCTGTAGCAGACTAATAGTGACAACTGCAGCCATCTAGTAGTGGACCACTCAAGGCCATATGGAGGGGTGAAGAACTTTGACGTATGTCAATTTCAGAGTTCGGACTCCTAAAGAAAATACGGCTAGAGAGGATCATCCGAAAGGAATACTACTTAAAATCTGAAAGTAATCTACTAGAGAAATTCGGATGAAGTTCGACTGATGAAGAAGTCTAGAAGGAGTCTGACTGATGGAGAAGTTCGACTGAAGGAGTCCGACTTTAGAGAAGTTTGGCTGAAAAAGTTCGACCGGAGAAGTTCGATTGAAGAAGAAATCCGAAAGAAGTTCGACTTCCGAAGGAATTCAGCTGAAGAAAAAGTTTGGAAGGAATTTGGCTCCTGAAAAAATTCGACTGAAGGAGAAGTCCGGAGAAAGTTGAGCTCCTAAAGAAATCTAACTGAAGGAGAAGTCCGAAAGAAGTTCGTCTCCTGAAGGAATCTAACTAAAGAACAGATCCGAAAGGAGTTCGACTTCGATCGACATTTGATTGAAGGAGAGATCCAGAATAAGTTCGACTTCTGAAGGAGTCCGACTGAAAGAAAGATCCAAAAGAAGTTCAGCTCTTGAAGGAATCCAATTGAAGAAGAGATCCAGAAGGAGTTTGGCTCCTGGAGGAATTCGACTGAAGGAGAGATCCAAAAGGAGTTTGACTCCTGGAAGGACTTGATTGAAGAAAAAATTCAGAAGGAGTTTGGCTCCTGAAGAAATTTGATTGAAAAAAAGATTCAGAAGAAGTTTGGCTCTTGAAAAAATCCGACTGAAGAAGAAATTCGGAAGGAGTTCAGCTTTTGAAGGAGTCCGACTGAAGAAGGAGTCTAGAAGGAGTTTGGCTTTTGACGAAACTTAACTGAAGGAGAAATTTGAAAGGAGTTTGGCTCCTAAAGGAGTCCGACTGCTGGAGGAGTCTAGAAGAAGTTTGGCTCCTAGAGGAGTCCGACTGAAGAAGAAGTCTGAAAGGAGTTTGGCTCTTAGAGGAATCCGACTAAAGAAGAAATTCAGAAGAAGTTCGACTTCTGAAGGAGTCCGAAAGGAGTTCGACTCCTGGTGGAACTTGACTGAAGAAAAAATTTGGAAGAAGCTCGGCTCCTAAAGGAATCCGACTGAAGGAGGAATCCGGAAGAAGTTTGGCTCCTGAAGGAGTCCGACTGAAGAAAAAGTTTGAGAAGAGTTTGGCTCCTAAAGAAACTTGACTGAAGGAAAAATTTGAAAGAAGTTTGGCTCCTGAAGGAGTCCGACTGAAGGAGAGATCCGAAAGAAATTCGGTTCCTGTAGAAGTTTGACTGAAGGAGGAGTCCGAAAGAAGTTCGGCCCCTAACGAAATTTGACTAAAGAAGAAATTCTAAAGAAATTTGGCTCTTGGAGGAGTCCAACTGTTGGAGGAGTTCGGCTGAGGCTCGACCACTGAAGAGTTTGGCTGGCTGAAAGAGTTCGATTAAGGTTTGGCTGCTGAAGGATTCGACCGACTGAAGAAGTTCAGCTAAGGTTTGGCCGTTGGAGGAGAATTTTCGATCGAAGCTCTTTCATGATTATCGATTGTATTAGGCTAAGCATCAGATTGGACTTCGATGGGAGCAAAATTTATCCCCAATAATAGTCCTCCCCACTTTCGAGTTTGAAATTTGAAGGAAGAGAGTACAAAAAAGGCGACTGTCAAAGTCCTTTTTTGGGCTCTGCGTTCGTTAAGGTTGAAGCTCGGAGGAGATCTTGTCTCCAATCGAGGTTGACGTTGATGTAGCTGAGGTTGAGGTTGATGCTCGGGGGAGATCTTCTCTTCAGTCGAGGTTGAAGAAGATCTTATCTTCTATTGACGTAGATGTTGGAGCTCAGAAGAGATCTTATCTCCAATCGAGATTGAAGGAGATCTTATCTCCTGTTGATGTTGATGCTCAGAGGAGATCTTCTCTCCAACCGAGGTTGAAGAAGATCTTATCTCCTGTTGACGTTGAAGGTTGAAGCTCGGAGGAGATCTTATCTTCAATCGAGGTTGAAAGAGATCTTATCTCCTATTGACATTGATGCTCGAGGAAGATCTTCTCTCCAGCGAGGTTGAAGGAGATCTTATCTCCTATTGATGTTGAAGTTGAAGCTCGAGGGAGATCTTATCTTCAATCAAGGTTGAAGAAGATCTTATCTCTGTTGATATTGATGCTCGGCAGGAGATCTTCTCTCCAATCGAGGTTGAAGGAGATCTTATGTCTGTTGATGTTTGATGCTCAAGGAAGATCTTCTCTTCAGTCGAGGTTGAAGAAGATCATCTCCTATTGACGTTGATGCTCGGAGAATATCTTCTCTCCAATTAAGATTGAAGGAGATCTTGTCTCCTATTAACGTTGAAGATTGTAGCTCGGGGAAGATCTTATCTCCAATCGAGATTGAAGGAGATCTTATCTCCTGTTGACATTGATGCTCGGAGGAGATCTTCTCTCAACCGAGGTTGAAGGAGATCTTGTCTCCTGTTGACGTTGATGCTCGGTGGAGATCTTCTCTCCAGTTGAGGTTGAAAAAGATTCTCTCTATCGATGTTGATGCTCGGAGGAGATCTTCTCTCCAGCTGAGATTGAAGGAGATTTTGCCTCCTATTGACATTGATGCACGGAGGAGATCTTTTCTCCAATCGAGGTTGAAGGAGATCTTGTTTTTTGTTAAGGTTGAAGGAGATCTTATCTCCTACCATTATCGGACACAATAGGATCGTTATTGGAGCCTCTCCCCTCATCTCGTCTAAAATGAACGAGGTCTTCGACTTTGCTCACGTTAGGATGAGGTTCTCCTTCTGTTCCTAACAGACTGTGGGGGTACATAAGGGCCGTTGTTGTGATCTTTTCCCCCATCTCATCTAAAATGACAAGGCCTTCGACTTTGCTCGTGTTAGGATGAGGTTCTCCTCTATTCCTAACGGATTGTGGGGAATAAGGACCGTTGTCAGGCCTCTCCCCCATCTCATCTAAAATGAACGAGGCCTTCGACTTTGCTCACGTTAGGACGAGGTTCTCCTCGTATTTCTAACGGACTGTGGGGGCATATAAGGACCGTTGTCAGGACCTCTCTCCTATCTCGTTTAAAATGAACGAGGCCTTCAACTTTGCTCGCGTTAGGATGAGGTTCTCCTCCTATTTCTAATGGACTGTGGAGGCACATAAGGGCTATTGTTAGGGCCTCTCTCCCACATCTCATCTAAAATTGGCTTTCGACTTTGCTCGCATTAGGACGAGATTCTCCTTCTATTCCTAACGGGCCGTGGGCGCACATAAGGATCGTTGTCAGAGCCTCTCCTTCCATCTCGTCTAAAATGAATGAGGCCTTCGACTTTGCTCGCGTTAGGATGAGGTTCTCCTCTTATTCCTAATATGACCACTATTGATTGCTTCTTCCTTATTATCACATAGTTTTTGCACCAAGAAATAATGATGTTGAAATGAAGAAGTTTTATTAAAGAAAAATTATTAATAGTACATCCTCAGATTTTCTGAGTTTTAAGGTCGTATAAGCATTGTTCCTCCGAGCTCCTTTAGACGATAAGTTCCGGACCAGACGACCTCCATCACTTCATATGGGCCTTCCCAATTTAGAAAAAGCTTTTTCTAGCTTTGAGGCTGAGAGATGGCGGCTCGCTGAAGCACTAAGTCTTCCACTCTAAATATTTTATTTTGACTCTGGAGTTATAATATCGGGCCACCCTTTATCTGTAGGCCGTCATCCAAACCTGGGCTTTCTTTTTTTTTTCTTCCAGTAGGTCGAGGTTGACTTTGATGTCCTATGGGTTATGCTGCTTGTTGAAGGCCACGATTCATTCCAATGGGAGCTTAAGTTCGATTGGAATGCCTCCATTCCAAAGGCCAAGATGAATGGTGTTTTTTCAGTTGACAGTCTTTGAGTAGTTCGGTACGCCCAGAGGACATGATAGAGTTCGTCCACCCAGACTTTCTTTTGCTCTATCGAGCCTCAGCTTGATGCCTTATCATAGAGTTTAGTTGGTCACTTCAGCTTTTCCATTTGCCTATGGATGAGCTACCGATGTGAAGTGATGGAAGATGTTTAGGTCTTCATAGAACTCGACGAACCTCGTCCCAGCGAACTATCGTCCGTTATCTATTATGAGAGTCTGGGATAGACCGAACTGGCAGACTATTGACTTCTAGATGAAGTTCTATACCTTGACCTCGGTAATTTTTGCTAGTGGTTCGGCTTTGATCCATTTGGTGAAATAGTCGATCGTGACTAGTAGGAACATTCGCTGCCCGAATGCCGTTGGAAAAAAGCCAAGTATGTCCATTCTCCACTATGCAAATGGCCAAGGTGCGCTTAGTGGAGTAAACTCATAGGTCGACTGTCTTTATATATTTGCATTCTTCTAACAGCGGTCATATTTCTTGACATACTCCATTGAATCATGGTACAAGGTCGACCAATAGTATCCTTGTCGAAGTAGTTTTTGTGATAGAGACTTGGCTCCTACGTGACTTCTACAAATTTTCTCGTACACTTTCCATAATATGAAGTCGGCCTCTGAAGGTCAGAGATATCTCAGCAGCGGTAGCGAATACGACCTTTTATACAACTTACCCTCATACAAAATATACCGAAAAGCTTGATTTCTGAGTTTTCGAGCTTCTTTCGGATCACGAAAAATAACTCCTTCCTTGAGGTAGGCAACCAACAGGTCAATCCAGCTCGGTTCAAGCTCCATCTGCATAACGATCTATGATTTTTCTAAGCTTGGGCATTTCAGAGTCTCAAAAAATACTTCTTTGGATAGTTCAACTGGGGCTAAAGTGGCCAATTTAGAGAGAAGGTCGGCTCTTATATTTTCTACCCTCAAAATCTGTCGAATGCCAAAATTGCCGAAGGTCGAAGTCAAATCTTTTACTTTCTTCAGATATTTCATCATACTTTTCTCCTGCGCTTTGTAGTTGCCACTAACTTCGCCGACCACTAATTAGAAATCACTGTATATTTGGAGTCGATCTACTTTTAACTCTCTTACTATTTTTAACCCGACGATCAGCGCTTAATATCCGACCCCATTATCAGTTGTAGAAAATTTAAAGCGTAGCGCATACTCGGTGATGACTCTCTTGAGGCTGACTAAGACTAACCCTGCATCTACTCCAGCAGAGTTGGACGAACCATCCACGTACAGAGCCCAAAAGTCTTCGAAAAGGTCGGCACTCTCTTTGGAGAGGCTCGGTTGTGATAGCAGAGCATCGATCTCGTTCTGTTCAAGCTCAGCTTCATCTGGAATGGTATATTCTACTATAAAATCTGCTAATATCTAGGCTTTGATCGATGGTCGGGGCCGATAGTTGATGTCAAATTTTGTGAGCTCGATTGCCCATTTTATGATTCTTTCGAAAGCATCCATTCGATGAAGGACTGCTTTTATTGGTTGGTCCATGAGGACCGTTATGGTGTGCCCCTGAAAGTAAGATCGAAGTCTTCTGACAGCAATTAGAAGAGAGTAAATCAATTTTTTTAGCTTAGAGTATCTGATCTCTACATCCCTTAGGACCTGGCTTATGTAGTAGATCGATCGCTGTATCTTCGCTTCCTTCTTGACCAGGACTGTTGCCAAGGCCACCGGAGAGACTGCTAGGTATAGAAATAATTCTTCTTCGGATTCGAGCTTTGCCAACAGTGGGGGTGAGCCGAGGTAGTTTTTAAATTTCTCAAACGCCTGTTGGCACTCAACCGTCTAGCAAAAGTTCTTTGGTTGCTTAAGAATTCGGAAGAAGGGCATGCATTGCTCGATCGATCTTGAGATGAAGTAATTTAGGGATGCCATTTTTTCAGTCAGATGCTGAACTTTTTTGATTATTTTTTGAGCAGTCATCTCCTGAATGGCTTGAATTTTCTCTGAATTTACTTCAATTCCATGCCTGGACACCATAAATCCTAGAAACTTTCGAGAGGTCACACTAAAGGCGCACTTGATCGAGTTCAGTTTCATCTTGTACTTCCTGAGTGCGCTGAAGGTCTCTTCGAGGTTGGCGAGATGGTTTATAGAAGCTCGGCTTTTGACGAGCATATCATCCACGTACATTTTCATGTTGCAGCCGATTTGCTTCTTGAAGATCTTGTTGATCAGGTGCTGATACATTGCCCATATATTTTTTAGTCTAAAAGGCATAACCCTGTAACAATAAAGACCACGGTCAGTAACAAAAGCAGTTTTCTCCTCGTCCTCCGATGCCATCCGTATCTGGTTATAATCAGAGAAGGCATCCATGAATGTGAGAAGCTCGTGGCCCGAGATTGCATCTATCAGTTGATCAATCCTGGGTAGAGGGTAGCTATCTTTTGGGTAGGCCTTGTTCAGCTTTTTGAAGTCTATACACATCCTCCACTTATTTTTTGCCTTTTTGACGAGGACCATGTTTGAGATCCAGATCGGATAGTTAACTTTATGAATGAATCCGACTTTGAGAAGCTTGCCTACTTCTTCTGCGATTGCTTTTTGCCTCTCCAAGGCATGATTGCGCATCTTCTCTTTTATCGACCGATATTTTGGATCAACGGCTAGCCGATGTTCCATGATCTCGGCATCAATTTCTGGCATATCCGCTAGGGCTCAGGCAAAGATGTTTACATTTTTTCTAAGGAAGGTGACGAGATACTTTCGAACCTCGTCTCTCAAGTTGGAGCCGATCTACACTGCGTGCTCTGCGTTTCCATCGTTCAAGGGCATAAATTTGAGATCCTCCATAGGCTCACCCCGCTCCTCGGTGAGGTCGTCGCAGACATCCAACCCATCAATAGGATAAGGATCGGACTATTCTTCTTTATGCAAAGCGATTGAGTAGCAGTGCCTTGCCAGAGCTTGATTTTTCTTGACCTCTTCAATCTCGTGACTTATAGGAAACTTCATCTTCAAATAATAAGTTGATACCACTGTCCGAAATGCATTTAGACCAAGTCGATCGAGAATAGCATTATAGGTAGATGGAGCCTTTACAACTAAAAAATTGATCTGTGCCTTAGCCAGCTTCGGACGTTGTCCTACAATCACAGCCAAGGTTATTATGCCCTCAACTGGTACGGTATCGCCAATGAATCCTACCAAAGGGGAGTTCATAGGTCCTAAGTGGTTATTGGGCAAGGATATTTTTAAGAAAGCATCATAAAATAAAACATCGATCGAGCTTCCATTATCTACCAAAATACGGCGTACATCATAGTCAGCAATGTTTAAAGAGATTACAACCGCATCATTATGCGGGAACTGGACTCCTTGAGCATCTACCTTAGTGAAGGTTATGGGTTCTTCAATCCTCCATCTCTTCACTGATCCTTCGGATCCGCTGGCCTCTCCTCATCAAAGTCCCTTCGAAATAGTATTGATGATGCCGAGAGGCAACCGATCTTCTTATTGATCATTTCTCTTAGTGGTTCAGGCTGCGGTAGTGTCCTTGGCCAATCTTTCCATCCTTCAGATCGATGCCACAGGAGTCGACCGAGTCTGCCTCATTTGATGAGCTCCTCAATCTCATCCTAAAGCTGAATACACTCCTAAGTATCATGACCATGGTCACGATGATAAAGATAGAACTTGTTAGGATTGCACTTGTCGGGATGAATATGCATCCTTTCCAATCTTGGCAGTTGCTCCATGATTTCCATCAGTACTTGAGTTTTCAGAGCATTAAGAGAGGCGTAGTTGTGAAATCTTCGAAGGAAAGAACCCCACCGTACCCTTCCATCGGAGCTTCCCTACCTTCGAGCTCGGGGAGGAGTTCGGGCTCGCTTGCGCTCAGAGGGAGTTCGGGAGTGCAGCCAAGCTTCACCAAGCTTTTCTTCCTCTACGGGCTTGCCCGATCCATCGATTCACTGCTCTCCAAAGGCTTCATCGTCCTTGGCCTTGAAGGCTTCTTCGGCTCGGGCATAACCTTCAATTCGAGCTAGCATATCGGCAAAGTTTCTAGGATACTTTCTTTTCAGGAAGAACAGTAAATCATTTTTCTGAAGGCCGCCCTTGAATACGGCCATTGTAACCGATTGATCTAGATTTCGGACCTATAATACAACAGTATTAAATTGGATGACATAAGTCTGGATGGATTCTTCCTTCTTCTGCTTGATATTCATCAGAGAATTCGAACCTTGGCACGGACATCGACTGCTGATGAAGTGAGCTGCAAACTGATGGCTCATTTGATTAAAGAAAAAGATGGTACCCGACTTAAGTATCGAGTACCAGTTTCTGGCGGCTTTCTTGAGGATGAATGAAAAAGTCCAATATAAAATAGCATCTGGCGCACCATGGAACAACATCATTATTCGAAAGGCCTCCAAGTGGTCGACTGGATTGGTGGTTCCATCGTAACTGTTAAACTACGGGAGCTTGAAGTTCGGCAGAATTGATTTCTATATAATTCTCTGAGAAAAATAAGGGTCAGTGCAAATATCATTACCGTGTGAGGAGGGAGTATGATGGAGCTCTTCGATTCATCGACTCATTTCTAGGAGCCTTTGATCTAGGAGATCTTCACGATCGTTGATCTCTAGGATTTTCTGATGAAACAGGTGTGATGCTTCCCCTGGGTCCAGTCATGGTCCGTGCAAGGGCCCTCCATCCTCTTCTTCCCCTTTCTGGAGATCAGAGATCGGATAGGCCAAGTTGGCCATTCCTAGATTGAACCACGGGACCGCGGAGAAGCCTGCTCTGATCGAACCGATGCTGAGGTCGGCTGATGTATGGCCTGCACCATCTCCATGAGACCGTGAACCTACTGGACTAACAGGTTGAACTGCTCCACATCCACCATGGCTGTAGGTGGAGCCCAAGTTGTCGGGGCCGAAGTGGGAGTGAATAGATCTGGACGGGATCTAGCTGCAGAGGCCATTGATCATCGGATCGAAGCTTTTCTAGGAGGTATTTTTTTCTCGAGAAAGAACTCTAGAGAGGAAGAAGAAAGATCACTACTGAGCAATCCTTTAAGAATAAGGAAACCTCGAGAACAGAAGCCCTCCTTCTAGCGCTAATTCTATTGGTGCAGAATCTGATTGACGTCGGATCGAGCTGGAGTAGAGGAAGAAGAGGTCGCCGTCGATGACCTGCAAAATAAAGTTCCATCTGGAGTTGATAGTGGTGGCTCTGGCAGGATCCGCCGACGATCAAGTCAGATCTTCTGACCAACAAAAATGGAGTGCTCAAAATAGAGTTCGATAGAGTTTGGAGAAGGAGAAGAGAGCTTAGAGAAAATGTATCTGGAGGATCTCTTTTTATAGATGAAGCCTGTAGCAGATTGATAGTGACAGCCGTAGTCATCTAGTAGCGGACTGCTCGAGGCCTGATGGAGTCTGTCATGGAGGGAGGCACCATCTATCGCACCGCTTATAGCGGACTAATAGTGACAACTGCAACCATCTAATAGTGGACCGCTCGGAGCCACATGAAGGGGTGAAGAACTTTGACATATGTCAATTTCAGAGTTCGAATTTCTAAAGAAAATACAACTAGAGGGGATCATCTGAAAGGAATACTATTTGAAATCTGAAAGTAATATGCTGGAGGAATCCTGATGGAGTTCGACTGATAGAGAAGTCCAGAAGGAGTCCAACTGATGAAAAAATTTGGCTGAAAGAGTTCGATTGTTGGAGAAGTTCGACTGAAGGAGAATTTTGGAAGGAGTTCGACTCCTGAAGAAATTCAGCTGAAGAAAAAGTCCAAAAGAAGTTTGGCTTCTGAAGAAATCTGATTGAAGAAGAAGTCCAGAGAGAGTTGAGCTCCTTAAGGAATCTGACTAAAGGAGAAGTCCGAAAGAGGTTCGGCTTCTAGTGGAATCCGACTGAAGGAGAGATCAAGAAGGAGTTCGGCTCCGATCGATATTCGACTGAAGGAGAGATCCGAAATAAGTTTGGCTCCTGGAGGAGTCCGATTGAAGGAAAGATCTGGAAGAAGTTTGGCTCTTGGAGGAATCCGACTGAAAGAGAGATCCGGAAGGAGTTCGGCTCTTGGAGGAGTTCGATTGAAGGAGTCTAGAAGAAATTCGACTCCTGGTGGGACTTGACTGAAGGAAAAATCTGGAAGAAGTTCGGCTCCTGATGGGACTTGACTGAAGAAGAAATTCGGAAGAAGTTCGACTCCTAGAAGAGTCCGACTACTGAAGGAGTTTGACTGAGGCTCGACCACTGAAGAGTTCGGTCGGTTGAAGGAGTTCGGCTAAGATTTGGCCGCTGGAGGAGAATTTCTGATCGAA
>QRFJ01000060.1:1197294-1429053 GCA_006176705.1 Cocos nucifera | reverse complement strand
AGAAATGGAGAAGGGCAGGGTTCTTGTGGTAGGGGGAACTGGATACTTGGGGAGGAGGATTGTGAGAGCAAGCTTGGATTGTGGACATCCTACCTATGTCCTCCATCGGCGGGAGATTGGTGTGGACATCGACAAGGTCCAAATGCTCATGTCATTCAAGAAACAAGGTGCTCACCTCGTCGAGGGCTCCTTTACTGATCACCGAATCCTCGTGGATGCCGTAAAACAAGTAGATGTGGTCATATGTGCCATATCCGGCGTGCACATCAGGAGCCACCAAATCCTCCTTCAGCTCAAGCTTGTCGATGCAATAAAAGAGGCTGGAAATATCAAGGTATGATCCCCAAATGTTTATTTAATATAAAAATTGCAAAGGCTTTGGGTTCTCTCTCTCTATCTATATATAAAAGTAACAAAAAGGAAGGAAAAAATATTATACCTTAATCTTGCGATATGGGGATGCTCATACCTGGCTCTGAAAATCCGTTTGAATATATATTCAAGCTATATATATATATATATGTATCAAAGTTTTGTAGATGTAATTTTTAAAGATTAATGAAAAGTTGATCTTCCAATAATAAGTTTGGCCTTCCATTTTGATGGTAGAAGTAACATTCGTTTTAATGATCAGCGAAGATGAATGAGAAACATGTATATCAAAATAACTTAATAAATAATATCTTCTTAATCATTCCTTTCCAAATTCAAATCAAATAATATTTAAATACGTAAATACATAATTTAGTTAAATTATAATTATCGTAAATATCTTTATGTCTTGTTTTCTTTCTTTTCTGCCAAATCAAATACTTGGATGCATAATCTGAATCTTATTTTTTGTATCCAGGTCTACGTAAGACTGCTTAAATTAGTGATTTATGCAAGGATTGTAAGGATTGGTGTGTATAAGTATGTATATTTATGCAGCAATTTTATAGACTCACAAGGTAGCTAGGCATTTTCTGGTAAGCAAAAGCTAGGCTTTTGCTCTACCAAAATTGCTTACATGTTTTTTTTTAAAAATGAGAAAGGAAGCTCAGCCACCCAGACTTATAATTAATAGAAAAAATATGTGGGGGGGGGGCTGGCTTGATTCTTGCTGAGCGCAGCCCCCAAGGAAAGATGGCGTTAAGAGAGAGAGCTGTTCAAAAGAAGATGAGTCTTGAAGACTACTTGTTGTTAGGTATGGTAGTTTTGGTTTGTTGGGAGCTTCAGTTTGAAGATGTTGAAATTTTGCTCCTTCTATATTATTGAGCAGTCCGTTGCATTCTACTTTGAGCCAGAGGGCCCTCACTAGGTTTGAAATCAAAATTGCCTATATTGGGTTCTAAAACATGATATGACACCTGAATTATTTTAAGAAATCATAAAAATACACAACTATAACTTTGATATTGCTTCTATATATGAATTTATCTAAAGGCGTGGTGGAGAAATTTTGAAGAGTTAAATTCCAAGTTGCAGTTGCATCACTGGCTTCTTTAATTATTTCTCAAAGAGTGCACCATGCCACAAATTATGACTACATTCTGAGCTCAATTGAGGGTTTAGACACATGTAAGACAACATATTTTGCAGCGCTTCTTGCCTTCAGAGTTTGGGACAGATCCTGCAAGGATGGGTCATGCAATAGCCCCTGGAAGAGTGACGTTTGATGATAAAATGGTGGTGAGAAAGGCCATAGAGGATGCTGGAATCCCCTTCACCTATGTCTCTGCTAATTGTTTTGCGGGTTACTTTGTTGGAGGCTTGTGCCAACCAGGGCATATCATTCCATCAAGAGATTCTGTCTGTTTGCTTGGAGACGGCAATGTGAAAGGTATGGTAGAAGGTCCCCCACCCTTTATTTTTTTCTCAGAAGGTCTCCTCTTTTTACTTTCTCCACTGATAATAGAATGGTTTTTTTTTTTTTTTTTTTATTGAAATCAGAGGTAGCATGATGCTATCCCTTTTTATTGTTGATAAAAAAAATCAAAATTACAGTTTCAAGGAAAGTAAAATAAAGAAACTACTACATTAGATATCGAAGATAGAAAAAAAAAAAGAAAAGAAAAGATTATTTATAATTTATTGCAGTAGTAGCTAAAGTTTTTAGTTTTATCCAGAGCCTCCTATGATTGTCTTCATTCTTTAAAGAGTAGAGGTATTCCCAACTATGAAATATTTGGCAAAACAAAGAAAGCAGAGCCTTTCTTCTCTAGAAATATCCAATTGTTTCTTTTCCTTCAAATTTCCAACATGCTATAGCCAATAATTGATCATCTGCCTTACTCTCAAGTTTGTTTTTATTTTTTCTTCTTGAAGTAGTTCACATGTTAAGAAACGAAGAAGATTTACCTCTTAAACTTTGAACTTGAGCTATATAGTACATACCTGGAACTAATATTCTAATATTTTCTCGCAAGAACTTCTCCTGTATATAGCTTATTCCTTGCTGCCAACTATAAGAAAATCTTTACTTATTCAGATGTTGACTCTTTCTAAAAAATATTTAAAAAGGGACATTTAAGACCACCACAAGTAAGGAACTTGAATAAGTCATTCCGTGTAATCTTCCAAACCGGTACATCCACAATATGAGATGGCTTAAAAGGGATAAGAATGAATAGCAAGACAGATAACTAGATTTCTTGAAGTACAGTCCATGGCCTTTGAACTTTGATACATCATCTTAAATTTCTCCAGCTCCAGTACAATGAAATCAACCTATTCGGTTTCAATATACAATCATAAAACTCTTCGAAAACAAGAGCAAAGAGAATTCATATCGATCTAAACATTCTCTCAAAAATGGATCGAGCCGTCATTCCCCATCTTAAAAGCTATACAACTTCAGAAGGTGAAAGTTTTTGAACAAATCTCTTTCTATATTAATCCGATAAGCTCCTCCTTGATCTTATTCCCAATTCCTTTGTGAGTAATAGGCCCTTGCCACTTGGCTCCACCAAAAATTTGGTGACCCCAACAGAAATTTTCAAGCCCATTTAGCTTAAAGTGACTAATTCATCTAAATAAGGTTCTTCACTCCCAAACCTCTTTGATTCTTGGTTCTACAAACATAATCCCAATTCACCAAGCAATGAAATCTAGCGATATTGTCGGTCCCTTTCTATAAGAAAACTCCTCTCAACTTGTCCATTTTTCTTATAACCCAGCTAGGCAATTTGAAAACAAACATCTAGTAAGATGGGAGCGCTGTCAAAACCGAGTTGACCAAAGTTAGTCTACTGCCTAAAGAAAGCAATCTTTTCTTCCAAGTAGTTAATCATGAGTTCATCCTTTCAATTAAGGACAACCAACAATGTTTAAGTAACTTCTTATAAAGCAGAGAAGGACCTAGATATATAAAAGGAAGAGTTCGTCTAAGAAGCGAACTTAGCTACTTTAAGTAACTTCTTATAAAGCAGAGAAGGACCTAGATATATAAAAGAAAGAGTTCATCTAAGAAGCGAACTTAGCTACTTCACTGAAAATGGTGCAGCCCTCAATCACCGCCATCAAGAGATGGATGACCCTCAAACAAGACACACCATGTATGAAACATAAAGATATGGGTGCCTTGTTTGACGGCCATCCATCCCCTGGTAGCAGCCATCGAGCATTGCACCAAACTTTGTAGTGCAAATTATAATAGGGGATCCATTCTCCATGCATAACAAGTGGTACATTATTATTTCTAATGCCCTCAAATTTTCAGGAGAGAGGTTACTTATTTTCACTGAGATAAAGGCCTATAAAGCAAACCTGAAAGCTGAGATTTCCAGTTGAGGATTCTTTAATATATCATTTGATTTTGTGGCAGCAATTTTTGTTGAGGAGGACGATATAGCCGTGTACACCATCAAGACAATCGACGACCCCCGCACGCTCAACAAAACATTGTACATCCGGCCTCCAGAAAACATCCTGTCGCAAAAGGAGGTAGTTGAAGCATGGGAGGAGCTCATTGGCAAAGAACTAAGCAAGAGCAGTACTTCAGAGGAAGACTTCCTCACTAATATCAAAGGTAGCATTAAAAGTAAATTAACAGAAATCAGAAATTTTTATAGCGTTATGATTTTACTGATGGCGATATAACAGTGAAAAGAACTACTTTAGCGATTTAAGCCATCAAATCATCAGCACAATAAGTAACTCACAGCCAATGGGAATCAATAAACAATCAGACGGGGGTTGGAATAAAATATTGCATCATGCATGCGCTCAACGTTTTACATGGGAAAAAAATCCTTCAGTACTGATATTCTTATTTTGAATCATATCTTCAACATTAAGGAGGGGGAAGACCATAAGCAATTGGTCTTATAGCTAGGTACACTCCATGAAAAATACTTAGAAATTGAAGAAATGTTGAAGAATTCATAGGATTAACAATCTTCCATGTATAATTCATAGGACTAACAATCTTCAGTGCAGCAATAATTCCCGCATTAGAGCAATGCAGTTTGTACTACTTCGTTGCAGTCTTGTAACTACGGTATTTGATTACTGGTATCGCTCTTGTGCCTTGCATAAATTAATATAGCTTACTTGCTCTCTCTACCACCTTTTCAGGTCAAGACTATGCTTCACAGGTGGCACTTGGGCATTACTACCATGTTTTATATGAAGGCTGTTTGACAAATTTTGAGATAGGAGATGAAGGGGAAGAGGCTTCTCAGTTGTATCCAGAAGTCGTCTACACTCGAGTGAAAGATTACCTTAAACAATATGTGTAATATGAAGGCAGTTATATGCTATTGTATTAGTCATAAATATGCCTGCCTCCTGGAGCTTCCAAGTATTGTCAATCAGAATTCTATGTAGCCTAATCAGTAGCTATATCTTTTGGGATGGTAAAATGCATCATGTAAGGGGACGCAAGGGACAATGTGTAACTACATTACTCCTTTTCAAGTCCTCTCGTATGGTATAAGAAGCGATGTCATTTTCTCTCCACGTCTATATCCAATTAGAGCGATATATACTAGAGTTTATTCATTTCCATTGACCGGCCGCATGGTATATTGGAGCCACGAGGAGCATGCATGGTCAACGACCAGGAGAGTTATTCGAGAGGGAGAGGGCTCTAAAATGTTGTGATCACAGTAAAAAATAATTAAGAACAAGAAGAAGACAACAAAAGTAATGGAAAGAGAGGAAGAGAGAAAAGGAGTGTGGAGAGAGATTTTATTTCTTACGAACAAAACTGATGTTTACTAATAACTAGAGTTGAAGCATTTGGATGAGAATCTATCTTCAATCTTATACTTTGTCGAGCACGATTGAGATATTCAAAGTTGCATATTAAGGTATTGGGGAAGAAAGAAGAGAATGTAGACTTTGATTATAAATTATATATCCTATCTTATGTGACTGAGGCCCACCATAGCAGGAGATCTTAGAACCGATCACGAGCTGATAACAATATTTGTGAATTGAATCTTTTTACTGTCAAATTAATTAGAACAGAAACAGGCAACTGTTATGATTTATTGAAATATGGCTTATTTGGATCTATCTTCAAGGTTCTATGGGGTCATCGATTGATATAAAATTTAAGATTAAGCAATCGTCCGGACCCGCATGAAACACGACAAAACAATCCACGTTGCTAAATTACTCCGTAGTTAGGGGGTCTCCCTCTGGGCACCAATCTTTTCCAAATAGCTATCAAATCAGCCCACCCCCACGACCCTTTCATTAATCTCTTGGATTTCTTTTTCTTTTTCCTTTTTTGTAATAACAATCTCTTGCTCATCAACTCAATCATGCTGTATCCACGTCGGCCCACCACCGTAAGATACCAGTAAATGGATAATTTATCTTGGTGCATTCAGAATGGTTGTAACTGCATTCATTATTTTCCTAAATCTAATTAGTTTAGCCTTGCAACAGTTGCTCGTTCTCATCTAGCGAGGACAATTATTTGATTTTTCCTAATAATTAGGAGAAAAGGGGCATGTGAATTTAGGTGGTTCCTCTCAAAAGTGTTGGCTAATATGTATAAATTTCCATTATAAAAGACGGTAAACATTTCTTGAAAGGATTGCATGCCTCTGATAGGAACACAAATGCGAACCAATACATCAATTTTACCAGAAATTAGATCCTACATCAGGTGTACCATGTTGGTGATACCCAGAGGAATAATCTACCGATATGGTGCATTTGATGTTTGGCATAATTTTTCTTAATTCCATGGTACTGAAATGAACATGGTCATCTGACTTATGACCTAGCACCTATCATGAATTCACTAGCTAGGCTAATCGTGTTACATGTCTGGAGTTGAAAATTTGACTCCCTAGTGGAAAATATTTTTATATTTATTTTTTGTCCGCATGTTGTTTTGATTATAAAACCTTTCTCCATCCAAGCAAGGTCCCAAATAATAATTGAATCTTTTCATAGAGGGACAACTTGTGTCCTTTCAGCAATAATACCTTGCAACCATCCAAATTTAACATGCCTAGCAAGCACTGTTTCAATTATTTAGTATATCATAAACTAGAAATAACTCAAGATATAAGAGCGCGCGCGCGAGAGAGAGAGGGGGGAGTCCTATAATGATATTTATTTTATAATATTTTATAAATAATCAGGAGATATTTCAACCATACGGTAGATTAGGATATTTATGATATTTTCTTCTTAATAGATTAGCAATAAATTACCAACTTTCCTAATTTTTTATTTTTTGTTGAAAAAATATTTTATTTATTTTCTGTTCTGACTCGCTAAATCAAGTTAGAGAAAAGCTGACTTGACATTCCCAACCTTCCATTTTCTTTTTTTTCAAAAAAAATATTTTAATATTTTTTCATGAAACCCTATTCTCCGTTGGATGTGGTGGGTGAGAGAGAGAGAGAGAGAGGAGGTGGTGGAGGAGGAGGCCAAAGGCAGGAAAGAAGAGGGTAAGAAGATCGGGAGTGAAAGTGGGTGAGGGTGCACGTGGAGAGGACGATACTCAAAATCATAATCCCATCCTTCAGCCATCAACTTGTGCATAGCTTTGCCCAATGAGTGGAATTGTGAAAGGAAAGGCCAAACTCAAGTCCAGCCAACCCTTGAAGTGCTCCACCCGGGGCAAGAAAAAGCTTGCTAGTGGCGACCCCTCCACTTCCGGCCGCGGTGGACATGCACGCCTGTAACGAAGCCATCAAGCACCTTAGCTGCATGGTTGACTCTTGCCCCCAACCCCACTCTGCCACCTCACCACCAAGGAGAAGCTGAGCACAAGAAGCTCAACATCATCTCCAAGGAGCACCAGTGCGAGATCAACCACAAGAAGGTCCAAGGCCAGCAATGCCACCCCCGAGGAGAAGCTCGTTATCATGGCGACCCCAAGGCTTGTTGACGAGAAGGCCATCTCTAAGTACGAGTTCATGATGGAGGATGGCCATCAACTCACCAAAAAGTACAGTTGGGTGCTGATCCAAAAGCACTACACCCAGCAGCCGTGGAGATGATCATACGGGTGAGGACAAGGCCTGTTGACCAGAGGTGATGGAGGGCACTCTCAATCTCAGCCTCGGTGGAGAATGACCAGGCGATCAAGGTGTCGCACCATGGAGCGGGAGAGCTTAACCCTTCGCCAGCAACTTTCTCTAATGCATGCTAAGAAGGGAGAAGATGCTAATTAAGTCCTTGAATTTTTGAAATATTTACAGCATCAGCCATCAATTTCGATTTCAAAATACTCCTGAAGTTAAAAGTATTTAACGCATCAACTATGCACGTTCCTGGCTATAATCGATTGTCAATGGGTAAATTAAACATCATCCATATTGAATAGGACGGCCAAAGAAAAGTTAGCAGCATAAAGATTAATTTAAAAGCCCTTTGCAGTGCTATAATAAAAGCTATATACGTAATAGGTTTTGTGGGCCATGAGCTAGACTGTGGTGGGTATGATTCAACGGTAGGGAGTTCAGATGATGCCAAAGTGGATGTCAGCGTTTGAACGAAAAGAAATAAAATAAGAGCAAATTTGAACCACAAGGAGAAAAAAGCCAAAATAAGAGGCAATATTTGGTAGTCGGGGCAGTAGTTGGGAGTTCGGTTGTCCCCATTACGAATGTCATCGCCATCAGCCTCGTTGACAAGGAGGCCAACCCTATGTACGAGTTCATGGTAGAGGATGGCCACGAGCTCATCAAGAAGTGGATGTCTGTTTTTGAATGAAAGGGGAAAAAGAAAAAAAAGGAGCAAATTTGAACCATAAGGAGAAAAAAAGCCAAGAAAAGGGGCAATAGTTGGGAGTTCGGGTGTCCTTATTGCCAATGTTTGTACTTAAATGACAGAAAGAAAAAAAAAAAAGGATGCCCGAACAATAAAAAAAGGACAAATTTACATGTTTTGAAGATGGGAAAAAGCCACAAAACGAAGCAAAAGATGTGTAGCCATAAAAAGGTATTAAAAGATATTACCTGAGAGATTTGAACTCCTGTGAGGGAACCGCATGTACTTGGCAGGCACAGGCCTTAACCACTCATCCAAAAAGACTTCGACAGAAAAAATGGAGGTAAAATTTCCCTATCGTGTTCCTATTGCGAAACTATATATCTACAACAGCACCCCACGAACATGCCATAGTTTGTGGCCTTTCCTCTTCCACCATCAATCCCTTCAAAAATATTTCACTTGGTCTCAGAGCATGCAAAGTTCCGATTCTTCTTGGTTTTCTTAAAACTCAAAGATGGTGAAGCATACGAGAGAAAGCAAAATTTGGTATTTGTCATTTCGTTTTAAAATACACTTCCATATTTAGCTACTGCACTTGTTTAGTCTGTATATCTTTAAAAACATTAAAATTTATTATGCCGGAAAATAATACGAATTTATTTGTAAGTGGTGAAATCTCCCCCATGCAAATGTTCGTTTATACATTATAATAGCATGTTCATTAGTGTTGCAATAGGTATCTAGCATGTGTACAAAATCTAATTACAGATGATTTCCTTGTAATGATGGAAATAATGCAAATGAAACTACAGTGCAATGATTGTGTGTGCGCGTGAGAGAGAGAGAGAGAGAGAGATTAGTATTTACAGAAGCACAAATATGATTGGAGTTGCACTAACATAAATATTGCACGTACACTTATATACTATTATCGTACTATTGATGTACACAAACTATGCATGTGAAGAGCTCAGTCCATATCCTGCTAGCCATTTAGGCATGGGGAGGCTTCCCCTCCTCCTCGACGGGACGAGACCAAGCAGACTGATCTGGCACCCAAGAGCTAGTCTTGGGGGAGGGCGAGGTGAGCGTGTATTATTATTACCACCACCATTGCTCTTTGGCTAAACAGGGACAAAAACCCCGGTCTCAGGGTCGGGACATCAATACTTGTAGGATTTAGTTTGGATCATGTCGCCTGGCACTATACTTGCTTTTATGCTTTGCCTAGAGTTGCATTAAATGATAGACTCTTGGTAAAGTGGTAGCCAAAGAGTCGTTAAAACAGAGTGGCATGATAGAAAAAGCAGTGGGAAAAAGTGCACTTTGGTAGTTCTTGGATGGTGCAACTTGGGTTAGATCTACCCAACTCATCGTTGAGTAGGCACCAATCCTATGTCAAGTTTGATCCAGTTTAGCTTAAGCTTGAACCAACTCAAATTTAACCCTAACCTAACTTGAATCTGACCCAACCTGCTTCATAAATAATCGATAAATAAAATAAATAATTCACATTTGCACTTTCCATTCATTTACATGTTTTGCGTAAGTTTATTACATGATTTGTATTTATAGTGTAATATTGAAATTGATGAATAGCTAGACCTCGACCTAATTAATACTAATGTAACAAAAATACACCAAACCTTTTACCTCTCAACAAGTTCCTATTTAACTTATGTCACTTGATTAGGTCTAATTCAATCCATCCATAATCAGACCCAGTCTGAACTTAGTTTAAGATAAATTTCAACTCCATTGATTACATTATAAGAAAAGTCGCATACACCCATGCTTTTTAATCACGTAAAGGACATACAAAGATAAAAAATCAATTTTTTTTAAAAAAAGATTGCATATACCCATGTTTGTCAAACGTGAAAAATGCTATAGCTAAGTTTTAACTTACGTTTTAATAATTAAACGTGAGTAAATCAAATATGCTAATGAGTAAACGTGGGTAACTCAAATCTGCTAAAAAATATATTAAGTATTAGCGAAAAATAATTGGCACCAAGAGAGGAGCCAAAACAAAAAAAAAGAAAAAAAATTACTAGCCCCATCTCTCTTGATTAAGTAAAATAATAAAATTACTATTTGCCCCACCAATAGGAATTCCAATGCCCCATCTCCTGATTCGGACCGCATGGAGAGAGAAAGCTCTCTCCGCTGCCTAAGGTTTCTTTGCCGGTTGTAGAAGTTTCTTGTTGGCACTCCCGCCAACTGTTGCAGTGCATGACTGGGTCCTATCACTGCCGCAATCTTCCTCCATCACTACTAGAAATATGAGCTTTATTGATGAAATTTTTTGATGAAAATGATCGGTTAGAAATTTCTGATGGATCACTGATTGATTGCCATCAGAAAAAGAGAAATAAAATAAATTTGATAATGCTCAAGATTAAGCTCTCAAAACCTTAGGGGACCAACTCATACCGTCTCTGACTCCGAAATTCTAATGCTAACCCTCTCCTCCTCCTCCAATTTCGCTGCTGGCACCACGACGACTGCCGAGGGCTCCTACCCCTCCGACCGTAACCTCTCCACTATCATCGCCTCCCACCGCTTCTTTCCAGCATCCCTCAGCCTATCGAACTCAACCGTGGACTCGACTATGGTGGTCGTGGGCGTCATCGATGCCAGGATTATCGTGCCGACGTACTCACCGAACTCGTATTGAGAGTTCTAGCGATCGTTGGAGGAGATGGTGGTGGCACTGAGGCTAGACCTTTGGGCCCATGCCATCCACCTTCATGAGTTTTTTATCTACTACCTCATCCTCAATTAGAAGCATGCCCAAATAAAAGTCTCTGAATTTTTTTTAATAAAAATATCGCATAATAAAATTTGATGAGTTGATAATATCATAATATTTTTTTTATAAAATATTATTTTATATATAATATATGATTTGAAAGAGTCATGATGTGGTGCCGCCGGAAGAGGATGGGTAAGACAAGTCATGGGAGGCGTGGCATGGGTCGACTAGGGAGGCCGATGGAACGAGCACGTGGTCTTAAATTTGGAGGGAGGAAGAAATACCCTTTGCTCTGTAAAATAATGACCCTTGGAAAGGATGTGGATGTGACACATGAGATATCAACTTTATATGGAGCGCGGCTACTTTTTCTTAATCCCCACTGATGCCGGGCTCAACATCGAGACCGCCTGTTAAAAAATAAAAAGCAGGTTTTGATTGAGGAAACGACCGTTCAATAGATTCCAGGCGAACCATCTTTGGCCATTATACAAAGGATTAGCATGGATAAAAGAGTATGCGGAAAGCCAAGAGCCTACTTGTCCATATGCGATATTTTATTTTTTATTTTTATAAATCGGATATAAATTTTTCAACCTCTATTACAAGATGTCATCCCATAATAAAAATGTAATATGTGGATAGATTAGAATCAAATTTTGTTATTTAAATCTTGAAAAAGACTAATCAAAATACATATTTTCTTTTTAAAAGAAGGCCCGATCAAGCATATATATCTCATTAGAAAAAAAAATATTGAAAATAAAATTGACATAAAGATTGAAATCTATCTTTTATAAAATTTAGCTTTTAATGAATATTTTTATTAGTCATATCTATTTATTAAAAACTAAGATTTTAAACTAAAAAAATTAATCTAAAATATAAAAAATTTAGATCTTATATATTAATTTATTTATTTATTTTTTAAAAGATATATTTCAGTTGGGTGGATTAGAAAATTTTTTCTCTCTCCAAAAAATTTCAAGAGCTTTTTGCGACGGAAAATAACCTTCAAATTAGGGATAAGATAAAATTGAAGGCTCAATAAAATAAGGCTTAGAATTTCTCCACCAGGGTGAAGAAAAGGATGACCAAAGATGTGTACGAACATAGAACCATGCAAGCAGTCGTGGATAAAAAGCAAAATGCTAACTTAATTCAAAAAGATCACTTAAAAATTCACTCCAGTGTTGTGTATTTTCCATGCTCCCTTTTGGAATTAACATCCTGTAGTTTGCAACACGATTGCTGCAAGGAGAAATTATATCTTGATATACTAGCTAGTGATACGTAAGAAAAAAAAATTATCAATCAAGCTCCCCATCCTCTTTTTTTCTCCCCTATCTTGAATGAATAGAATCCCTGCCAAGCACTACATCCCCTCTTTTTCGAATGAACGAACCCTCTATCGAAACTAGGTATGATTAAAATCACAAGAGGAAGAACATGCAAGATAAGCTTGGGAGTTGAAGGTTCGTATTCTTTAACATACGCAATTCTAAAAAAACTAGATAAGGAGGTCCTAACTCCATCTCCATCTTTTCTTTGTTTTTTAGCTATCATCGATAACTAGTATATGACTAGCAAGTCATCGGATTTCTTTTAAAATTGAGATCCTCTATTTCAAATTCTTTTTCCTATTGTGCCATCCACTATCATCGACTATCAACTATTGGTTTGGATCGGTCTTCACCACTCTCAGCTGGAGTGCACTGAGGCCTCACATGAGGCAATGGTTGCCAGTCGAAGAAAGGAGTAAAAAAGAGGGCCAAACCCCATCATTTGCTTCTTGTCTTATATTTGTTTCTTCTTCCTATCCAACTAGCCACCATCGTTGAGTGCCATTACCGTAGTTACCAGCTACCGCTATTGCTATCACCGTTGACCATTGGTTGTCTTATTACCTTGTTTGAAAGGGAGAGGGTGGGAAGTTCAATTTGAAGAAGAGAAAGCTATCTCTCTTCTTTCTCTCTCTTCTCTTTCTTTCTCTTCTCTCTCTACTCTATTTACATACCCTATTGGACCCAATCGAGGGTTCGAGGTTCTTAATTTGTGGACCTCAGGTGGACCCTAGTGAAGGATCTTAGACTAGCATTACGGGCAATACCATTTTGTCGACCGAAATCCCAGCTTTTGTTGGCTATCCATGTACCAACTATCGGCAATCCTTGACTTGTTACCCTTATCCTAATTAGACCGTCTATTTATTAATCTATAGAATTTGACGTACCATTCTAATTGATTAGGGTTGCTAGATGCGGCTACTAGCTAGACTCATCTTCTTCGTATCAAACTTATTCTATGATAAGCACTAGTTTTTGTCTGGAGATGCAATTGATTTAATGAAAAGATGTTGGGCAAGAGAATTTGCACTCTGATCTTTAAATCAAGATAAATTATTATATATTTATTTATTAATTAGTCATATATTAGGTAGGATTAAGAAATTTGGGGATTATGAGTAATTTAGATATTATATCTTTAAAAAATAGAAATCTAATAATAATTTATTATTTATTATGCTGATGGTTGATCGATGACATGTTGGGATTGTATCATTAATTTCATATGCTAGTCATGGATTGATAAAATTTTTTTCAAAGTTTATCATCAATAAAGATAAAAATTTTTGGACATTGATCATCTATTTATAAAGAAATTATTTTGTACATCAATGATTTTGATTTATATGATTTTTGATAGTTACATACTATATACTTATTGATTAAGTATGTATATGATTCTATATGAAGTTATATATGATAAATCACTAATCTTGATTTGGGTGGATTTTGATAACTATGTGCATCGAGTTTTGCAAAAGAGTATGATCTTGAATTACAATACTTAACAAATATGTAATTGAATTATATGGTTGAATATGAGATTTTAGTGCTTTGAGCTAACGACTTTATTGATGTCCTCTCACAGTCTTAAAACATGGTCATAGTAGTTCAAGATGAAGCATTTGTGGTGCTTTAGACTAGTTACTTTATTGATGCCTCGTTATAGGCTTAAAATGTGATTCTGGTAGTTCATAATTGAGTACCTATAGTCCTTTAGACTAGTTACTTTTTTAGTATCCATCAAAGGTTAAAATATGGTTGTGGTAGTCCATAGAACTAGCTATTTTTGTTGCCCTACCATGAGCTGGAAACATGATCATCGTAGTACAGAGACAAGCTTCTTAATATGATCGAATCGATGTATATTAGTTTAAGATTTTATATGATATGATTCATTGCATAAAAAGATATATTTATTATGCATGTTTTATGAGTCGTTATATCTTTTGACATATTTTTTAAAGCTTGCAACATTCTTCTTCTCTTTTGTAAAGTTATAGGATATTTGTACTTGACTAAAGTTACGATTATAATTTGAAAGAATTGATTAAATAGAGCATCAGTAATATCAGTTGGATAATCAAGTCTTGTAAATTATACAAGATTTGATATTTATTAATATAAAATATTTATTTTAAAATTTTGATCAATAGTGCTCATGAGATTTTGAGATTGTAATGAACATTAAGGCCTTTCATATTCTTTATGATCTTACCCTAGGGAGTGTACAGCTGATATATAGTCGATCTGGATATTGGGTTTCGGGCAGGACAATATCCTTGAGATACACTATAATATTAGAGGATGCCATGAGAATCTAATAAATCTAAGAACTCTTAATGCATACATGGTAATATGTAGATACTTTATATATATATAGAGAGAGAAAGAGGGAGAGTACTCTATCGTGACCTAAGGAGGGGAAATACGGTTAAATGGTGGATAACCTCCACAACAATATATATATATATATATATATATATATATATATATATATATATATATATATATATATATATATATATATATATATATATATATATATATATATATATATGTGTGTGTGTGTCATGCTCCGAACCTAACATTCGGGTTGGATACATTATGGCTGCACACTTCTTAAGGCAAGAGTATCCTAAAGAATATACAAGACTTTAAAAATTCAATACAATCTCAAAATTCAAAAAAATAATCTGATTTTATTTCAGCTAATAAAACTTGCATAAATATCAATTAAATTCTTTCGATTATCCAATTAGAAGTCAATGATGCTCTATCTATTCATCCACTTATCCGCGAATCCAAATCATAGTCAATCTTGATCATCTTGCAACTCTGAGAAAGAAAAGAGGAATGGAAGAGGGGTTGTGAGCTTTACAGCCCCATAAGAATCTCAATACAACACACCATAATATATAATATTATAATTAAAAATAATAATAAGTATAAAGCTATAGCATAAACATACATTAAGTACATAGTCAAGAAATAGATCATCACATACCATCGGATAAAGTATCTTATTTAATAATAATTTCTCTGATCTTAACATTTATTTTTTTCATTCCATAATTTTAGTTTATTAATCTTTAACTTTCTAATTTTGGACTAATCAAGATCATGCGACGATCTTTTATTCTGATTGATTTTCTATGATCTTTCTCAGATCAAATTTTCATGATTTTTGTCGGATTATTTTTTCATACATGAGTCCTGAGAGGCTATTCCACATGACGAGGCTAGTTTAAATCATATCATTCTCATCTGATTATTACATATTGATTCTATCATATCAGTTTTAGTTTACAATGTGATCAAGATAAATTATCATACCAGTATAATCATACCATCAATCATTGTTACACATATACATAGATAACATATAGTATTCTCATGCTGTAAGACCATACAAGAAAATAATAATATATTAAATATAATAAAACCATCAAAATGAATTCAATGTTATAAAATCAAAAATACAATTTCAATAACATACATAATGGTGATTATGTATAGAAATTCTTACCTCAATCGATCTCAGATTCAAATATGGCTATTGATTAACCCTTCAATCTATGAAATCGAGATCAAGATATGTCCACTCGACATTGTTGATGCAGAAATTCATCATCGCCGGAGTCCGTCGGAGTTGACGCCGATGAGGTCGCCTACGGGGACCTGCAAAACAAAGTCTAGCTTAGAGCCGGTGGGGGTGGCTCCGGCAAGACCCTCCGACGCTCAAGTCAGTTTCCGTCAACAGGAATGGAATGCTTGATCGAGTATAGAAGAAGAGAAAAAAATTTTCAGAACCTGACGTAAAGGTATCCGGAGGATTCTTTTTATAGAGGAAGCTTGTTGTAACCGTCCTGATCAATGCCGATCGTTATTGTCGATCGTTATTGCTGATAAATGCCGATCGTTATTGCTGATAAATGCCGATCGTTATTGTTGATCGTTATTGCTGATAAATGCCGATCGTTATTGCTGATAAATGTCGATCGTTATTGTTGTGTAACCGTAGCGAGATTGCCTGCAGGAATCCATCATAAGGAGTTCGGCCATTGAGAAGCTCGTCCATTGAAGAAGTCTATAGGGAGTCCGGCTTCCGTAGAAACTCGGCCCGAGAGGAGGTTTTGGGGAAGTTCGGCTCCCGCAAGGGTCTGGCTGAAGCCCGGTCGCTGGGAGTCCGAAGGAGTTCGGCCCGGAGCCTGGGCGCTGGGGAGTTCGGCCGCTGGACAGGAGTTCGGGGAGCTCGGCCGCTAAGAGGGTTGAAACAAGCTCGGCCGTCGGGGTCTCGGCCGAAGCCCGGCCGCTCGGAGTCCAAAGGGGCTCGGGCAATAAGTAGTTCGGCCGCTTGAGGAGTTCGGCCGCTAAGCCTGAAGGATCTCGGCCGGCTGAGAGAATGGTCGCTTGAGGAGTTCGGCCGCTAAGAGTCTGAAGCTCGGCCGCTTGATAGTTCGGTTGGTTGAAAGACTTCGGCTGAGGCTCAGCCGCTGAGAAGCTCGGCCGGATGTAGTAGTTCAGCTAGGACGCGTCCGCTGAAGTTCTTCCGCATTGACCACATCAGGCTGGGATCGAACTTGACTTTGGCAGGAGCGGGATTTATCCCCAACACTAGCCCCCCCACTCCCGAGTTCGAAATTTGAAGGAAGGGAGTGCGGATAAGGCGACTGCCAAAGTTTTTTCTTCCGGGCTTCGTATTGGTCCATGTCGAAGTTCAGGGGAGATTTCATTTCTGGCTAAAGTTGATGCTGAAGTTGAGGCTCTCCAGCCGAGGTTGATTCGGTCAAAAATCCTATCTCTCGCCGAGGTCGAAGTCGGCGCTCTTCATCAGCCGAGGTCAGCCTAAGTCGCTCGGGGGGATCTTATTTGGCCGAAGTTGATAAGATTGCTCGGAGGATATCTCATCTCCTTTGGCTGAGGTTGATGTAAGTGCTCGCGTTAGGACGAGGTCTTCCTCCTGTTCCTAACGGGCTGTGGGGGCACATGCGGACCGTCGTCCGAGCTTCTCTCCCCCATCTCGTCTAAGGTGAACGAGGTCTTCGACTTTGCTCGCGTTAGGACGAGGTCTTCCTCCTGTTCCTAACGGGCTGTGGGGGCACATGCGGACCGTCGTCCGAGCTTCTCCCCCCATCTCGTCTAAGGTGAACGAGGTCTTCGACTTTGCTCGCGTTAGGACGAGGTCTTCCTCCTGTTCCTAACGGGCTGTGGGGGCACATGCGGACCGTCGTCCGAGCTTCTCCCCCCATCTCGTCTAAGGTGAACGAGGCCTTCGACTTTGCTCGCGTTAGGACGAGGTCTTCCTCCTGTTCCTAACGGGCTGTGGGGGCACATGCGGACCGTCGTCCGAGCTTCTCCCCCCATCTCGTCTAAGGTGAACGAGGTCTTCGACTTTGCTCGCGTTAGGACGAGGTCTTCCTCCTGTTCCTAACGGGCTGTGGGGGCACATGCGGACCGTCGTCCGAGCTTCTCCCCCCATCTCGTCTAAGGTGAACGAGGTCTTCGACTTTGCTCGCGTTAGGACGAGGTCTTCCTCCTGTTCCTAACGGGCTGTTTTTACTCATTTTTCTCTTGCCATCCCACGATTCTTATGCCAAAAACCAAAAACGCAGAACAAAGAAATTCATTGATGATACATCCTCAGATTTTCTGAGTTCCATGGCCGAGGAAGCATTATCCCTCCGAGTTCCTTCAAGCGATAGGTTCCGGGTCGGATGACTTCCGTTACCTTGTACGGACCTTCCCAATTTGGAGCGAGCTTTCCTTGACTCTGAGGCTGAGTGACAGCGGCTCGTCGGAGCACTAAGTCCCCTACTCTGAACGTCTTACTTTTAACCCTGGAGTTGTAGTACCGAGCCACCTTCTGTTTATAGGCTGACATCCGGATGCGAGCTTCCTCCCTCTTTTCTTCCAGAAGGTCGAGGTTGACTCTGAGGTCTTGGGGGTTGTGCTGTTCATTGAAGCCCACAACTCGTGCGGAAGGGAGCTTAAGTTCAACCGGGATGACTGCCTCAGTACCGAAGGCCAAAGCGAAGGGTGTTTCTCCAGTTGGCACCCTCTGAGTAGTTCGGTACGCCCAGAGGACATGGTAGAGTTCGTCTACCCAGGCCCCTTTTGCCTTATCTAGCCTCGTTTTGATTCCCTGTAGCAAGGTCCGGTTGGTTATCTCAGCTTCCCCATTGGTCTGCGGATGAGCCACAGAAGTGAAGCGCTGGGAGATGTTTAATCCTTCACAAAACTCTGCGAACCTAGCCCCGGCGAATTGTCGCCCATTGTCGGTTATAAGGGTTCGGGGCAGGCCGAACCGACAAACTAGTGACTTCCAAACAAAGTCCTGTACTTTGGCCTCGGTAATTTTCGCGAGTGGTTCAGCTTCGACCCACTTGGTAAAGTAGTCAATCGCGACCAAGAGGAACTTCCGCTGTCCCGACGCTGTCGGGAAAGGGGCCGAGTATGTCCATTCCCCATTGCGCAAACGGCCAGGGTGAATTAAGCGGAGTGAGTTCGGATGCCGGCCGTCTCTGCACACTAGCATTTTTCTGGCAGCGGTCGCACCTCTTTACGTATTCCACAGAATCGCGAAATAAGGTCGGCCAATAATACCCTTGCCGAAGTAGCTTTAGCGACAAAGACCTTGCTCCTAAATGGCTTCCGCAAAGTCCTTCGTGCACATCCCATAGTGCAATATTAGCTTCTGAAGGTCGAAGGCATCTCAACAATGGAAGGGAGTACGACCTTTTGTACAACTGGCCTTCGTATAAGACGTAACGGGAGGCCTGATTTTTGAGTTTTCGAGCTTCTTTTCGGTCATGAGGAAGAACCCCCTCTTTAAGGTAGGTGACCAGTGGGTCAATCCAGCTGGGCTCGAATTCCGTCTGTAGGACATCCTGAGATTCTTCCTGTGGTTGGGTACTTCAGAGTTTCCTGAAACACTTCTTTGGGTAGTTCGGCTGGAGCCGAAGTGGCCAGTTTGGAGAGAGAAAATCGGCTCTCGCATTTTCTGTCCTTGGGATATGTTGAATGACGAAACTATCGAAGGCCGGGGTTAAACTCTTCACTTTCCCGAGGTATCTCGCCATGCTCTCTTCTCTTGCTTCAAAGTTGCCGCCAACTTGACCGACCACTAATCGGGAATCACTGTAGACTCGAAGCCGATCTACTTTTAGCTCCTTTGCTATTCTTAATCCCGCAATCAGTGCTTCGTATTCGGCTTCGTTGTTGGTAGCGGGAAAACTCGAAGCGCAGCGCGAACTCGGCGACAACTCCCTCGGGGCTGACCAAGACTAGCCCCGCACCAGCTCCAATGGAGTTGGAAGAACCATCCACGTGTAGAATCCAGAAGCCTTCAGAGAGGTCGGCCCTTTCCTTGGGGAAGTTCGGCTGTGATGGTTCGACTTCGTCAAGGCTCGATCTCGCCTTTGTATTTGTCTTGCTTGATTCAAGTTCGGCTTCGTCCGGAATAGTGCATTCTAATACAAAATCCGCCAGTATCTGGGCTTTGATTGATGGCCTGGGCTGATAGTTGATGTCGAACTCCGTGAGCTCCATTGCCCATTTTGCGATTCTTCCGGAAGCGTCTGCTCGGTGGAGAACTGCTTTTATTGGTTGGTCCGTGAGGACCGTTATGGTGTGCTCCTGAAAGTAAGGTCGGAGCCTCCTGGCGGCAATTACGAGACAGTAAGATAATTTTTCTATCCGGGAGTATCTGGTCTCCGCGTCCCTTAGGACTCGGCTCACGTAATAGATCGGGCGTTGTGTTTTTGCTTCTTCCCTAACGAGAACCGCCGCCAGGGCCACCGAGGAGACAGCTAAATACAAGAACAACTCTTCCCCAGGTTCAGGTTTTGCCAGCAGCGGGGGCGTGCCGAGGTAATTTTTGAGTTCCTCAAATGCTTGTTGACACTCTGCCGTCCAGCTGAAGTCCTTTGGTCGCCTGAGAACCTCGAAGAAGGGCAAGCAACGTTCAGCCGACCTCGAGACGAAGCGATTTAGGGATGCCACCCTTCCGGCCAAGCGCTGAACTTCTTTAATCATCTTTGGAGTGGTCATTTCTTGAATAGCTCGGATTTTCAGGGGGTTTGCCTCGATTCCACGTCTCGACACCATGAACCCAAGAAAATTTTTCCAGAAGTTACGCCAAAGGCGCATTTGGTAGGGTTCAGTCTCATCTTATGCTTCCTCAATGCATTGAAGGTCTCTTCAAGGTCGGCCAGATGGTCAGCTGAAGCTCGGCTTTTGACGAGCATATCATCTACGTACACCTCCATGTTGCGGCCGATCTGCTCCTTGAAAATTTTGTTGACTAAACGCTGGTATGTTGCTCCCGCATTCTTGAGTCCAAAAGGCATGACCTTATAGCAATAAAGACCTCGGCTAGTGATGAAGGCTGTTTTTTCTTCGTCTTCAGGCGCCATACGTATCTGGTTATAACCAGAAAAGGCGTCCATAAAGCTGAGGAACTCATGACCCGAGGTTGCATCTACCAACTGATCGATCCTGGGCAAGGGGTAACTATCCTTTGGACAAGCCTTGTTTAGCTTTTTGAAGTCGACACACATCCTCCACTTGTTGTTTGTTTTCTTGACAAGAACCACGTTCGAAACCCAAGTCGGGTAATGAACTTCCCGGATTAGTCCGGCTTTAAGGAGTTTATCTACTTCTTCAGCGATCGCTTTCTGCCTCTCCGGGGCATGTTGGCGTAGTTTTTCTCTTACCGGCCGGTGTTTCGAGTCAACGGCCAGCCGATGTTCCATGACCTCGGCGTCGATTCCTGGCATATCCGCTGGGGTCCAAGCGAAGACGTCTGCATTCCTTCTGAGAAAAGCGACGAGTTGCTCCCGAACCTCGGTCGCCAGGTTGGAGCCGATCTGCACCACATGGTCCGATTTTCCGTCATTTAATGACACAGAGACGAGGTCCTCTGCAGGCTCAGCTCGTTCTTCAGCGAGGTCGTCACGGACGTCCAGTCCGTCAACCAGACAGGGGTCGGGCTGATCTCCCTTATACAAGGCGATCGAGTAACAATACTTCGCTAGGGCCTGGTCTCCTCTGACTTCTCCAACCCCATAGTTCGTAGGGAACTTCATCTTTAAGTAATAAGTCGACACAACCGCCCGAAGGGCATTTAAACCAGGTCGACCGAGGATAGCATTATAGGCGGACGGCGTCTTTACGACTAGGAAGTCGACCTGAGCTTTGGCCTGCTTTGGGTACTGCCCTGCTGTTACGGTCAAAGTTATGATACCTTCGACTGGTACGGTGTTGCCAGCAAATCCAACTAGCGGAGAATTCACCGAGCTCAATCGATCATCAGGTAGGGACATTTTCAAGAAGGCACCGTAGAACAATACATCAGCCGAGCTTCCATTATCTACGAGGATGCGGCGTACATCGTAGTCAGCAATATTCAACGAAACTACAACCGCGTCATTATGCGGAAGTTGGATTCCCTGGCCATCCTCCTCGGTGAAGACTATAGGCTCCGAAATCTTCCGTTTCTTCATCGATCCTTCAAGCCTGCTGGTTTTCCTTTTGCTGAGATCCCCCTAAGATAGTGTTGATGACGCCAACGGGTGGCCGGTCTTCTTGTTGGTTTTCCCCGCTTGGCGTTAGCGTTCTCGGCCGATCTTCCACCCCCTCGGGCCGCCTTCGAAGAAACCGGCTTAGTCTGCCTCGCCTGACGAGCTCTTCGATCTCGTCCTGGAGTTGAATGCACTCCTCCGTGTCATGACCGTGATCGCGATGGTAGAGGCAGAACTTGTTGGGATTACGCTTGTAAGGGTGAGAGCGCATTCTCTCTGGTCTTGGAAGCCGTTCCCGGATCTCCATCAGAACTTGAGTCTTCGGGGTGTTTAGGGGGGTGTAGTTGTGAAATCGTCGTAGACGGGGAGAACTTCGGCGCTGAGGAGAACTTCGGCGCGTCCTTCCGTCAGAGCTTCCCCGCTTCCGAGCTTGAGAGGGAATCCGAACTTGCTCGCGACCAGGGGGAGTCCTGGAGCGTGGCCGAGCTTCAATTCGCTTCCTTTCTTCGGAGGGTCTATCCAGCCTGCCGATCAGCCGTTTACCACCGATTTCACCATCCTTAGCTTCGAAGGCCTCCTCTGCCCGGGCATAACTTTCGGCCCGAGCCAACATATCGGCAAAGTCCCTGGGATACTTTTTTTCCAGGGAGAACAATAGGTCATTTTTCTGAAGGCCGCTCTTGAGCGCGGCCATGGCGACCGATTGATCCAGGTCTCGGACTTCTAACGCAGCGGTATTAAACCGAAGAAATGAAAGCCCGGATGGATTCCCCTTCTCTCTGCCTGATGGCCATTAGGGAGTCTGAGCTTCGGCGTGGACGCCGACTACTGACGAAGTGGGCCGCGAACTGTTGACTCATTTGGTCGAATGACAGGATGGTACTCGGCTTGAGTGCCGAATACCAGTTTCTGGCGGCTCCTTTAAGAGTAGAGGGAAAAGCCCGGCACAGGATGGCGTCTGGCGCGCCATGAAGCAACATCGTCGTCCGGAAAGGCTTCCAGGTGGTCGACCGGGTCAGTGGTCCCATCATAGCTCTCAAACTGTGGGAGTTTGAAGTTCGGCGGGACTGGTTCTTGCATAATTTTCTGTGAGAATGGAGGGTCGGTTCGGATCTCATTACCATATGAGGGAGGAGCGTGGCGGAGTTCTTCGATCCGACGACTCATTTCCAAGAGCCTTCTATCCAGGAGATCTTCATGGTCTCTCATTTCTAAAGTCTTCTTGCTGATCGGATGAAAAGCTTCTCCCTGGGATGAGCTGCGGTCCGAACAAGGGCTCTCCTTCCGTTGCTTTCCTTTTCCGGAGAATTGGAGGTCGGGTAGCCCATGTCGATTGCCTCTGGACTGGACAACGCGGCTCCGGAAGGATCCGGGACCGGTTGGACTGGTACGGCGGCTTGCTGGTGCATGGCTTGCACCGCTTGAACGGCCTCGGTGAGGCCACGAACCTGCTGGACGAGCAGGTTGAACTGTTCAGCGTCTACCGCGGCCTGGATTGCCGGGACTGGAGCGGTAGCGGACGGACCCGGACGGGATCGGGCCGCGGAGGCCGCCGATCGTCGGGCTGCAGAATGAGCCTGAGTCACTGGGGCTGGAGCTGGAGCGGATGGACTCGAACGAGATCGGGCCGCGGAGGCCGCCGATCTCCGAGTGGAGGCTCTCCTGGGGGGCATCTTTTCTCTTTGGAAGGGAATTTAGAATTGAAAAGAAGAAAGGTCTCTCGAGCACTCCTTTAAGAACAAAGGAACACCGGCTTCCTTTAAGAAGGGAATCTTCGCCGGTAGGCCCTTCCTTCTAGCGCCAATCTGTTGACGCAGAAACTTATGTCGTCGCCGGAGTTGAGGCCGAAGAGGCTGCCGCCGGGGACCTGCAAAACAAAGTCTCGCTCGGAAACCGGTGGGGGTGGCTCCGGCAAGACCCTCCGACGCTCAAGTTAGTTCCTGTCAACAGGAATGGAGTGCTCGATAGAAGTATGGAGGAGAAGAAAAGGGATTTTCAGAACCTGTTCGTAAAGGTATCCGGAGGGTCCTTTTTATAGAGGGAGCTTATTGTAACCGTCCTGATCAATGCCGGTCGTTATTGTCGATCGTTATTGCTGATAAATGCCGATCGTTATTGCTGATAAATGCGATCGTTATGATCGTTATGATAAATCGATCGTTATTGCTGATAAATGCCGATCGTTATTACTGTTGTGTAACCGTAGCGAGATTGCCTGCAGGAATCCATCATAAGGAGTTCGGCCATTGAGAAGCTCGTCCATTGAAGAAGTCTATAGGGAGTCCGGCTTCCGTAGAAACTCGGCCCGAGAGGAGGTTTTGGGGAAGTTCGGCTCCCGCAAGGGTCTGGCTGAAGCCCGGTCGCTGGGAGTCCGAAGGAGTTCGGCCCGGAGCCTGGGCGCTGGGGAGTTCGGCCGCTGGACAGGAGTTCGGGGAGCTCGGCCGCTAAGAGGGTTGAAACAAGCTCGGCCGCCGGGGTCTCGGCCGAAGCCCGGCCGCTCGGAGTCCAAAGGGGCTCGGGCAATAAGTAGTTCGGCCGCTTGAGGAGTTCGGCCGCTAGGGGCCTGAAGGATCTCGGCCGGCTGAGAGAATGGTCGCTTGAGGAGCTAAGAGTCTGAAGCTCGGCCGCTTGATAGTTCGGTTGGTTGAAAGACTTCGGCTGAGGCTCAGCCGCTGAGAAGCTCGGCCGGATGTAGTAGTTCAGCTAGGACGCGTCCACTGAAGTTCTTCCGCATTGACCACATCAGGCTGGGATCGAACTTGACTTTGGCAGGAGCGGGATTTATCCCCAACAGACTCTGTTGTTTGAAAATTTAATAAAATCCAAAATTTTAAAATAATATAGCTTCAACTGGTTACCAATAAATAATATTCGCTTGATTAATTTCAGAATTCAAAATGTTTACAGTGTCTAGTTAAATACTTTCGGAATCAATCATGGACCGTTAGATCACGATCGACTCTCTTCTAGACTGTCGAATCATGCACACAATTTTTGATCAAGCCTGGATTGCTTCTCATCCATTTGATCATGATCGGAAGCTTTTCTAACCATCAGATTGCGCAAAACAGCACCTTATAATGCTAATCAAGCCCATATCAAATTTCAACCCTTCGATCGCAACCGACTCTTCTATAAGCCATCGGATCATGATCGATCCGCGCGACAGTACCGTGGACTATGTGAAATAGCAAAAAATCTATTTTTTGATCCATGGGTTCTCCTATAGGTCGGTAGTCCATGGTGGACCATGCTCCCCTTCCTGGGCTGGGTGCCCGCACGGCCTACTCCGGCGAGGCCTCCATGCGTGCCTAGGGCGACCCAGTGTGTGGCTAGCCCAGCACCACCAGTTTGGACTGTGCCACCACTGGTGGGCCCCTTCGACAGACTCGAGGGCCGACTATCTTGTTTCGATCTTTTTTTGTCCATAATTTCTCCATTTGGACTCCGTTTGTGCTGTTCTTAGGCTCATTAGACTCCATTCATCATTTTAGACCTTGTTCTGGACTTATTGTAGATCAAATCTTGAGATATTTTTCTCAATAATTTTAGGAGTCTTTCTCTCTCTTTCATATATGATACATAGGGTATTGACTCCTTTTGAATCTAGGCCGAGTTCAAAGGCCCAAACAGCTGGGTTCTTATAATATATATATATCTATCATAGTATAAACATAACAATATATATATATATATATATATATATATATATATATATATATATATATATATAGAGAGAGAGAGAGAGAGAGAGAGAGAGAGAGAGAGAGAGAGAAAGAAGGGGGGAGAGAGAGAAATGGAGAAGGGCAGGGTTCTTGTGGTAGGGGGAACTGGATACTTGGGGAGGAGGATTGTGAGAGCAAGCTTGGATAATGGACATCCTACCTATGTCCTGCACCGGCGGGAGATTGGTCTGGACATCGAAAAGGTCCAAATGCTCATGTCGTTCAAGAAACAAGGTGCTCACCTCCTCGAGGGCTCCTTTTCTGATCACCAAAGCCTTGTGGATGCCGTAAAACAAGTAGATGTGGTCATATGTGCCATATCCGGCGTGCACTTCAGGAGCCACCAAATCCTCCTTCAGCTCAAGCTTGTCGATGCAATAAAAGAGGCTGGAAACATCAAGGTATGATCCCCAAATGTTTATTTAATATAAAAATTGCAAAGGCCTTGGGTTCTCTCTCTCTATCTATATATAAAAGTAACAAAAAGGAAGGAAAAACATATTTTACCTTAATCTTGTGTGATGGGGATGCTCATACCTGGCTCTGAAAATCCGTGTGAATATACAATATTCAGGCCATACATGGATCATGTATTTGGTTGCTTACAAAGTTTTGCGGATATAATTTTTAAAGATTAATGGAAAGTTGATCTTCCAATAATAAGTTTGACCTTCCATTTTGATGGTAGAAGTAAATTCATTTTAATGATCAGTGAAAATGAATGAGAAACATGCATATCATAATATCTTAATAAATAATATCTTCTTAATGTTTCTTTTCCAAATTCAAACAAAATAATATTTAAATATGTAAATAGATAATTTAGTTAAATTATATCCTAAATATTTTTATGTCTCATTTTCTTTCTTTTCTGCCAAACCAGATACTTGGATGCATATCTGAATCTGATTTTTAAATTTATTTGCAAAAAGCTAAGCAAGTAATGCTAAAATATACATGTAATAAGTCATGATATATATGGTCGCAATCACTTTCTATATCATACTCAAGGAGGATTTTTGAAATATTTCTACATGAATGACGTGTCGAGCATAAGTCATAAATTTCTTCTGCCAATAGACAGGAAATGAAGGCATAGAGGTTTGAAAATTTTGTTATACTCATCGTGACTTTTGAGGCCTAAAAGATTAGCTGAGATGCTAAAAGCTTAAAAAGTTAACAGCATAGTTCTTTACAGTATATTTTGTTTCTGCACCAACTTCATTGCTCAGCAATCATAATCAACATGGTCAGTCCCACGGCATCTTACTTTTGTTTTTTATCTACTTAATCTTTGGTCTTAATTAACTTTGTATATAGCTTTTAAGGTTCACAACTTCGCATCGTCTAATTAAACTAATATTAAACATGATTTGGTGTCTAAGACCGTTTTACAAATTAATGCAAAGCTGAAACATGACGAAAGCGATTGCCAGAAAGGGTGTCCGACGAAAAAAGGTTTTGTTGAGCATAAATTTGTTGTAAATGCACGGAAAAATAATGATTATTTCTCAAAGAGTGCACGATGCCACACAAATTATGACTACATTCTGAGCTCAATTGAGGGTTTGGACACATGTAAGACAAGATATTTTGCAGCGCTTCTTGCCTTCAGAGTTTGGGACAGATCCTGCAAGGATGGGTCATGCAATAGCTCCTGGAAAAGTGGCGTTTGATGATAAAATGATGGTGAGAGAGGCCATAGAGGATGCTGGAATCCCCTTCACCTATGTCTCTGCTAACTGTTTTGCGGGTTACTTTGTTGGAGGCCTATGCCAACCAGGGCATATAATTCCATCAAGAGATGCTGTCTGCTTGCTTGGAGACGGCAATGTGAAAGGTATGGTAGTAGGACCCCCTCCTCCTTTTTCTCAAAAGGTGTCCTCTTTTTACTTTTTCCACTGATAAACGGAATGATACTTTAAGTGTTAGATATGCATGATGATCTAGGATCCTCCCAGAAAAATTGGTGCAGCCCTCGATTGCCGCCATCAAGAGACAGATGACCATCAAATAAGGCGCACCATGTATGACACATGGACATATGGGTGCCTTGTTTGATGGCCATCCACCTTCTGGTGGCAGCCATCGAGCATTGCACCAGACCAGACTTTATGGTGCAAACCATGCACCATAGGGTGTTCATGCTCCATGCACGACAAGTGGCACATTGTTATTTCTAATGTCCTCAAATTTTCAGGATGGAGGTTACTTATTTTGAGTGACATAAAGGCCTACAAAACAAACCTGAAAACTGAGATTTCCAGGTTGAGGATTCTTTAATATCCATTTGAATTTGTGGCAGCAATTTTTGTTGAGGAGGACGATATAGCGATGTACACCATCAAGACGATGGACGACCCCCGCACGGTCAACAAAACATTATACATCCGGCCACCGGAAAACATCCTCTCACAAAAGGAGGTAGTTGAGGCATGGGAGGAGCTCATTGGCAAGGAACTAAGCAAGAGCAGTACTTCAGAGGAAGAATTTCTCACTAATATCAAAGGTAGCATTAAAAGTAAATTAAAATAAATCACGAGTTATTATAGCGTTATAATTTTACTGATGACAATATGGCAGTGAAAAGAAGTACTTTAGTGATTTAAGCCATATATACCAAATGATCAGCACGATACTGAAACTCATAGCCAATGGGATTCAATAGACAATCGGACGGGTTGCATCACGCATGCACTCAACGTTTTACATGGGAAAAATTCCTCCAATATTGATATTCTTATTTTGAATTATATCTTCATCATTAAGGAGGGGGGAGGCCATAAGAAATTGGTCTTATGGGTACGCTTCATGAAAAATACTTAGAATTGAAGAAATGTTGAAGAATTCATAGGATCGACAATCTTCAGTGCGACGACAATTCCCGAATTAGAGCAATCCAGTTTGTACTACTTAGTTGTAGTTTTGTAACCATGGTATTTGATCACTGGTATCATTCTTATGCCTTGCACAAATTATAGCTTGCTTGTTTTCTCTACCACCATTTCAGGTCAAGACTATGCTTCACAGGTAGCACTTGGGCATTACTACCATGTTTTCTATGAAGGTTGTTTGACAAATTTCGAGATAGGAGATGAAGGGGAAGAGGCTTCTCAGTTGTATCCAGAAGTGGTCTACACTCGAGTGAAAGATTACCTTAAACAATATGTGTAATATAAAGGCAGTTATACGCTATTGTATTGGTCATAAATATGCCTCCTGGAGCTTCCACATGTTGTATTAGTCAAAATTCTATGTAGCCATACCTTTTACCGTAAGGGGACACCAGGGACAATGTGTAACCATATAAGTCCTTTTCAAGTCCTCTTGTATGATTTAAGAAGTGATGTAATAACATGTAATATAATGATTTTTATTTTCTCTCCATGCCTATATTCAATTAGAGTGATACCCATCGGCGGCATAGAGTTATTCGGGAGAGAAAAGGCTCTAAATTTGTGATCACGATAAAAATAAGGAACAACGGAAGGAAGCTAAGAAAGAAAAGAAGTGTGGAGAGAAATATATATATATATATTTTTTTTAATAAATAAAACTAGTGTTCACATCGATAACCAGAGTCGTAGCATTTGAACAAGAATCTATCTTCAACCTTCTACTTTCTAAGGCACAATTGAGATGTTCAAAGTTGCATATCAAAAATCGTCATGGAAGAAAAAAGATAACGTAGAATTTAATTATAAATGATATAAAAATCTATCCATTTTCTATCTTATATGATCGTGGCCTACCATAGCAGAATTATTGGATCATAATATTTATGATTTAATTTTTTTTTACTATCAAATAAATTAGAATAAAAATAAATAATTATTGATGATTTATTAGAATATAATTTCTTTTGGATCTATCTTCGAGGGTTAAAATTAAGCAATCGCCTAGACCCGTATGAAACACGACAAAACAATCCTCGTTGCTAAATTACTCCTCATTTAGAACGTCTCTTTGTGGGCACCTATCTTTGCCAAATCGCAATCAATCAGTGTGATGACCAACGTACCACCCCCACCGCCATTTAGATCTCTTGCTTTTCAACTCAATCATGCTGTATCCACCTCGCTGTCGTATGCACCCCACCACCGTAACGTACCAGTAAATCGATAATTTATCTTGGTGCATTGAGAATGGCTGTAACTGCATTCATTATTTTCCTAAATCGAATTATTTTAACCCGTCAACAGTTGCTTGTTCTCATCCAGCAGGGATCTAACAAATAGGAGCAAAGGGGAACCTGAATTTAGGTGGTTCCTCTCAAAAAGGGTTGCCCAATATGTGCAAGTTTCCGTTACGAACGATGGTAAACATTTCTTGAAAGGATTGCATGCCTTTAATAGTAACACAAGTGCGAGCCAATACGTCAATTTCACGGGAAATTAGACGCTATATTAATTAATTTTAATTTTACAAAAAATTAAAATTATTTATTTATTTATTTAAAATTAATTAATATATTAAAATAAAAAGATTTTTAGTGACATTGTCGTCGCCATCGCTGATACTCATACACGGAATAGCGGTATAGGAACGGAGACGACAATTCGATGTGGGAACGACGAATCCAACAAGAAGGTAGCAGATCTAGCAACGGAGGCAGCGGATATGGCAAGAAGGACATCACCGGCAAGAAGGGCGGCAGATCCGGTAAGGGGGGCAGTGGATCCGCCAAGGGGAGGCATCACCAGCGTGGGGAGGTGGATCCGACAAGGGGGGCGGCGCATGGACTTTGGTGGTGCACACGGAGACCCCGGCGGGCGGAGACGGCGAAGAGCGAGGCGGCGGCACGGCATGAGAGAACAAGAGAGGGGAGAGGAGGGGAGTCAGTCAGTCGTTGGTGGGGGGCACAATCATGGGAGAGGGTGAGGGGGGCGGCAAGACCATGGGGTTGCGGGTGGCTGCGGACACGAGCTCTCGGAGAGAGGGAAGGGAAGACCATCGGAGAAAGGAGAAGAGGAGGGTGCGATCGTGCGGGAGGGGGAGGAGGACGGCATGAGCATGAGGGTGTGGTGGGGTGGAGGCACGAGCACCGAGAGGGGAGGGGAGGAGAGGGAAGACCGTCGAGGAGAGGATGGGTGGGGGCGGGGGCGGTGAAATCAGGGCTTTTAGTAGAAACCCACGGGCGATGAAAAAAATAGATCGTGAAAAAATGAAAGAATTATTAGCACCGGTCAAGCTCACCGCTAATAATACTTCATCATTAATAAATTTATTATTAAAATTATTAAAAAATTAATATATATATATATATATATATATATATATATATATATATATATATATATATATAATAATTTATTATTATTATTATTATTAATTATTAATAAAAAATATTATTATTGATGGCATCATTATCATCCCTAAAGACTCAATTTTTTATAGTGAAAAGATGACGATACTTTTTGCTCATCAAACAATGTACTAGTGATGCTCGTCCATATTTAGGAAGATGAAATAAAAAAGAAAGGATGTGAAAAAAATTCCGAGGCTGAAAGTGAAAGGGTAAAGAAGAAAAGAAATCACGCAGGCAAAAGAGAAAGCTAAGAAACATATATAGATATTTTGGATCCGTTAAGATATATATATTTTTTCATTTTTTATCAATTTAAAAAAATTATCAGATAAAATTGGATCGTAGTTTGATTCAATTGCTCGTAAAAATATATATATTTTTTTAATGATCTAAAATGACTACCTGCAAAGAAAGGCTTCTCCTATGTAAAGTGACTACCGATAAAAATATGCTTTTTTTCCAACAGTTTGACAGAATCATTGGAAAAAATAAGATTTTTTCTAGTATTTGATGTGATCGTTGAAAAAAAGAAAATTTACCTAGTAAATTCAAAAGAATATTACTAAAAATTTATTTTATCAATAATTTTTTATATCTACTAGTAAAAAATATTGATAAATTTTTATTTTTTTTGTAGTAAGCTAAGTGAGTCACATGACAACTCTATCATGGTAATTTGACAATTCCATCGTGGTAATATAATAAAAATCATAATTAGAGTTCAAATTGAAAAAAATTAAAAATTTAATAATTTAATTATATTAAATAAATGTTTAGAATGATATTAAAAATTCTTAAAAAATTTAAATTCTTTTGCATTATCAGTGGAAAATTAAATATCATCCATATTGAACTGGAGGGCCAAAAAAAAATAACAGCATAAAGATTTAAAAGTCATGTTATAGTAATATATATATATATATATATAGAGAGAGAGAGAGAGAGGTAATCTAGGCTCCGATCGATCGGAGTCCAACTTATATTTTATTAGATTTTCGACCATTCGATCAGCATGCATTTTTAAGTGCGTATCTAAAAAAATAGATGAAAAAAAATTTTTAAAAAAAATTTGAATCTAAAAAAACTAAAATAAATTTAGAAAAAAAAATGTGATCCTGAAAATTTTTTAGAAAAAAATTTTAAAAAAATAAAAAAAATCTTTTAAAAGCCTTTTTTTATTTTTATTTTTTAAATTAAAAAAATAAAAAAAAAGGTGCCTTCTTTTTTTTAAAATTTTTTTTTTATTTTTTAGACGAAGGTGTCTGAAAATTTTTTTAAATTTTTTTAGCTTTTATTTTTTTTTTCAGCACCTTCAGGATGCCTGGAGGTGCCTTCATGCGTCCTAAAGGTGTCTTTTGGACTAAAAGAAATTTTTTTTAAAAAAATTAATTTTTTTTTGATTTTTTTTAGATAGTAAATTTTTTTTAAAATTTTTTTTTAAGCACATCTGATTTTTTTCAATCAGCATGCTTTTCAGATATACCTTAGAAGACGCGTTGTAATTGAACGATTGTCAATCGAAGCTCGATCTATTTATATATATATATATATATATAAGGTTACGTGGGAATGGAGCTACATTGTGGTGGGTATGATTCAACAGCTGGGAATTGAGATGTTTCCCAAGTGGATATCAGTGTTTGAATGAAAAGAAAAAAAAAAAAAAAAAAAAAAAAGGAGCAAATTTGAACCACAAAGAGAAAAAAGTCAAGAAAATGGGCAATAGTTAGTAGTTGGGGCAATGATTCGGAGTTCAGAATGTCCCCAATGCGAATGTCTGTACTTCAATGACGGAAAAGAAAAAGCATATATGAACAATAGAAAAAAAAAAGGATAAAAATACATATTTTGACGATTGGAAAAAGCCACAATAAAGCAAAAGATGTGTAACGATAAGATAGAAAAAAAAGGCATTACCTTAGAGAAACCCCACGTACTTAGCAAGCACATGCCTTAACCTCTCGGCCAAAGCAACTTAGCAGAAAATGTGGAGGTAAAATTTCCCTATCGTGTTTCTATTGCGAAACCATCTACAACAGCACTCCTCGAACATGCAATAGTTTGTGGCCTTTCCTCTCCTGCGATCAATCCCTTGGAAAATATTTTACTTGGTCCCAAAGTCTACTAAGTTCTGATTCTTCTTGGCTTTCTTAAAACTCAAGGAAAGAGACGCATGCGAGAGAGAGCAAAATTTGGTATTTGTCGTTCCATTTTAAAATACACTTCCATATTTAGCAAGTGCACTTGTTTAGTCTACATATCTTTAAAAGAATTACAATTTATTGTAAGGAAAATAATATGAATTTATTTGCAGGTGGTGAAATTTCTGCGATGCTAATGTTTGTTTATACATTATAATAACATGTTCATTAGTGTTGTAATAGGTATCTAGCATATGTAAACCTAATGACGGATGTTTTCCTTGTAATGATGGAAATAATGCAAATAAAAACTACAGTGCAATGATTGTGAGTGAGTGGGTGTGTTTGTGTGTGTGAGAGAGAGAGATTAGTATTTACAGAAGCATAAATATTATTTGAGATGCACCGTCTTACATAAATATTGCACACATACTATTATTGTAATGTATACAAACTATGCATACGAAGAGAACTCGGTCCACATCGTGCTAGCCATGGGGAGGCTTGTCAATTGTCATCCTCCTCGAGGGGGCGCAACCAAGCAGACACCCAAAAGCCAGTCTTGGGGGAGGGCGAGGTGAAGTGTGGATTATTGTTACCACCACCATTGCTCTTTCGCTCAATAGGGATAAAAACCCTAGTCTCAGGGTCAGGCCACCAATGCTTGTCGGATTTGATTTGGATCATGTCATCTAGCACTGTACTTGGATTGACCGCTTCGTCCTCAAGATTCTGTCATATGAGCAGATGCGTGCAAAGCTCCTCCAAGTTAGATAACAAACAAGAGATTAGCCTTTCTCAAGAATGAGTAATGCAAGTGAGAACAATAAACTGAGTCTTTGGTAGGTGGCCAAGGAAGCGGATCTTCAAGTATGGGAGAAGAATTTATAAGCTTTGGCGCTAAGATACAATTCAATGAGGACTAATATTTGAAAATTTTTGAATGAAAAATTTCAAATACAATTTTAGAAGTATACCAAATAGTTAAAATCAAAATTTGGGGCTTTTCCCAATTGTCATCTTTGTTTAGCAATCAAAGATTCTAAGTTCGAATCTCGGATGGCACAATCTTGAATATTGGGATTTAAGTAAATTATGCGTCAGGTGAAGTTGTAAAATTCATCACGAAATATGTAACGAAGTTTTAGAGGTTCTTTAACTAATAAACAAAGTAAAACTCTAAACCCAATTGGAGGCAGTACAGACAATATTATCGTTAATAAACCTTCTATGCCCAAATGCAGACCAAAATCTGGATTGTTGCTCGTTGTGTACACAAAATAGGTTGTGTTGGGGATAAATCCCGCTCCTGCCGAAGCCCGCTCAGCCCAATGTAACCAGTAGCCGCTGAAGAGCTTCAGCGCCAGGCGCCAGGCCGAGCCCCTAACACGGCCGAACTGCCTAGAGGCCGAACTCCCCTGCGCCAAGGTCCGGGCCAAACTGCCTAGAGGACGAACTCCTTCGGACTTCCCACGGTCGAGCTCCTTCGGACCGACCCCAGGCGAGCCCATGCAGCCGAACTCCTTCGGACTTCCCACGGCCGAGCTCCTTCGGACCGACCCCAGGCGAGCCCATGCAGCCGAACTCCTTCGGACTGACCCCAGGCGAGCCCATGCAGCCGAACTCCTTCGGACTTCCCACGGCCGAGCTCCTTCGGACCGACCCCAGGCGAGCCCATGCAGCCGAACTCCTTCGGACTTCCCACGGCCGAACTCCTTCGGACCGACCCCAGGCGAGCCCATGCAGCCGAACTCCTTCGGACCCCACGGCCGAACTCCTTCGGACCGACTTCAGGCGAGCCCAAGTGGCCGAACCCCTTCGGACCGACCCTAGGCGACCGAACTCCTCAGCGAGCCCTGGCCGAACCAACTAGCAACCGAAGTCCTTCAACTGGCCAGCCGAGCTTCTTCGGGCCTCTCAGCGGTCGAACTCCTCGGCAAGCGGCCGAACTCTACAGATGGCCGACCCTTCAGCCAGACGAACTCCCCCAGCTTCCCCCTCGGCCGAACTCTGTTACAAGTCCGAACTCCATTGGACGAACTGTCGCCTGCAGCAAGACCGGACGGCGCCTTCCTCCTCCGTACCGGACTCCATGCGGCCCACGACTCGCCGGTATGGCTCCCACGATGACTCGCCGGTATGGCTCCCACGATCTACCGGACGACGCCTTCCTCTCCGTACCGGACTCCATGCGGCCCACGACTTCGCCGGTATGGCTCCCACGATCTACCGGACGACGCCTTCCTCTCCGTACCAAACTCCATGCTGCCCGACGACTCTCTGCCAGACGGCACAGCCGTCACCATCAACTAAGCTCCGCTATAAAAGGACCCCTCCCGACATACTAAGGCTAAGCTCTCTGAACTCTCGACTCTCTAAGCTCTCCTCCACATCTCTAAGCTCCGGAACTCATTCCGAGCACTCCATTACTGTTGGCCGGAAGCTAACTTGACCGTCGGAGGGTCCTGCCGGAGCCACCACCCCACCGGTTCCGGACGGGACTTCGTTTTGCAGGTCCCCGGCGGCGCCCAGCGGCCTCGATTGCGGCGACCTCCGGCGGCGACGGATTTCTGCACCAACAGATTGGCGCTAGAGGAAGGGCCTGAACCTTCGAGGTTCCCTTGTTCTTAAAGGAGTGCTCGGCGACGATTTCCTTCCCCTGCTCTGGATCTCTCTTCTCCTTCTTCAGTATTCCTTTTCTGGAAAGAAAAATGCCCCCCAGAAGGGCCTCGACCCGGAGGTCGGCAGCCTCCGCGGCCCGATCCCGCTCGGGTCCATCCGCTCCCGCTCCGGCCCCGGCGACACGGGCCCGCTCAGTACCCGCGGTGGATGCGGAGCGGTTCGACCTGCTTGCCCAGCAGGTCTGTGATCTTACGGAGGCGGTGCGGGCGGTGCAGACCACGCATTCGCGAGGTCCGGCGCCCACTCGACCGGTGCGGGGTTCCCCGGAGCCCGGAAACCCAGTCCAGGAGCGACCGATGTGGACTACCCGACCTCCGACCCTCGGGAGAGAAGGGCAGCCGGCAAGGAGCCCCTGCTCGGACCGCGGCTCGACCCAGGGAGAGGCTTCACACCTATTCCGCGAGAAGACCTTGGGGATTAAGGATCGCGAAGACTTCCTGGATCAAAGGCTTTTGGAGATGGGACGACGCATAGAAGAACTTCGTCATACTCCTTCCTCCCGTGGTAACGATATTTGCACTGATCCTCCGTGAAAACGCCGCCGGAGGGGAGAACCTTGGCGCGGAGACGAACCTCGTCGCGGGGGAGAACCTCGGCGCCGGAGGGGACTCCGGCGTCGGGGGGGACTTCTGTGCGCCCTTCCGTCGGTGGCTTCCCGCCCCCGAGCCTGAGGTGGAGTCCGGGCTCGCCCGCGACCAGGGGGAGTTCGGGAGCGCGGCCAAGCTTCGGCGCGCTTTCTTTCTTCGGCGGGCCTTCCCGCTCTGCCTACTCGTCGCTTGTCGCGAGCTTCATTATCCTTGGCCTCAAAAGCCTCCTCTGCCCGGGCATAGCTTTCCGCCCGAGCTAGCATGTCAGCGAAATCCCTGGGATATTTCTTTTCCAGGGAGAACAATAGGTCGTTCTTCTGAAGGCCGCCCTTGAGCGCGGCCATAGCAACTGATTGGTCCAGGTTCCGGACTTCCAGCGCAGCAGCGTTGAACCGGGTGACGTAAGCCCGGATGGGTTCCCCCTCTTTTTGCCTGATGGCCAACAAGGAATCCGAGCCTCTGCGCGGCCGTCTGCTGCTGACAAAGTGGGCCGCGAATTGTTGACTCATTTGGTCAAATGACAGGATGGTGCCCGGCTTAAGCGCCGAGTACCAATTCCTGGCCGCTCCTTTGAGGGTAGAAGGGAAAGCCCGACACAAGATGGCATCAGACGCGCCATGGAGCAACATCGTAGTCCTGAAAGCCTCCAAATGGTCGACCGGATCGGTGGTCCCATCGTAGCTTTCAAAATGCGGGAGCTTGAAGTTCGGCGGTACCTGTTCCTGCATAATTTTCTGTGAGAAGGGAGGATCAGTGCAAATATCGTTACCACGGGAGGAAGGAGTATGACGAAGTTCTTCTATGCGTCGTCCCATCTCCAAAAGCCTTTGATCCAGGAAGTCTTCGCGATCCTTAATCCCCAAGGTCTTCTCGCGGAATAGGTGTGAAGCCTCTCCCTGGGTCGAGCCGCGGTCCGAGCAGGGGCTCCTTGCCGGCTGCCCTTCTCTCCCGAGGGTCGGAGGTCGGGTAGTCCACATCGGTCGCTCCTGGACTGGGTTCCCGGGCTCCGGGGAACCCCGCACCGGTCGAGTGGGCACCGGACCTCGCGAATGCGTGGCCTGCACCGCCCGCACCACCTCCGTAAGATCGCGGACCTGCTGGGCAAGCAGGTCGAACCGCTCCGCATCCACCGCGGGTACTGAGCGGGCCCGTGTCGCCGGGGCTGGAGCGGGAGCGGACGGACCCGAGCGGGATCGGGCCACGGAGGCTGCCGACCTCCGGGTCGAGGCCCTTCTGGGGGGCATTTTTCTTTCCAGAAAAGGAATACTGAAGAAGGAGAAGAGAGATCCGGAGCAGGGGAAGGAAGGGCCTGAACCTTCGAGGTTCCCTTGTTCTTAAAGGAGTGCTCGGCGACGATTTTCTTCCCCTGCTCCGGATCTCTCTTCTCCTTCTTCAGTATTCCTTTTCTGGAAAGAAAAATGCCCCCCAGAAGGGCCTCGACCCGGAGGTCGGCAGCCTCCGCGGCCCGATCCCGCTCGGGTCCGTCCGCTCCCGCTCCGGCCCCGGCGACACGGGCCCGCTCAGTACCCGCGATGGATGCGGAGCGGTTCGACCTGCTTGCCCAGCAGGTCCGCGATCTTACGGAGGCGGTGCGGGCGGTGCAGGCCACGCATTCGCGAGGTCCGGCGCCCACTCGATCGGTGCGGGGTTCCCCGGAGCCCGGGAACCCAGTCCAGGAGCGACCGATGTGGACTACCCGATCTCCGGCCCTCGGGAGAGAAGGGCAGCCGGCAAGGAGCCCCTGCTCGGACCGCGGCTCGACCCAGGGAGAGGCTTCACACCTATTCCGCGAGAAGACCTTGGGGATTAAGGATCGCGAAGACTTCCTGGATCAAAGGCTTTTGGAGATGGGACGACGCATAGAAGAACTTCGTCATACTCCTTCCTCCCGTGGTAACGATATTTGCACTGATCCTCCGTGAAAACGCCGCCGGAGGGGAGAACCTTGGCGCGGAGACGAACCTCGTCGCGGGGGAGAACCTCGGCGCCGGAGGGGACTCCGGCGTCGGGGGGGACTTCTGTGCGCCCTTCCGTCGGTGGCTTCCCGCCCCCGAGCCTGAGGTGGAGTCCGGGCTCGCCCGCGACCAGGGGGAGTTCGGGAGCGCGGCCAAGCTTCGGGCGCTTTCTTTCTTCGACGGGCCTGCTCGGCTCTGCCTACTTCGCCGCTCGTCATCGAGCTTCATTATCCTTGGTCTTCAAAAGCCTCCTCTGCCTGGGCATAACCTTTCAGCCCGAGCTAGCATGTCAGCGAAAGTTTCCCTGGGATATTTTTTTTTTCCAGGAAGAACAACAAGTCGTTCTTCTGAAGGTCATCCTTGAGCGCGGCCATCGCAACTGGATTGGTCCAGGTTCCTGAACCTTCTAATGCGCGTGCAGCGTTGAACTGAGTGACATAAGTCCGGATGGATTCCCCTTGCTTCTGCTTGACATTGGCCATCAAGAAATCTGAAGCTTCTGACGCGGACGTCGACTACTGACAAAGTGGGCTGCGAACTACTGTTGACTCATCTGGTCAAATGATAAGGATGGTGCTCGGCTTAAGTGCCGAGTACCAGTTCCTGATGCCGCTTCCTTTGAGGGTCGAGAGGAAAGTCCGACATAAAATAGCGTCTGGTGCGCCATGGAGCAATATCATCGTAGTCCTGAAAGACTTTCCAAATGGTCGACTGGATCGGTGGTCCCATCGTAACTCTCAAACTGTGGGAGCTTAAAGTTCGGCGGGTACCTGTTCCTGCATAATTTTCTGTAAAAAGGGAGGGATCAGTGCACAATACGTCGTTACCATGAGATGAGGGATTATGACGAGAGTTCTTCTATGCTGTTGGTCTCATTTTTAAGAGCCTTTGATCCAAGGAAGATCTTTCGCGATCTTTGATCTCCAAGATTCTTCTAATAGAATAGGTGTGAAGCTTCCTCCCTAGGTCGAGTCGTGGTCCGAGCAGGGGCCTTCCCTTGCCGGCTGCCCTTCTCCTCTTCCGAGGGATCGGAGGTCGGGTAGCCCAAGTCGGTCGCATTCCTGGACTCGGTTCCACAGGGCTCCGGGGAATTTCGCATCGGTTGAGCCGATGCACGGGGACCTCGCTGGAATGCATGGCCTGCACCACCTGCATCGCCTCCGTGAGGATCGCGAACCTGCTGGGCAAGCAGGTTCGAACTGCTCCGCATCTATCGCGGGTACAGAGCGGAACCCGAGTTCGTCGGGGCTGGAGTGGGAGCAGACGGATCCGAGCGGGATCGGGCCACGGAGGCTGCCGACCTCCGGGTCGAGGCCCTTCTGGGGGGCATTTTTCTTTCCAGAAAAGGAATACTGAAGAAGGAGAAGAGAGATCCGGAGCAGGGGAAGGAGGAAGGGCCTGAACCTTCGAGGTTCCCTTGTTCTTAAAGGAGTGCTCGGCGACGATTTTCTTCCCCTGCTCCGGATCTCTCTTCTCCCTTCTTCAGTATTCCTTTTCTGGAAAGAAAAATGCCCCCCAGAAGGGCCTCGACCCGGAGGTCGGCAGCCTCCGCGGCCCGATCCCGTTCGGGTCCGTCCGCTCCCACTCCGGCCCCGGCGACACGGGCCCGCTCCGTACTCGCGGTAGATGCGGAGCGGTTCGACCTGCTTGCCCAGCAGGTCCGCGATCTTACGGAGGCGGTGCGGGCAGTGCAGGCCACGCATTCGCGAGGTCCGGCGCCCACTCGACCGGCGCGGGGTTCCCCGGAGCCCGGGAACCCAGTCCAGGAGCGACCGATGTGGGCTACCCGACCTCCGGCCCTCGGGAGAGAAGGGCAGCCGGCAAAGAGCCCCTGCTCGGACCGCGGCTCGACCCAGGGAGAGGCTTCACACCTATTCCGCGAGAAGACCTTGGGGATTAAGGATCGCGAAGATTTCCTGGATCAAAGGCTCTTGGAGATGGGACGACGCATAGAAGAACTTCGTCATACTCCTTCCTCCCGCGGTAACGATATTTGCACTGATCCTCCCTTCTCACAGAAAATTATGCAGGAACAGGTACCGCCGAACTTCAAGCTCCCGCATTTTGAAAGCTACGATGGGACCACCGACCCGGTCGACCATTTGGAGGCCTTCAGGACGACGATGTTACTCCATGGCGCGCCTGATGCCATTTTGTGTCGGGCTTTCCCTTCTACCCTCAAGGGAGCGGCTAGGAATTGGTACTCGGCGCTTAAGCCGGGCACCATCCTATCGTTTGACCAAATGAGTCAACAATTCGCGGCCCACTTCGTCAGCAGCAAACGGCCGCGCAGAGGCTCGGATTCCTTGTTGGCCATCAGGCAAAAAGAGGGGGAACCCATCCGGGCTTACGTCACCCGGTTCAACGCTGCCGCGCTGGAAGTCCGGAACCTGGACCAATCAGTTGCTATGGCCGCCCTCAAGGGCGGCCTTCAGAAGAACGACCTGTTGTTCTCCCTGGAAAAGAAATATCCCAGGGATTTCGCTGACATGCTAGCTCGGGCCGAAAGCTATGCCCGGGCAGAAGAGGCTTTTGAGGCCAAGGATAATGAAGCTCGCGACAAGCGACGAGTAGGCAGAGCGGGAAGGCCCTGCCGAGGAAAGAAAGCGCACCGAAGCTTGGCCGCGCTCCCGAACTCCCCCTGGTCGCGGGCGAGCCCGGACTCCACCTCAGGCTCGGGGGCGGGAAGCCACCGACGGAAGGGCACGCCGAAGTCCCCCCCGACCCGAGTCCCCTCCGGCGCCGAAGTTCCCCCCGGCGCCGAGGTTCTCCCCCGCGACGAGGTCCCTCCTCCGCGCCAAGGTTCTCCCCTCCGACGGCGTTTTCACAGCTACGCCCCCCTCAACGCCCCGAAGGCTCAAGTGCTGCTGGAGATCAAGGGACGACTTCCGGAGCCGGAGAGGATGCGTTCCCATCCCAGAAAACGCAACCCCAACAAGTTCTGCCTTTACCACCGTGACCACGGTCACGATACCGAGGAGTGCATCCAGCTCCAGGACGAAATCGAGGAGCTGGTCCGGCGGGGCAGGCTTGGCCGATTCCTGCAAAGACGACCTAAAGAGCAGGAAGATCGGCCGAGAATGTTGCCGCCGAATGGGGAAGATCGGCAGGAGGACCGGCCGTCTCTCGGCGTCATTAACACCGTCTCGGGAGGACCGCAGCGGGGAAAGACCGACGAATCCGAGGGATCGGCGAAGAGGCAGAGGACCTCGGAGCCCGTGACCTTCACCGAGGCAGACGCCCAGGGGATCCGATTTCCACATAACGACGCGGTTGTAATCTCTTTAAACGTCGCTGATTATGATGTACGCCGCATTTTGGTGGATAATGGAAGTTCGGCGGACATATTGTTTTACGATGCCTTCTTAAAAATGTCCCTACCTGACACCCGCTTAGGACCTGTAAATTCCCCCCTGGTGGGATTTGCCGGACACGCCGTTCCGGTCGAAGGCATGGTGACTTTGGCGGTGACGGCGGGCCAATCCCCAAAATTGGCCAAGGCGCGGATCGACTTTCTGGTCGTGAGGACCCCGTCCGCCTATAATGCAATCCTTGGGCGACCCGGCCTTAAACGCACTACGGGCGGTAGTGTCAACCTACTACTTAAAGATGAAATTCCCGACGAGCCACGGAGTCGGCGAGGTCAGAGGAGACCAAGCCCTGGCAAAGTACTGCTACTCAATCGCCCTGCGCGAGGGAGACCGGCCCGACCCTTGCCTTGTTGATGGACTGGACGTCCGCGACGACCTCACTGAAGAACGGGGCGAACCTGCGGAAGACCTCGTCCCTGTGTCCTTACGCGACGGAGACCCGGGGCATGAGGTGCGGATCGGCTCCAACTTAGCGGCCGAGGTCAAGGGACAGCTCGTCGCTTTCCTCAGAAGGAATGCGGACGTCTTCGCCTGGGCCCCAGCGGATGTACCAGGGATCGACGCCGATGTTCATAGAACATCGGCTGGCCATCGACCCAAGGCACCGACCCATCAGAGAAAAAGTTACGCCGCCAAGCCCCAGAAGAGACAGAAGGCGGTAGCCGAAGAAGTGGATAAGCTCCTTCGAAGCTGGACTCATCCGGGAGGTCAACTATCCGACCTGGGTCTCGAACGTGGTCCTCGTCAAAAAAGCAAACAACAAATGGAGGATGTGCGTCGACTTCAAGAAGCTGAACAAAGCCTGCCCAAAGGACAGCTACCCCCTGCCGAGGATCGATCAGCTGGTGGACGCAACCTCGGGCCACGAGCTCCTCACTTTTATGGACGCATTTTCTGGTTATAACCAGATACGCATGGCGCCCGAGGATGAAGAAAAGACCACCTTTATTACTGACCGAGGTCTCTATTGTTACAGGGTCATGCCTTTCGGACTCAAGAATGCAGGAGCCACCTACCAGCGCTTGGTCAACAAGGTCTTCAAGGGGCAGATCGGCCGCAACATGGAGGTGTACGTGGACGACATGCTGGTCAAAAGCCGAGCCTCGACAGACCACCTCGCCGACCTTGAAGAAACTTTCGGTGCGCTTAGGAGGCACAAGATGAAGTTGAACCCGACCAAATGCGCCTTCGGCGTGACCTCCGGAAAATTTTTAGGATTCATGGTGTCGAGACGCGGAATCGAGGCAAATCCCGAGAAAATCCGAGCCATTCCAGGAGATGACTGCCCCGAAAACAATTAAGGAAGTTCAGCGCCTGGCTGGGAAGGTGGCGTCCCTGAACCGCTTTGTCTCGAGGTCGGCCGAGCGGTGCCTGCCTTTCTTCCAGGTCCTCAGGCGACCGAAAGATTTTTGCTGGACAGCGGAGTGCAAACAGGCATTCGAGGAGCTTCAAAAACTACCTCGGCGCGCCCCCGCTGCTGGCAAAGCCCGAACCTGGAGAAGGGCTGCTCCTATACCTAGCTGTCTCTCCAATGGCCCTGGCGGCTGTCCTGGTCAGGGAAGATGCGAAGGCGCAACAACCAGTCTACTACGTGAGCCGAGCCTTGAGGGACGCGGAGACCAGGTACTCCAAGTTAGAAAAACTAATTTACTGTCTTCTAATCGCAGCCAGGAGGCTCCGACCTTACTTTCAGGAGCATACCATAACGGTCCTCACGGACCAACCAATAAGAGCCGTCCTCCACCGAGCAGACGCTTCAGGAAGAATCGCCAAATGGGCGATCGAGCTCACGGAGTTCGACATCAATTACCGGCCCAGGCCATCGATCAAGGCTCAGATACTGGCGGACTTCGTGCTGGAATGCACCGCACCAGTTGAAGCCGAAGCTTGAATCAAGCGAGATTATCATCGGAGGGAGACCAAGGCCCCAACGAAGCCGAGCTGTGGCGGTCGAGCTTCCCTGAAGAAAGGGCCGACCTTCTTGAAGGCGCCTGGGTTCTGCATGTGGATGGCTCATCCAACTCTAGCGGGGCCGGCGCAGGGCTGGTCCTGGTTAGCCCCGAGGGGATCGTCACCGAGTACGCATTGCGCTTCGAGTTTCCCACAACCAACAATGGGGCCGAGTATGAAGCGCTGATAGCCGGGCTGCAGATAGCCAGGGAATTGAAGGTGGGTCGGCTTCAAGTCTATAGCGACTCCCAGTTGGTGGTCGGTCAGGTCGGCGGCAGCTACGAGGCGCGGGAGGAAAGCATGGTGATGTACCTCGGGAAGGTGAAGAACTTAATACCAGCCTTCGACAGCTTCGACATTCGGCACATCCCAAGGACCGGGAATACAAGGGCCGACCTTCCTCTCCAAGTTGGCCACCTTCTGCCCCGGCCGAACTACCAAAAGAAGGTGTTTCTGGAAACTCTGAAGTGCCCGACCACCGAGGAACCTCAGGCCGTCCTGCGGACGGACTTCGAGCCCAGCTGGATCGATCCGCTGATCGCCTACCTCGAAGAAGGGGTCCTCCCTCACGACCGGAGAGAAGCTCGGAAGCTCAGGAGTCAAGCCTCCCGCTACGTCTTGTACGAGGGCAGGTTATATAAAAGGTCGTACTCCCTCCCGTTGCTGAGGTGCCTCCGACCCTCTGAGGCCTGCATCGCGCTACAGGATGTCCACGAAGGACTCTGCGGGAAGTCACGCAGGAGCCAGATCCCTATCGCAAAGACTACTTCGGCAAGGGTACTACTGGCCAACCCTACTTCGTGATTCCACGGAATACGTGAAGAAATGTGACCGCTGCCAGAAGAACGCCAGCGTGCAAAGGCAGCCGGCGTCCGAACTCACTCCGCTCACTGCACCCTGGCCCTTCGCGCAGTGGGGGATGGACATCCTCGGCCCCTTCCCAACGGCGTCCGGACAACGGAAGTTCCTCCTGGTCGCGATTGACTACTTTACCAAGTGGGTCGAGGCGGAACCACTAGCGAAGATCACCGAGGCCAAGGTGCAGGACTTCGTCTGGAAGACGCTGATCTGCCGGTTCGGTCTGCCCCGAGCCCTCATAACCGATAATGGGCGACAGTTCGCTGGAGCCCGGTTTGCCGAGTTCTGCGAAGGACTAAACGTCTCCCACCACTTCACATCGGTGGCTCATCCGCAAGCCAATGGGGAAGCCGAAGTGACCAATCGGACCCTGCTGCAAGGCCTCAAGACGAGGCTCGACAGGGCAAAAGGGGCCTGGGCAGACGAACTCTACCACGTCCTCTGGGCATACCGAACAACGCAGAGGGTACCGACCGGCGAGACACCCTTCGCCTTGGCCTTCGGCACCGAGGCAGTCATCCCGATCGAGCTCAAACTCCCGTCTGCTCGAATCGTGGGCTTCAACGAGCAACTCAACTCCCAGGACCTCAGAAGCCAACCTCGACCTTCTGGAAGAAAAGAGGGAGGCAGCCCGCATCCGGATGGCCGCCTACCAACGGAAGGTGGCTCGGTATTACAATTCCAGAGTCAAAAGCAAGGCGTTCAGAGTTGGGGACTTAGTGCTCCGACGAGCAGCCGTCTCTCAGCCCCAGAGTCAAGGGAAGCTCGTCCCAAATTGGGAAGGTCCGTACGAAGTGGTAGAGGTCATCCGACCTGGAACCTATCGCCTAAAGGAGCTCGGAGGACTAGCGCTTCCCCGACCTTGGAACTCAGAAAACCTGAGAATGTACTACCAGTAGTTTCCCTCAATAAAACCTTGTTGCTCGACACTATCGTTTCAGGGTCGCTGGGAAAAAAGCGAGCGGAAATGTCCCGTAGGAACAGGAGGAGAACCTCGTCCTAGCACGAGCAAAGTCAAAGGCCCCGTTCGCAAAGCGGGATGGGGGGAGAAGCGAGGACGACGGTCCTCATGTGCCCCCACAGCCGGCTAGGAACAGGAGGAGAACCTCGTCCTAGCACGAGCAAAGTCAAAGGCCCCGTTCGCAAAGGACGGGATGGGGGGAGAAGCGAGGACGACGGTCCTCATGTGCCCCCACAGCCGGCTAGGAACAGGAGGAGAACCTCGTCCTAGCGTGAGCAAAGTCGAAGGCCCCGTCCACAAAGGACGGGATGGGGGGAGAAGCGAGGACGACGGTCCTCATGTGCCCCCACAGCCGGCTAGGAACAGGAGGAGAACCTCGTCCTAGCGTGAGCAAAGTCGAAGGCCCCGTCCACAAAGGACGGGATGGGGGGAGAAGCGAGGACGACGGTCCTCATGTGCCCCCACAGCCGGCTAGGAACAGGAGGAGAACCTCGTCCTAGCGTGAGCAAAGTCGAAGGCCCCGTCCACAAAGGACGGGATGGGGGGAGAAGCGAGGACGACGGTCCTCATGTGCCCCCACAGCCGGCTAGGAACAGGAGGAGAACCTCGTCCTAGCGTGAGCAAAGTCGAAGGCCCCGTCCACCAAGGACGGGATGGGGGGAGAGGCGAGGACGACGGTCCCCATGTGCCCCCACAGCCCGGTTGGGAACAGGAGGAGAACCTCGTCCTAAGCGAGAGCAAAGTCGAAGACCCCGTTCCACCAAGGACGGGATGGGGGGAGAAGCTCGGACGACGGTCCGGATGTGCCCCCACAGCCCGTTAGGAACAAGAGGAGAACCTCGTCCTAACGTGAGCAAGGTCCAAGGCCGAGCCCCAGAGTCTACGGCAAGCTTCACTGCAGAAGACGAGGTCTCCTTCGGACCTCAGCTTCAACTTCGGTGTCAGCATCAGCGGGAGACGGGATCTCCCCAGCGATCATAACCTTGAGCTGCAAAAGAGGAGGGTCTCCCCCGAATCGACCCTTCGTGATGCATAAGGCAATGTCAAACTCCGACACTGACCCAACGGGGGCGACATTGACTCCGGCCTCAACTCGCTTCAACCAATTTTTGGCTGGAAATGAGTCCCACTTCACACCTCCAAAACTCGACTTGGGGATGGAAAGACCTCCCCCCAAGCCTCAGCTTCAACTTCACGTCAATAATTTGCTGGAGATGGGACCTCCTCGAGCTCAAGCTGCGACAAATGCGGAGCCGGGAAGAAGACTTCGGCAGTCGCCTGTTTTGGCACCCTTCCTTCAAGTTTATTGAATCGGGAGTGGGGGGGCTAACTGTTGGGGATAAATCCCGCTCCTGCCGGAAGCCCCGGCCCAACGCTCGCCAATGTAACCATACCGCTGAACGAAGCTCTCAAGCGCCAGGCGCCAGGCCGAGCCCTAACACGGCCGAACTGCCTAAGAGGCCGAATCCCCCTGCGCCAAGGTCAGGGCAACTGCCTAGAGGACGAACTCCTTCGAACTTCCCAACGGCCGAGCTCCTTCGACCGACCCCAGGCGAGCCATGCAAGCCGACTCCTTTCCGGCTTCCCACGGCCGAGCTCCTTCGGACCGACCCCCAGGCGAGCCCCATGCAGGGCGAACTCCTCGGACCGACCCCAGGCGAGCCCACTGCAGCCGAAACTCCTTTCGATCCTTCCACGGCCGAGCTCCTTCGACCCGACCCCAAGGGCGAGCCCATGCAGCCGAAACTCCTCGGACGCCCCAAGGCCGAACTCCTTCGGACCGACTTCAGGCGAGCCCAAGTGGCCGAACCTCTTCGGACCGACCGCTAGGCGATCCGAACTCCTCCAGCGAGCACCGCTGGCCGACCAACCTAGCAACGAAGTCCTTCAACTGGCCAGCGAGCTTCTTCGGGCCTCTCAGAAGGTCAAACTCTACAGATGGCCGACCTTTTCAGCCGGACGAACTCCCCCAGCTTCCCTCGGCCGAACTCTGTTAACAAATCCGAACTCCATTGGACGAACTATCGCCTGCAGCAAGACCGGATGGCGCCTCCCTCCCCCGTACCGGACTCCATGCGGCCCACGACTTCGCCGTATGGCTCCAACGAGTGACTCGCCGGTATGGCTCCCACGATTCTGTCGGACGGACGCATTCTCTCCGTACCGGAACTCCATGCGGCCCCACGACTTGCCGGTATGGCTCCACGATCAACCGGATCTGACGCCTTCTCTCCGTACCAAACTCCAATGCCTGCCCGATGCGACTCTGCTGCAGACGGCACAAGCCGTCACCAATCAAACTAAGCTCCGCTATAATAGAACCTCCCGACATACTAAGGCTAAGCTCTCTGAACTCTCGAAACTCTCTATCTCCCCTCCACATCTCCTAAGCCTCCGGAATTCATTCCGAGCACTCCTTACTTGTTGGCCGGAGCTTAACTTGAAACCGTTCGGAGGGTCCTGCCGGAGCACCACCCCACCGGGGGCTCTCCGGACGGGAAAGACTTCGTTTTTGCAGGTCCCCCGCGGCGCCGCGGCCCTCGATTGCGGCGAACCATCCGCGGCGACGATTTTTGGCACCAACAGTTGTGTTGGGGATAATATCCCGCTCCTGCGAAGCCCGGCCCGCGCTCAGGCCAATGTAACCAGTAGCCTCGCTGAAGAGCTTCAGCGACAGGCGCCAGGCCGGCCCCTACGATCCGAATTCCTAAGGCCGAACTCCCTGCGCCAAGGTTCCGGGCCAAACTGCGCCTAGAGGACTGACTCCCACCGCCAGCCGAACTTCCCACGGCGAGTTTTTCGGACCGACCCAGGCGAGTCACATTGCAGCCGAACTCCTTCGGACTTTCCATGGCCGAAGCTTCCTTCGGACCGACTTCAGGGCGCCCAAGTGGCCGAACCCTTCGGACCGGCCCCAGGCGAGCCATGCAGGCCGAACTCCTTCGGACATTCCCACGGCACGAGCTTTTCGGACCGACCCCAGCGAGCCCATGCCGCCGAACTCCTTTCGGACTTCCACGGCCGAGCTCCTTTGGACCCGACCCAGGCGAGCCCCATGCTAGCCGAACTCCTTCGGACTTCCCCGGCGAGCTCCTTTCGGACGGCGACTTCAGGCCGAGCCCAAGTGGCCGAACCCCTTCGGACCGCCCCAGGCGAGCCCGATGCAGCCGAACTCCTTGACTTCCCTTTACGGCCGAGCTCCTTCGGACCGACTTCACCGGCGAGCCCAAGTGGCCGAACTCCTTCGACCGCCCCAAGGGAGCCCATGCAGCCGACGCTTCCGTTCGAAGCGACTTTCAGGCGAGCCCAAAGTGGCGAACCCTTCGGAGCCGATCCCTAGGCGACCGAACTCCCTCAGGCGAGCCCTGCGAACCAACTAGCAACCGAAGTCCTTCAATGGTCCAAGCGAAGCTTCTTCGGGCCTCTCAGCGGTCCGAACTCCTCGGCAACCGTCCCAGGCCGAAACTCTACGCCGACCCTTTCAAGCCAGGACGAAACTCCCCCAAGCTTCCCCCTGCCGAACTCTGTTACAATTCCGAACTCCACATTGGAACGAACTGTCGCCTTGCAGCAAGACCGACGGCGCTCTTTCCCCGTCGGACTCCATGCGGGCCCACCGCTTTCGCAAGTATGGCTCCCACGATCTTACCCAGACGACGCCTTCCTCCCGTAACCGGCTCCATGCGGCCCTGATGACTCACGCGTATGGCTCCCACGATCTGCCGGAGACGCCTTCCTCCCGTACCGGACTCCATGCGGCCCATGACTTACCGGTATGGCTCCCACGATCTGCTGGACGACGCCTTCCTCTCGTACCAACTCCGTGCCTGCCCGATTCGACTCTCTGCCAAGACGGCACAGTCGTACCATCCAACTAATGCTCCGCTAATAAAAAGGACCCCTCTCCGGACATACTAAGGCTAAAGCTCTCTGAACTCTCGACTCTCTAAGCTCTCCTCCCTCACCTCTAAGCTCCGGAACTCATTCCGAGCACTCCATTACTGTTGGCGCGAAGGTAACTTGACCGTCGGAGGGTCCTGCCGGAGCCACCACCCCACCGGTTTCCGAACGGGACTTCGTTTTGCAGATCCCCGGCGGTGCCAGCGCCTCCGATTGCGGCGACCTCCGGCGGCGATGGATTTCGGCACCAACAGATTGCGCGTAGAAGGAGGTCCTGAACCTTCGAGGTTCCCTTGTTCTTAAAGGAGTGCTCCGGCGACCTTCTCTTCCTCTCCAGAGATCTTCCTTTTCTCTTTCGAAGAGAAAAACGCCACCCAGGAGAGCTTCCGCACGGCGTTCGGTGGCTCTGCGACCGATCCCGTCCAGGCCCGTCTTGCTCCTTCTTCAGCCGCCGGCGGCCTAAGGTTCCACCTGAACCCGCGGTGGATGTGAAGCAGTTCGGCCTGCTTGACCGACAGATCCGTGGCCGTGGCCTCACGGAGGCGTTTGCACGCTTTTATAGCAGCCTCCGGTAGCGACTCCACCAGCAAGCCCGCCATGAGGGCGTGAGAAATCAGCCTTAAGGTGAAGAGCCAATCGCCCCGAAGAGAGAAACAGAGAGCAGAAGTTCCCCGCTGAAGCGGAATGAAGTTCGGCACGAGGAAGGCGAACCACCTATGAGCCCGTCAGCGAGGAAGCTCCGACAAAGAAGTAAGAGTCCTCCACACGAGCTCTTCCATGGGAAAGTGGAACGAAGTTCGGCGCAAGTAAGGCCGAACTCACGCTCCAGTATGTCCCCCAAAGGAACGCCTACAAAGTGTTCACTGGAGGCGGAATGAAAGTTCGGGGCGAGAAAAGCCGAGCTTCCCTCGAGCTCGTCCGAACAAGAGCAGCAGAAAGTTCTCCCACGACGGGTCTCGTGGGAAAGAGGAATGAAGTTCGGGCGAGAAAAGCCGAGCTCCCCTCGAGCTCGTCCGAACAAGAGCAGCAGAAAGTTCTCCACGGCGGGTCTCGTGGGAAAGAGGAATGAAGTTCGGCTCGAAGAAAAGCGAGCTCCCCAAGGCTCGTCGTCAAGGCGAAATGAAGTTCGGTGGAGAGCCGAAACTCCTCAACTCAACCTCCAAAATAAATTCGGCGCCGGCAAGGACGGAACGAAGCCCCCTCCCAGAAGGTTCCGCAACTACGACCCGCTCCTCTAACTCGAATTCTCGGCAAAGTAAGAGCCAACCGCAAGACCTGAAGGACTACGGCCTTCACAAACATGCGCGATCAGGGAGAAGATCGGCTATAGGCACTTGCCGTAACTGGAAAGACAAGGTTGGCCGTGCCCGCGGCGTCATCACGCCACCCCGGGGAAGAGCTAGGAGCTAGCTACATCGGTGATTGGTCATCCCCAGCTACAAGTCAAGAGAAGCATGGTCAAATTATGAAGGCCGGCATGAGATAGAGGAGGTTCGTCTGGACGGGACTTATTGCCCGAGGGAACTCCGAGGAACAACACCCCGACAACCCTCGAACGAAAATACGCTGCGATCATCTTCTCTTCGGTAAAACTCTCCCTCTCTATAAATCAATTTCTGGATGAGAAATCTATACGATGACGGAAGAAGCAGTCGCCGCGTTAGGAATACAGGAGGAGGAACCTCGTCCTAGGCGAGCCAAAAGTCAAAGGCCCGTCGCAAAGGACGGGATGGGGGAGAAGCGAGGACGACGGTCCTCATGTGCCCCACAGCCAGCTAGGAACAGGAGGAACCTCGTCCTAGCACGAGCAAAGTCAAAGGCCCCGTCCACAAAAGGACGGGATGGGGGGAGAAGCGAGGGAACGACGGTCCCATTGTCCCCCACAGCCGGCTAGGAACAGGAGGAGAACCTCGTCCTAGCACGAGCAAAGTCAAAGGCCCCGTCCACAAGGACGGGATGGGGGGAGAAGCGAGGACGACGGTCTCATGTGCCCCACAGCCGGCTAGGAACAGGAGGAGAACCTCGTCATAAGCACGAGCAAAGTCAAAGGCCCGTCCACCAAGGACGGGAGGGGGGAGAAGCGAGGACGACGGTCCTCATGTGCCCACAGCCGGCCAGGAAACAGGAGAGAACCTCGTCCTAGCGTGAGCAAAGTCGAAGGCCCCGTCCACCAAGGACGGGATGGGGGGAGAGGCGAGGACGACGGTCCCCATGTGCCCCAACGCCCGTTGGGAACAAAGGAGAACCTGTCCTGACGTGAGCAAGGTCCAAGGCCGAGCCCCAGAGTCTACGGGCAAAGCTTCACTGCAGAAGACGAGGTCTCTTCGGACCTCAGCTTCAACTTCGGTATCAGCATCAGCGGGAGACGGGATCTCCCCCAAGCGATCATAAACCTTGACTGCAAAAGAGGAGGTCTCCCCCGAATCGACCTCGGTGTGATGAAGGCAATGTCAACTCCGACCCTGACCACGGGGGGCGACATTGACTCCGGCCTCAACGTCGGCTTCAACATTATTTGACTGGAAATCGATCCCACTTCAACTCCAAACATCGACTGGGGAGATGACCTCCCCCAAGCCTCATCAGCTTCAACTTCAGCGTCAATATTGGCTGGAGATGGGACCTCCCTCGAGCTTCAGCTGCGACAAATGCGGAGCCGGGAAGAAGACTTCGGCAGTCGCCTGTTTTGGTACTCCCTTCCTTCAATTTTTGAACTCGGGAGTGGGGGGGCTACTGTTGGGGATAAATCTCGCTCCTGCCGAAGCCCGACCCGACGCTCAGCCCAATGTAACCAGTAGCCGCTGAAGAGCTTCAGCGCCAGGCGCCAGGCCGAGCCCCTAACACGACCGAATTACCTAGAGGCCGAACTCCCCTGCGCCAAGGTCCGGGCCAAACTGCCTAGAGGACGAACTCCCACCGCCAGCCGAACTTCCCACGGCCGAGCTTTTTCGGACCGACCCCAGGCGAGCCCATGCAGCCGAACTCCTTCGGACTTCCCACGGTCGAGCTCCTTCGGACCGACTTCAGGCGAGCCCAAGTGGCCGAACCCCTTTCGGACCGACCCCAGGCGAGCCCATGCAGCCGAACTCCTTCGGACTTCCCACGGCCGAGCTTTTTCGGACCGACCCCAGGCGAGCCATGCAGCCGAACTCCTTCGGACTTCCCACGGCGAGCTCCTTTGGACCGACCCCAGGCGAGCCATGCAGCCGAACTCCTTCGGACTTCCCACGGCCGAGCTCCTTCGGACCGACTTCAGGCGAGCCCAAGTGGCCGAACCCCTTCGGACCGACCCCAGGCGAGCCCATGCAGCCGAACTCCTTCGGACTTCCCACGGCCGAGCTCCTTCGGACCGACTTCAGGCGAGCCAAAAGTGGCCGAACCCCTTCGGACCGACCCCAGGCGAGCCCATGCAGCGAGCTCCTTTCGGACCGACTTCAGGCGAGCCCAAGTGGCCGAACCCCTTCGGACCGACCCTAGGCGACCGAACTCCTCAGCGAGCCCTGGCCGAACCAACTAGCAACCGAAGTCCTTCAACTGGCCAGCCGAGCTTCTTCGGGCCTCTCAGCGGTCGAACTCCTCGGCAACCGTCCCACGGCCGAACTCTACGCCGACCCTTCAGCCAGACGAACTCCCCCAGCTTCCCCCTCGGCCGAAACTCTGTTACAAGTCCGAACTCCATTGGACGAACTGTCGCCTGCAGCAAGACCGGACGGCGCTTCCTCCCCGTACCGGACTCCATGCGGCCCACGACTCGCCGGTATGGCTCCCACGATCTACCGGACGACGCCTTCCTCCCGTACCGGACTCCATGCGGCCCACGATGACTCGCCGGTATGGCTCCCACGATCTGCCGGACGACGCCTTCCTCTCCGTATCGGACTCCATGCGGCCCACGACTTGCCGGTATGGCTCCCACGATCTGTCGGACGACGCCTTCCTCTCCGTACCAAACTCCATCTGTCCGACGACTCTCTGCCAGACGGCACAGCCGTCACCATCAACTAAGCTCCGCTATAAAAGGACCCTCCCGACATACTAAGGCTAAGCTCCTCTGAACTCTCGACTCTCTAAGCTCTCCTCCTCCACTCTAAGCTCCGGAACTCATTCCGAGCACTCCATTACTGTTGGCCGGAAGCTAACTTGACCGTCGGAGGGTCCTGCCGGAGCCACCACCCCACCGGTTCCGGACGGGACTTCGTTTTGGCAGATCCCCGGCGGCGCCCAGCGGCCTCGATTGCGGCGACCTCCGGCGGCGACGGATTTCTGCACCAACAGATTGTATGAAACTTGAAGCAGGACACTTGAAGGAAATTTGCCAGATACAAGAAATAGGAAGACCACCTGTACCCACTAATTAATGATTTGAACATAGAATCTCTGGTTTGACATAGACGTGTGACAGCATTTTTTTTTTTTTTCCCAATAATTATGTTAGTTAGACTGGCAAATGAGGATCTACTTCTCCTCCATGTAGTTGCTGATGGTTGCACGTCAAAGATAATCGAAGTGTGTGTGTGTTTTACTTGTCATCCCTCCTACACCCAAAGCATCGCCCTGAAGCACCCCCCCCCCCCCCCACTACCTCGTCAGTCACCACCCCCGACATACCAAGGTACCGAAAGAAAACCTATATTTTTCCATTTCCAGATAAGAAGCTAGGATACATGAAAGCGACCTCGCGTTGGGCTCTGAAGAACTTGTGTGGCAACATGGAAAGCTCCCATACCCCCCACGACGGCGGAGCAAGACAAGCCCGACGGTGCAACAACGACGGTACATCAATAGTAACCATTACATTGCTACGGGTACGAATGCCGTTCCATTGGGACGACGACTGGAGATTACCATCTGAGCACCATTCCCAAGCTCCAGGGGATTGTTGGGCCCACCACCTTTCGGGAACATAATCCGACACAGTCAATCCCATATCGACGAGCGAGATCCCTTCTGGAAAGCAGGTACCGAGGAGGGGTAAACCCCTTCGCCACGCAGCCCCAACCACTTTCTCAGAGCCACACGCCAATCGACGAAGATTGCCTCAAACATTGAATGCGCAACATGCAGTCAGTAAAATGCCGTCTACCACCCAATGCAAACAGTCCCCCACTTCAACGATAACACTTCCATGGCCGATGGCTGCAGCGCACCTCCTCGCGGCCGCCTCAATACGTCCCTTCTACGGCACGCTTGCCAATTCAAGGGCATAGGACGACACACCGAACTTATGGAAATGCGCTAAAATATGGCATCAATGTCCGATGATCAGGCTATCCGAATCCAGTGAAGTCTTCCTACCATCTGCGATCTGCCTATAGCCGAACCCCGCGCTATACCGTTCCCTACTTGAATGTGCTTTCGGTGCGGTGATAAGGACCACACTCATTCATGCAGAGAGCACCCCCAACCACCCAACAGAAAGGAGGAGAAGCTGTACCCAAAAAAAAAACAAGAAGAAGAAGAAGAAGAAGAAAAGGAGAAGCCACTTCGAAAACCCACACCCATCAGGCGCTCCCAGCTACCCGAGGCGCAAAGATTCAAACCAGCAGCCATGGCGAGCAAAACGCCCACAACATCAGCATTAGACACCGAGCATCGTAAAGCTTTCGTTAGTGTATCTTCAGCAACAGAGGAAACGGAGTTATTCTTAGATCGACCGGCCTTTGTTGAAGCTTATGGAAGAATGATTAAGGAAGATGATGTGCAGAATGCTCTCGCTCGAAAGGTCAACGTTGCTGACTTTTGGACGACAAGACGACTGGCTGATCCTAACACATTCTTCGTTGCCTGCCCCGCTGGAGAAGCAATCCATCAACTAATGATTGGAGGTAGAATCAGAGGCAATGGGTTTCAACTCCTGGTAAGTCATTGGGATCCATTCAAGGGGGGTATGCCCCATAAGCTGAAGCTCAAGGCGAGTGCCAGTTTAATTAATTTACCTCCTGTTAGTTAGAACTCTCAAGCGGTGGCGGCAATCGTCTTAAGTCTTGGATTGCCCCACAGAGCAAGTAAAAACTGTCTAAAATGGGAAGATCTCACATCTTTCGACCTAGATTTCTTCTGTGAAGAAATTAAAGACATTTCTGAATCTGTTAACGTAAGAGTAGGACCTTTTAGTTATCATGTTAAGATCTGAATTAACTATGTTTCGGAGCAGATTCCTCCAGATTCACCCTCAACGAATGAGGAAGCAGACGGTGAAGAAGATGATTGGGACTACTGGTTCGGATCTGGGGGAGGATCACCCTTGCCAGGGAACAGAAAGAGGCCGGGACCTCTGTCCGATAGTCCAAATGCAAGGAGAACAGCCCTCAAATCCCATAAGGGAAGATGGTCGGGAGAATAGTCTGGAACTCAGCAACCCATGACATCCTCAACAATAGGGGCTGGTGCAGAGTAGCCGAATTCTGACATCAACCGTTGGCTTCCCACTACACCACCTCGCGAGACCCGACCCTGGATCAAGCCATCGAGTATCCTCTGATAGACCTTCCTAACTGGTCAGGCATTTCATGTGAGCAATTCAAATTTGAACTCGCTCTCTATAAGTTTTGGATCGATGGCCATATATCTGACTCGGACCTCAAAAACTGCAGGGCTACCCACGAGATTTTAAATCTCAAACTAGAAACCCGGTCATAAACCACAGCTACACGCAACGACCATCCCCCTGAGACAGGTCTTTACTAGAATTCTGGAGGCATGCAACAGAAAACACCATCCATCCCCAACATGCGGTTGTGAACTCCCCGTAAACACAGCGCTCGGCTGAGAACCAAGAAGATCAAGGCACTCGGTCTGGATGAAGACTCACTGCGGGAGACATGCTACTCATAAACTCCTTGACACCAACCAAAATCACAGAAATGGGAAAGCTTTGCGGGCTGTTGTTGGAGGCTGGGGATCAAACTGACCCAATAGGTAAGCTGAAGACCCATGAAGCTCAACGATGCGGAAAGCTGGCAGAACAAGTTATGGCAGCCGCAAAAGGATGACCCCACAACCAAAGGCTCAATTGGAGGTCTGTGGGAGACTCCACCAGTCCCAATCCCAGCTTTCATCGTGTTTGTTTCCTTCCCCAGCTGCCATAGTGGTATTTTTTATGTCAAACTTTTGGATCTACGCAATGAACAACTGGTTGGTTGTGCCTTTTTGGCAATACTTAAGGGGCTCTCAATCTTCATTGCGCCCACCTTTGTTGTCACTTAGATGTTTAGCATTCTCCGTTAATGATTCTTAGTTGGAACACGAGCGGAACCGGTAGACCTAAGAAAAAACGAGCAATCAGAGAAGCTGTCAAACAGGCAAAATGCCCGGTCATGTGCATGTAAATGTTAATATGATGTTCTACTGCGTGTTTTTAATCAAGAACATCATAAAAAAAACAAGATTATAAAAAAAAGAGTCCATAATCTTCATAAAATATATCTGATGCAGAAGAATTTGATGCAAAAATAAAAGAAGATATCTTAGTCTTCCTTAGATCAATTTCTCTCCCTTCTTCCGTACCTTGTGCCGTAGCCATGATGATGAAATTTCTATATCACATTTATGGGCGGGAATAGAATCTCTATTTATAGACTTTTATCGATACCCTCATCAAGTAACTGTATGATATTTAAATTCTATTTGAATTCAGATCGATCATTATCAGAATTCGAGTTCATAATAAATTGGCCATTTAATAGGAACATATTATAATATTCTTCCACTTGGCCTGATTACAATAAATTTTATTTTTAATGTTCATCATAATTACCTTAGTATAACAAATTACTAAATGCGAGTTATGATGGTATATGCAATTCATTTAGCATACTTTCTTCTATATACCATAATACTTGTAATTTAACATACTAGATCTGTATATATATATATATATATATATATATATATTTATTTATTTATTTATTATGGTCCACAATAATATCTCATACAGACTTTCTTGTTACAATTAAAATATGATATAATTTATATGTACACCATCATAAGAAATAAAAAATTTATTAATATAAATCAGAAAATATTTTATTAAGCTCAAATTGTCAAAAACATCATTAACATATCATTCATTAATACAACCAAGACTCATTCTATGTACATGTTCTTTAAATATCTTCGATTGTAAGCCTTTTATCAACGGATCTACTATCATGAGATCAGTTTCAATATATTCAATAAACACTCTTTATTTTTGAATCTCCTTCTTAACAATAAAATATTTTAACTCTATGTGTTTTGTACCTCTTTAATATTTGTTATTTTTGGAGAAGAATACTACTACAGAATTATCACGATAAATTTTTAAGATCCCAGACTTTGTTATCTTTTATGAATTTTAACTCATCTTTCATGGCATCAATCTATTTATCAGACTCAGCACTTTCTATGGCTTGTAAAAATAAAATCGGATCTTCGTTAATTTCAATATCAAAATCTGACTTCTGTAAGTACACCATATAATCATTAGGAATGTCTAATCTTTTTTTCTTTCAGATCTTCTAAAAGATATTCCTTATGGTTTAGGTACGTCAGATATTTGTGAATCAGTTCCTTCATGAAATAATGCTTCATTCAAATGTTATTCATTATTAGGCATAATATTTTGTATAGGTATGGATGAAGGAATACTTATGGGTAATGAAATATCTATTCTAATTTTTTTTTCCACACTATTTCATTCATCACTTCCACTGACTTCATAATTTTCAATAAATCTTGCATTACCGATTTCAATAATTCTTAGACTATGGTTTGGACAGTAATCTATACCCTTTAGATTTCTCTGTATAACCAATAAAGCAACTACTAATCATTCGTGAATCTAATTTTTTTTTTTATATGGATTATAAATTTTTGCTTCCACTGCACAATCCCAAACATGAAAATATCTTAAACTAGGTTTTCTTCCAGTCCATAGTTCAAAAAGAGTTTTTGAAATTGCCTTACTAGGAACCCTATTTAGTAAATACATAGCGATTTTAAGAGCATGCATCTATAATAATTTGGGTAATGAGAAGTTACTAATCATACTCCTAACCATATCCATTAATATCTAATTTCGCCTTTCAGCTACACTATTTCACTAAGTATTGCGCACATATACCATATTTTTCGAGAAACTTTGTAAATGGATCGGAACATTATTTTGTTTCATTATATTTTTCATAATATTCACTATCTCTATTAGATCTTATGATTTTCATCTTTTTATCTAATTATCTTTTAACCTCATTTATAAATACCTCAAGGACATCCACTGCTTGAGATTTTTCATGGAGCAAATAAACAAAATCATAACATAAAAAATTATCGATAAAAGTGATAAAATATTTTTTTACTAAAGAATAAAATATCAAAAGATCCATATATATCAGTGTGTATAATTTCAAGAAGCTGATTGCTTCTTGTGGTATCTTTTTTATTATGTTTAGTTTGCTTTCCTTTGATGCAATCTATACATATACCAAGATCAGTAAAATCTAAATTTAGAAGAATTTCATTCCTTACCAATCTTTCTAATTAATTTTTCTTTGGATATGTGACCCAAATGTTTATGCCACAAGTAAGTAGAATTTTTATTTAGAAAACTACGCTTAATACCATAATTATGATGCATAGTAAGAAAAAATTTAGCTAAAAGATCATCAAGTTTTAATTTATATAAACCATCAATAAGTACTTCAGAATCAATAAATGAAGTATTCTTATATAAACTAAAACAATCATGTCCAAATCTAAAATTAAATCTAGAAACATCAAGTTTTGAAAGAAAAATTAAGTTCCTAAAAATTGAAGATACATAAGTTGTCTGTAATAGATTCAAATGATAACTAGTATCCAAGATCAAATGATAAGTGCCGTGCCTTCAATTGAAACCTTTATACGATTTCCTATGAATATAAAGTCTTCAATTTGATTTATAGTTTGGATCGAAAGAAATTCCTGCATCAAATTAGAAACATGAGTGATTGCATCAGAATTAAGCCACCAAGTATTATTAAAAATTTTAGTTAAATTTAATTCAAAATATATAAATGTATTAGATTTATTTTTTTTTCGATCCAACCATTACATTTCAAGTAGTCTTTCTGATAGTATCCAATTTTCTTATAGAAATAATACCTATCCAACTTTTATTCTTTCTTATTAGCCTGAAGATCTTTAGCAGGCATTTTTTTTCTTCTTAAATTTGTTGAATTTCTTCTTGTATACTTTACTAACTTCTTGATTTATGAAGTTAATAAAATGACTATCTTGTTTCTTCAGTCTTGTTTCCTCCTGAATAAGCACTGACATTCCACTTGTCCTTAACAGTGTTATAATTGATGTAAAAAGATCCATACTCAGAAGGTAGAGAATTCAGAATGAGTTGCACTAAGAATGAGTCATCAACGGTCATCTCCAAAGACTTTAACCTAATCTTACTACAATATTAGTCATCTCTACAATATGAATTTGCATCCTCCGTGATCAATCAAATTTCATGATCGTGAGTTCTACCATTAATGTATTAGTGAGTGACTTATCTGTAGAATAAAAATGTTCTTACAAAAATTTTAAATATTCTTTCATACTTTCTATTTATGGAATAATGCTCTTAATGTTGTTGGCAGTAGTCATTCGCATGAACAAAAAGCTTAATCTGTTAGAACATTTTTATGCTTTATGATGTAACTTCTCTTCCTTACTGCTGGAGTCCGTAAAAGTAGTAAGTTTATTTTTCAATAATGCTAAGTCAAGATCTAAAATACCTAAGTGAAAATTGACTTATTCATTCCATTAGGAGAAGTTCAAACTATAATATATAGTAATAGATGAAGCATGCAAATAAAAAAAAACAGCTACAAAATAATACATAAATGCTTAAATTAAAATAAAATAATTTTCTTATGGATTCAAATAATTAATAATAAAAGCATATTGTAATTCTTCTTTGGATAGATATTACAATATACTATCATAATTTAATAATATTAATATTTTTTTAATAGATAATTAAATATTTTTAATCAAATATATCTATTATCTTTGGATATACAAATATATTTGATCAAAGAATATTAATTTACTTCTATTATATTCACTATTCATGGAATAATTGATTCATCTTTGAGTAAACCCTAAAGTTCCAATGAATTATGAACATCAATTTATCCATTCAACTTTTCATTAATAGGTATTTAATCATGAATAAATGATCAGATTATGCAAATTATTTTTTTTAAAAACATTCTAGTTTGGCTCAAATTATACATAAAATCATGCATATAAATAATAATTAAAATTTCTTAATGCATGTTAAATATTCTAGTTTGGCTATTTTGGTGACTAATAAATTATAAACTTAAAAATATGCATATGAAAGAAATTTCATCAATAATCAATATTTAATGACATAAAATTCTAAGATCTTCATTAAGTAATGATTTAAAACAAGCTTAGTGGATCATTAAAAGATAAAACAATGATTTAGGGACTGAAAGAAAACTTTTGAGAACTATTTTGAAATCTCAAAAATATTTGGGGCTAATTTGCAAAAAGGTTTATAAATGTAATTAGATTCTTTTATAATTTAAACTTTATCGAGGGCTTAATTGCAAAAGAGCCCGAACCCAAATTAACCAGACTTTGGTTTTGGCCTGACTTAACTGATTTAAGAATTAACGGGTTTATACTTAATGGATTGGATCAAAGTCCGAATCCAAAACCCGAGAACCCAATAGCCCATCAGGGCGACATCCTCTCCTCTGTTACAAAGAGGAGGGGTTTTCCATGCCCAAAGGCGGCCGATCGGCCATCCAAAATCTTTCAGCCGCCAGCCACTGTTCTACGCAGTGCCACCCTTTGCCGCCATCTTGCACGGCCGCCGCCCATGTCCCGTCTCGCTCCGCCACCATCGCGAGTGAGCTGGAACACCGCGGCCGCTGCAACCAGTGCCTTGTAACGCTGCCACTTTCCTGCCTCCCTCGGTTCTGGATTGAGATCGATGACAGCTCCTCCAGCTTCCTCCACTATCGATCCATCGCGGATTTCATCCGCGGTATCAAAGGTTGCAAGCGGTCGAACGGCCGCCACCGCTTTTGGGAGGCAGCCGCAGCCACGACTTCGGCCTGCCACCAACACGGAGCAGCCACGATTACTATCAGTTGAATGAGGCACATCGGCCGACCCCAAAAACCCATCATATTTTTTCTCTTTTTTTTTTTGCTGGTTTGTTTCCGGAGAATACTTTACCGGCAAACAAGGATCCGGTCATCCTTTTGCTGATCGACCGAAGTCCGATCATCCTTGATGCAGATGGATTCGGCAGATCCATCATAAAACTTTATTTATACTATCATAAAACTTTAATCTCAAAATTTTAAAATAAATATTTTTTTTTTTTCTGAAGATTATGAAAAATTGGGCTCTAATAGCATATGTAAACATAAATTTGATGTTTTACGGAGAATTATGAAAAAGAAAGTTCATGCTTTTCATAAAATATACTGATGCATAAGAATTTGATGCAAAAATAAAAAAAATATTTTATTTTTTTCTTAAATTAATTTCTCTCTCTTCTTATGCAATAGTGGATTGAACCTCTATTTATAAATTTTTATCAATACTCTCGTCAAGTAATTGGATAATATTTGAATTCTATTTAAATTCAGATCTTCATTATTCAAATTTAAATAGTAGAATCACTTAATCGGAACATATAGGAAACCAAACAAAATTATATGAACTAAAGTTTGCAAAAGAAGATTTGTGGCCCAAAGTTTGAAGGATGGATCTCATTGGACGCTTCAGGATCTGCGGGTGGGCTGCTCTCTTGCTGGAACCTCAACGACTTTGATGGACGTTTAATTAAAAAAGTCTATTAAGCTCATCTGTAAGTCATCTGGCTTCTCATTGCTTCTCTCCAACATCCATGGCCCGCACAATCAGCATGAACATTAGGTGTTATTTGCAGAATTTAGTGAACTAAGAGAAGGTAACATACTCCCTTAGGTTTTGATAGGAGACTTCAACGCGGTAAGATTCTCATCCGAACGCAAATGGGTAACTAACTCACAGCGAATTTTAGAATTCCTCAACAATTTTGTCAATTCACAGGCAATGATATAACTAAGGCTCTCAAAAAGACACTTTACATGGTCTAACTTCAGGGAAGAGCCTTCATTGGCAAAATTAGATTGCTGTTTTGTCTCCGCTGATTGGCTCAACAAATTCTCTCCATCTAATCTCATCTCACCATCACACTCCCCTGCTGCTCCAACCCACCACCCGTACGCAAGGTAAACTTCCTCTGACCAAACTGTTGCGCTTTGAGAATTTTTGGATCATTATTGCAGGGTTCCATGAGATGACTCGGTCTTGGTGGGAAGCGGAGCCAAGCCACGATGATGCAACCACAACTCTCATTCGGAAGCTCCGATCAATTAGAGCCAAACTCAGAATCAGTCTAGAGTGGGTAACATTGTAGAAAGGAAAGACGAAATAACCTCCTCAGATTCAGAAGAAGAAACATGGAACTTACAAGCATCAGAACTCGAAGAACGGGCATCATTAAAAATGAGATTAGATCCCGGTGGCTTGACAACGGCGATCGTAACACTAAGTTTTTTCATATACATTTTAATGGATCAAGAGAACGTTCAAGGCTATTTTCGTGACCACTACTTGAAGAAACTGCTTGGTAATTCAACTCAACCTTGGATAAACGCCGACTAGAAGATCGTGTATCCTAAAGGGCCTCTGAACTGGATGCACCCTTCAAGGAGGAAGAAATCAAATTGCTATCTTCCAAATTATTGCTTCTCAAAAATCGCCTGGCCCGGACGGCTTCTTGTTCGCCTTCAACAAATGCTATTGGAATGCCGTCAAAGCTGATTTGATCAAATTCTTCTAGAGTTTTTACGATCATCAAACGAACCTGGAAAGGATTAATTACTCCTTTATCACCCTCATCCCAAAGAAAGAGTCTCACATAGATTAGTCAACAAGCTGGACAAACTGATCTCACCTAATCAGTCTGCATTCGTCAAAGGACGAAACATTACAGACATCTTTGCAGCGGTTAATGAAATCATCTTGCAGGCCAACAAATATAAGGATAATGGAATTTTATATCAACCAAATTTTGAGAAAGCATTTGACAATGTAGCTTAGCCATTTCCACCCGATGTTCTTAGCGCAGGAGGCTTCGACGGTAGATGGTGTCGCTGGATTTAGGATACCATCACAAGTGCCAAATACTCCATCATTGTTAATGGCTGTCCGGGGAAAACATTCAGACACTGCAAAGGATTACGGTAGAGTGGTCCTCTATCACCGCATCTTTTTGATCTGGCCGCAGATGTCCTAAATCAAATCCTTAGAGTAGCAGCAAATCACAAATTAATCGAACACAAGGCAATTTCACAGACGACCCATTAATTTTTTTCGGTGCATAACGAAGGCATATCACTTCTCTAAAGTTCATCCTCTATTCCACCGTTCTAGGTCTAGCTTTATCGCAAAGTGAAAGAAGCCGCACCGCTGCCATCCTAGGAATTTCTATTGAGATACCTGGAAATGCCACTGCACCATTACCATTTATTGAGAAAACTGACTGCATGGAAAGGTAATCTATCTACCGTTCATTGTGGGAAGGATAACATTATAATCTCGCCGATCGTGGTTTTTTTGGATGTCCAACTTCTAATTGCGAATCGACGAGGTGTGCCATGCTTTTCTATGGAGTGGTGAAGAAAGAAATAAACCCGGGAAATGCTTACTAAATTGGTCTTTGGTTCGTCACCGGTTACCGATCTGCGAATGGTGGTGGAAGTTATTCACGGAAGCACCAAAACCTTGGAACACATTGGTGAAAGCCGAATACTACAGAGACCAAGCAATATCAATGAAGTCGTTAAGTCGGTAGAAGATATCTTGCTTTGGAAAAAAAAAACAAAAAAGAAAATGTTCAACAGGTTAAAGAACTATTTCACCCGCTAGTGAAGTTTAAGGTTCGAAATGGTTTGGAACGACTCCTGGCTACTCGATCATCCCCTCAAAGATCGATACCCCTGGTTACATATTCTTTCGAACAACAAAGACATCCTGGTGGCGGATAAACAAAATCAGAGTTGGCCTCTCACAGCGGCTCTAAATGACCATCCGGATCTTCACACACTCAGGCGAGACCTGTCGACAATCCAATCAGGTGCTGCGACAGGTTCCTTCTCGATGGAGGGGTAAGGCCATATGCTAGTGAAGTGGTTTCGAAAATCAAAATATAATTTGAGTTAGGCTTGCTCTTCCAATACCTCGCCTGCCAGGATAAAATCCTAACCAAGAGCAACCTTTGTTAAATGGGGCTAGAAAGGAACAGACAGCCGTTCCTTGCGTGATGCGGCATGTGAGACTTTGCTTCTTCAATGCCCATTCTCAAGAACAGCAAGCATGGCTTTTGCTCTTCAAAGGCTTTCACCCTAATGATCTACCATTCTCTCAATCAGCCCTATGGAATATATGGAGACTGCAGGATCCCAGGAAAAGGGCTGGATATTCTGTTGGCTGCTTTATAGAAGGAATGAAACAAATGCTGTTTCAATTTTCATTCTTTTCTCCTGAATTCGGCCACTCGGCGAGTTGCAAGATTGTTCATGATATGGATGGAGCACCCCCGAAGAGCGCAGATGTCAATCTCGTTATGCCAGAGAGATGATCTATAAATAACACTGCTATCAATCAATCAGTAAAGCTTCGAAATATGTTATCCATGTTCTTTTATATTACCACTTGCCTAGATAAGTTGTTAAAATTTATTCATATTCTTTTTTAGATTTGGAGAAAATAAATGACTCAGAATATTGAATGATGAAGGCATTGAAAATAAGGATGAGGCATTTTACATATAAAATTAAATGTTTATTTTACTAACTGATGGAAAAAAATAATTTAGTCACCTAGGTGGATAAGATTTTTACTTATTTCATGAATAAATGTTATCCAAGAGAAAGGAACTTCTCTATCTTGAAAAATATGAGAATATGGATAAGTTGGTCCATGAAAAAGTAAATCAACTTTTCTATAATATTTATCCACAAAAGAACCAGCCTAAATTCTCTTTTTTGATTATACAAATATGTATCACCAATCCACTGTGTTACTGTAACTTATACATATGCTAATATAATTTGAGTTAGACTTTCCCTAAATCATTTACATCAAAATATATATATATCTTAAAAAATCAAACTGACGAAACAATGTTAAATAAATTTTAAGTTTAGAAACCGGTTATTTAAGCAAAGATATTAGGATGCTGGTCCTAACACTTGAAGGATATTGATTTGTTTTTTATGCTTAGCATAGAGTTGCATTAGATCATAAGACTTTTGGTAAACCGGTGACCATGGATTTGTAATTAGAATAGAGTTGCATGATAGAAAAGGCAGTGGGAAAAAGGGCACTTTAGTTATTCTTGGAGGTGCAACTTGCGTTAGATCTACCCAACTCATCATTGAGTAGGCACCAATCCTATCTCAAGTCGGATCCAGTTTAGCTTAAGCTTAAACCAACTCAAATTTAACCCTAGCCTAATTTGAATTTGACCCAACATGCTCAATAAATAAATCAATAAATAAAATAAACACATTTGCACTTTCGATTCATTTATTTGTTTTGTGTAAGTTTTTTACATGATTTGTGTTGGTGCAGAAATCCGTCGCCGCCGGAGGTCGCCGCAATCGAAGCCGCTGGGCGCCGCCGGGGACCTGCAAAACGAAGTCCCGCCCGGAACCGGTGGGGTGGTGGCTCCGGCAGGACCCTCCGACGGTCAAGTTAGTTTCCGACCAACAGTAATGGAGTACTCGGAATGAGTTCCGGAGCTTAGAGAGTCGAGAGTTCAGAGAGCTTAGCCTTAGCGTGTCGGGAGGGTCCTTTATATGGTGGAGCTTGATGGTGACAACTGCAGCCGCGTGCTGGCGGGCCGCTCGAGGTTCGGCGGAGTCGGTCCCACTGGTGCCGTGTGCGGCGGATTGAGGGTGACAGCCATCGCCGCCTGGCAGTGGGTCGCTATCGCCCGCGGTGGACTGACCGATGGTACGGCGGACTGACTGATAGTGATGGTTGCAGAGCTTGCCGAATGAAGGGTTGAAGGCCTTCGTCGTGTGCCCATTTCGGAGGAGTTCGGGCTCCTGAAGAGGAAGATAGGATGGAGTTCGGCTCCCATAGGCGTCTGGCAAGAGGTATGCAGCTAAGGCTCGTCCGCAGAAGAGTTCGGCTGCTGAGAAGCCGAAGCTCGGCCGTCTGGGGTTCGGCCGGCTGTTGGGCTTGGACACTTGAGAGTTCGATAGGAGCTCGGTCGGCCGAAGTTTGATGAGGGCGACCGCTGAGGAGTTCGGCCCAGTGACGACTGCTGAGGAGTTCGGGCTCCTAAGTGACGACTGCTGAGGAGTTCGGCCGCTGAGACGACTTCATTGAAGCTCGGCCGCTTGGAGTCGGCCCGAAGGAGTTCGGCCGCTGAGAGGACTTCACCGAAGCTCGGCCGCTTGGAGTCGTCGAGCAGCATGGAGTTTGGTACGGAGAGGGAGGCGTCGTCCGGTAGGTCGTGGGAGCCATACCGGCGAGTAGTCGGCCGCATGGAGTCCGGTACGGAAAGGGAGGCGCCGTCCGGTCTTGCTACAGGCGACGGTTCATCCAACGGAGTTCGGACTTGTAACAGAGTTCGGTCGAAGGGGAAGCTGGGGGAGTTCGTCTGGCTGAAGGGTCGGCCATCTGTAGAGTTCGGCCGCTGAGAGGCCCGAAGAAGCTCGGCTGGCCAATTGAAGGACTTCGGTTGCTAGTTGGTTCGGCCAGGGCTCGCTGAGGAGTTCGGTCGCCTAGGGTCGGTCCGAAGGAGTTCGGCTGCATTGGGCTCGCCTGGAGTCGGTCCGAAGGAGTTCGGCCGTGGGAAGTCCGAAGGAGTTCGGCTGTGGGAAGTCCGAAGGAGTTCGGCCAGGAGGTCCGAGGAATTCGGCTGGGGCTGCCTGGAGTCGGTCCGAAGGAGTTCGGCCGTGGGGAGTCCGAAGGAGTTCGGCCGTGGGAAATCCGAAGGAGTTCGGCCGTGGGAAGTCCGAAGGAGTTCGGCCGTGGGGTCCGAATGGGTTCGGGCTCGTAGGAGAGTTCGGCTGAAGGGAAAACCCGGAAGGAGCTCGGATGGCCGAACGGGTGCCTGGGAGGAGTCCGTCTCCTGAAGAAGTCCAGCCGCTTGGAGTCCAAGGAGCTCGGCCGTCAGGAAGTTCGGCTGGCGGTGGGAGTTCGTCCTCTAGGCAGTTCGGCCGGGACCTTGGTGCAGGGGGTTCGGCCTCTAAGCAGTTCGGCCGTGTTAGGGGCTCGGCCTGGCGCCTGGCGCTGAAGCTCTTCAGCAGCTACTGGTTACATTGGGCTGAGCGTTGGGCCGGGCTTCGGCAGGAGCGGGATTTATCCCCAACAGTAGCCCCCCCACTCCCGAGTTCAAAAATTGAAGGAAGGGAGTACCAAAACAGGCGACTGCCGAAGTCTTCTTCCAGGCTCCGCATCTGAAGCTCGGGGAGGTCTCATCTCCAGCCAAGATTGACGCTGAAGTTGAGGCTGAGGCTTGGGGGAGACCTCATCTTCAGTCGATGTTTGGAGTTGGAATGGAACTCGTTTCCGGCTAAAGTCGATGAAGCTGATGTTGAAGCCGAAGTAAGATTCGCCTCCTTCGATCGAAGGTCGGATTTGAGCTCCTCGGGGGCGACATTATCTTCGTCAGTTGAAGTCGACTCGAGGGAGACCTCCTATCTTGCAGCCGAGGTTGAAGTGCGCGCTCGGGGGAGATCTTATCTCCTACGGCCGAGCTTCCCTCGGGGAGATTTACTCCTGCAGCCGAAGTGAGTGCGCGCTCGGGGGAGATCTTATCTCCTGCAGCCGAAGTGAAGTGCGCGCTCGGGGGAGATCTTATCTCCTGCAGCCGAAGTGAAGTGCGCGCTCGGGGGAGATCTTATTCCTGCAGCCGAGCTTCCCTCGGGGGAGATCTTATCTCCTGCAGCCGAGGTGCGCGCTCGCGTTAGGACGAGGTTCTCCTCCTGTTCCTAACCGAGGTTGTTCGGTCGCTCGGGAGAGATCTTATCTCTAGCCGAGGTTGGTGCTCGTGTTAGGACGAGGTTCTCCTCCTGTTCCTAACCGAGGTTGTTCGGTCGCTCGGAGAGATCTTATCTCTAGCCGAGGTTGTCAACGGTCGCTCGGGAGAGATCTTATCTCTAGCCGAGGTTGAACGTTTGCTCGGGAGAGATCTTATCTCCTACAGAGGTTGTCTCGGAGGAGATCTTATCTCCTGCAGTCGAGGTTTGCCTCGGAGGAGATCTTATCCCTGCTAACCGAGGTTGTTCCCGGTCGCTCGGGAGAGATCTTATCTCTAGCCGAGGTTGCGGTTCGGGAGAGATCGGGAGAGATCTTATCTCCGATGGTCCGGGAGAATCTTATCTCTGTTGTTCGGGAGAGATCTTATCTCTGGCCGAACTTTGCCTTCGGGAGAGATCTTATCTCTGGCCGAGGTCGCGGTTCGGGAAGATCTTATCTCTGGCCGACCTTGTTGTTCGGGAGAGATCTTATCTCTGGCCGAACTTTGCCTTCGGGAGAGATCTTATCTCTGGCCGAGGTTCGCGGTTCGGGAGAGATCTTATCTCTGGCCGACTTTGTTGTTCGGGAGAGATCTTATCTCTGGCCGAACTTTGCCTCGGGAGAGATCTTATCTCTGGCCGAGGTTGCCGCTCGAATTAGGATGAGGTTCTCCTCCTGTTCCTAACACGGCGACTATTGACTGCTTCTTTTCCAGCCATTACATAGTTTTTGGCGCCCAAAAATAATACACTGTTGGAAGGGAAGGACTTTTTGAAAGGAAGTTACTAGTAGCGCATCCCCCATTTTTTCTGAATTTTCTAAGATCGGGTCGTGGTAGTAGCATCGTTCCTTCCGGCTTCTTCCGGGCGGACGACCTTTCCTATTTCATTCGAGCTTCCTCAATTTGGTTGCAAGCGTGCTTCTGTTGCTGGGAGACTTCGCTGACGCTGGATCCTGGGGTGATGTTGAACGACGCCGTGAAGGCGGCCGACCTTTGTCGTTTCTTGTTACGGCAGCGCCCTTAGCCGATCTTTTTCTGCTTCAGGCCGGTACCGAAGGAAATCTTACCCAGCCGACCCGTTTCTGACGAGCTCCTCGAATTTCGTCTCGGAGCTGGATGCATCCCTCCGTGTCGTGGCCGTGGTCGTGATGGTAGAGGCAGTACTTATTTCGATCGCGCTTGTTTGGGGGAGATCGTAATCCTTTCCGGTCTTGGCAGCTGGTCCTTTTACTTCGGTGAGAATCTGGGTGCTCGAGGAGCGTTGAGGGGGGCATAGTCGGCGGAATCCTTCCGGGAGGTGGACTTCCTTCGCGCCTCTTTATCAGGGCAAGCTTCGAGGAGTTCGGGCCCGCCTGCTTTCGTAGGGGGTCTGCGTGAGTGCAGCCGAGCTTCATTCCAGCTCTTCCTATCGTCCGTCCAGCCGGTCCTTTCTGAAGAGTTTCTCCTCATCCCTTCAGCTTTGAAGGCTTCTTCCGCACGGGCATATCTCTCGGCTCGAGCCAGCAGGTCGGCGAAGTCCCTGGGATACCTTTTTTCCAGAGAGAACAGCAAGTTATTTTTCTGAAGGCCGCCCTTTGAAGTGCGGCCATCGGCGACAGATTGGTCCAGGTCCCGGACCTTCCAATGCCGGCAGGCGTTAAATCGAGTGACGTAGGCCGGATGGATTCCCCTTGCTTCTGCTTGATGGCTCATCAAAGGAATCCGAACCTCGGCTCGGTCGCCTACTACTGATGAAGTGGGCCGCGAACTGACTGACTCATCTGGTCGAAACGATAAGATGGTTCTCGGGCTTGAACGCCGAGTACCAGTTCCTCGCTGCTCCTTTGAAGGGTAGAAGGGAAAGGCTCGGCACAGCATGGCATCTGAAGCGCCGTGAAGCAGCATCATCGTCCGGAAGGCTTCCCAAGGTGGTCGAACCGGATCAGAAGTTCCATCGTAGCTTTCGAACTTGAGGGAGCTTAAAGTTCGGCGGGACAGGTTCTTGCATGATTTTCTGCGAGAAAGGAGGGTCTGCACAAACGTCATCACCACGCGAGGGGGGACGAAGTTCTTCAATTCGCCGGTTCATTTCCAAGAGCCTTTGGCCCAGCAGGTCCTCACGGTCTCTGATCTCCAAGGCTTTCTGGTGAGATGGGCGCGAGGCTTCACCCTTGGTCGATCCATGATCCGAACAAGGGCTTCTCCCTCCTCCGCCTCTCCAATCCGGGTATCGGAAGGTCGGGCTGCCCAGGCCGGTCGCTCTTGGACTGGATCATCCGACTTCGGAGAGTCCCGCGCCGGTCGGGCTGGCACTGGGACTTGTTGGTGCAGCACCGCCTGCACCGCCTCCGTGAGACCGCGAACGTGCTGGATGAGCTGGTTGAACTGCTCCGTATCCACTGCGGCTATAGACGGGGGCTGAGTCACCGGGGCCGGAGCAGGGACAGACGGACTCGGAGGGGATCGAGCCGCGGAAGCCGTCGAGCGCCGCGTCGAAGCCCTTCTGGGGGGCATTTCCTCTTTCCAGAGAAGGAATTCTGAAAAGGAGAAGAGAGATCTCGGAGCAGGGAAGGAAAATCGTCGCCGAGCACTCCTTTAAGAACAAGGGAACCTCGAAGGTTCAGTCCCTTGTTCCCACAGCGCGCAATCTGTTGGTGCAGAAATCCGTCGCCGCCGGAGGTCGCCGCAATCGAGGCCGCTGGGCGCCGCCGGGGACCTGCAAAACGAAGTCCCGTCCGGAACCGGTGGGGTGGTGGCTCCGGCAGGACCCTCCGACGGTCAAGTTAGTTTCCGACCAACAGTAATGGAGTGCTCGGAATGAGTTCCGGAGCTTAGAGATGTGGAGGAGAGCTTAGAGAGTCGAGAGTTCCAGAGAGCTTAGCCTTAGCGTGTCGGGAGGGTCCTTTATATAGTGGAGCTTGATGGTGACAACTGCAGCCGCGTGCTGGCGGGCCGCTCGAGGTTCGGCGGAGTCAGTCCCACTGGTGCCGTGTGCGGCGGATTGAGGGTGACAGCCATCGCCGCCTGGCAGTGGGTCGCTATCGCCCGCGGCGGACTGACCGATGGTACGGCGGACTGACTGATAGGTGATGGTTGCAGAGCTTGCCGAATGAAGGGTTGAAGGCCTTCGTCGTGTGCCCATTTCGGAGGAGTTCGGGCTCCTGAAGAGGAAGATAGGAGGGAGTTCGGCTCCCATAGGCGTCTGGCAAGAGGTATGCAGCTAAGGCTCGTCCGCAGAAGAGTTCGGCTGCTGAGAAGCCGAAGCTCGGCCGTCTGGGGTTCGGCCGGCTGTTGGGCTTGGGCTGAGGCTTGGACACTTGAGAGTTCGGTAGGAGCTCGGTCGGCCGAAGTTTGATGAGGGCGACCGCTGAGGAGTTCGGCCCAGTGACGACTGCTGAGGAGTTCGGGCTCCTAAGTGACGACTGCTGAGGAGTTCGGCCGCTGAGACGACTTCATTGAAGCTCGGCCGCTTGGAGTCGGCCCGAAGGAGTTCGGCCGCTGAGAGGACTTCACCGAAGCTCGGCCGCTTGGAGTCGGCCATGGAGTTTGGCGAGGTCGTGGGAGGGCGAGTAGTCGGCCGCTGGAGTCCGGTACGGAAAGGAGGCGCCGTCCGGTCTTGCTAAGGCGACGGTTCATCCAAGGAGTTCGGCTGAAGGGTCGGCCCTGTAGAGTTCGGCCGCTGAGAGGCCCGAAGAAGCTCGGCTGGCCAATTGAAGGACTTCGGTTGCTAGTTGGTTCGGCCAGGGCTCGCTGAGGAGTTCGGTCGCCTAGGGTCGGTCCGAAGGAGTTCGGCTGCATGGGCTCGCCTGGAGTCGGTCCGAAGGAGTTCGGCCGTGGGAAGTCCGAAGGAGTTCGGCGTGGGGTCGAAGGAATTCGGCCGCATGGGCTCGCCTGGAGTCGGTCCGAAGGAGTTCGGCTGCATGGGCTCGCCTGGAGTCGGTCCGAAGGAGTTCGGCCGTGGGAAGTCCGAAGGAGTTCGGCCGTGGGGTCCGAATGGGTTCGGGCTCGTAGGAGAGTTCGGCTGAAGGGAAAACCCGGAAGGAGCTCGGATGGCCGAACGGGCGCCTGGGAGGAGTCCGTCTCCTGAAGAAGTCCAGCCGTTTGGAGTCCAAGGAGCTCGGCCGTCAGGAAGTTCGGCTGGCGGTGGGAGTTCGTCCTCTAGGCAGTTCGGCCGGGACCTTGGTGCAGGGGGGTTCGGCCTCTAAGCAGTTCGGCCGTGTTAGGGGCTCGGCCTGGCGCCTGGCGCTGAAGCTCTTCAGCAGCTACTGGTTACATTGGGCTGAACGTTGGGCCGGGCTTCGGCAGGAGCGGGATTTATCCCCAACAATTTGTATTTATAGTGTAATGTTGAAATTGATGAATAGCTAGCTAGGACCTCAACCTAATTAATATTAATGTAAAAAAAATACACCAAAACCTTTCACCTATCTACAAATTCGTATTTAACCTATGTCACTTGATTAGGTCTAATTCAATCCATCCATAATCAGACCCAGCCTGATCTTAGTTTGAGATAAATTTCAACTCCATTGGTTTAAAAAAAAAAAAAAAAAAATGAGAGAGAGAAAAACTTAAGATCGGACTGAATTGAATTAGAATTGGAAGGTATATAGGTTGAGTTGGATCAGAATTTGCTCTCAAACAATTGGATCCAACCTTCTCCAGCAATCCAAGATACCATTCATTACTATTCTGGGCTATGGAGTATTTGGTTTGATGATACCACCTCTCACTTAGAGATGGGGCAGGTGAGGTCTCCTTTGATTCCAAAATAATAAATAAAGAAAACTAGGTTGGTTCGGTTGGTCTTCCAGATCGCATCAAAAAGTAAAGTAAGCGCACACTGTATGAAACCTTTTGAGGTTGAAGGGCGCTTCTAACATAGGCTCTTTTTTTTTCTTAAAAAAAATAATAATAAGGAAAGAAAGAAATGGAATCCAGTCCTCGATCGTTATTTGTCATAGAGCAATAAAATTGGAAAACGAAAAAAGAAACTAAAAGAGAAGGTCCTATTGATGGAATGGATATTTGATGTTATTAACCAGACTAGAAAGGAAATTTATTGATTTGGAGAGGCGTGGATTTGACACGATGCCTACGGGGAGTTGATGAGAGTGGGGCTGGACGGGAGATATAGTTGACGACATGCTTCCCAAAGCCGACGGCGAGAACTCGCCCTCTCCAAATGGCCACCATCAAAATAGAGGTCTTTGGCAGCAGAGGGTTAGAGTCGGCACAAGAAGAGAAAGATAAGAGAGCTGGTGCAGGAAGCGGCGGAGGCAGCTTTCTTTCTCTGATTCGTTTTTTTGACCTTTTAGCGCCCACTCGCCGCGCCAAATGATGTGGAAGAATCATTGATCTCCTCTCGCGACGTGTCAAAGAATCTAGAACCTTTCCATTCATCCATCTGCATTAATCTGCAAGCAACCATCGCACGATACGGGATGTAAGTGGATTTAACTAGAGCATTTGATCGAATTTTTAAATTTTAATTTTGAATTTAAAATTAATTTTTAAAAATTTTAAATTTTGAACTTTGATTTAAATTTAATGTTATAAAATTTAAATACAATTCAAAGTCCAGACTATCAATCTAAACCAAATCCAATCCATCCTTCTGGTTTGGACTTTTGAATTATATATATATATATATATATATATATATATATATATATATATATATATATATATATATATGTGTGTGTTTCAAGTTTAGTTTTTTTAAAAATATTATGAAATTTATTATATTTTGGTGATATAGTTTTTTTAAAAAAATATAATTATTATGTTTTTTATATGATACTATTATAGTACGACTTATAAAGATTTTTTATATTAAAATTTTTATTTTTTATTTTTTATTTATTGCTATTATAATATTCGTTGTTAGATGTAGGACGATATTGTAGAGTACCTATAAGTAGTATATGTATCGAATTCATATAATTTGCTTTTGAGTTATGATCCAAATTGTAATCTAATAAATATAAAAATTCAAAAATGCAGTCCAATCCAATCCGAATTTTTTGGATTGGATTGGATTGGACTAGTAGAGTATTTGGTTCGATTTTGGAGCTAAGTTTTCAAGTTCAAAATATTTTGGATTGAAGTTGGATTTAGATATAATCCAATCTAATGCAATCCATTTATACCTCTAACGGCAATGGATCCAAGCGAAGAAAGGTGAAACCTTCTTCCATGCAAAAGGCACAACCCTGTTAATGTATGTAGGATTTCCATCTAATAATTTCTCATGTGGATGGATCTTTTTTTGCATCTTAGGCATGGAAGATGGATTCGCCCTCCATCATGCATATCCACCTTTGAATTACCCAGTAGTTGCTTTGAGATCTATGCAGGTGCATAGGTGGATGGAAGAATGGATTTGGATTGCTTTGAGGTTGCATTTGATAGCCAGAAATCTATTTAGTTTAAAAGCCCCCACCAAATTATCATGTTTGATATATTTTTTAAGTTGGTAATCCAAATTATCTCTCATGAGATAATCTAAATTATCAAAAATAGGGGTGGCTATCCAGATTACCAAATATTTGATAATCTGATAAAGATATATTTAAACGAAAATACCCTCATCAAAAAATATATAATATAATATTATGTTATATTATAATAAAATTATAATATTATAATATAATAATATTATATATATTATATTTATAATATAAATATATATTATATATTATATATTATAATATATATTATATATAATATATTATATTCTAATATATATTTATATTTATAATATATATTATAATATTATGCTATAATATTATTATAATATAATATTATATATATTTATGAGGATATTTTTATCTAAATATGTCATTGTCAGATTATCAGATATTTGATAATCTGGATAGCAATCCCTCTTCTTGGTACTTCAAATTACCTCACAAGAGATAATTTATATTACTTGACAACCTGAATTACTGATTTAAAATATATATCAAATATGATAATATGATAGGTTCTTTTAAATTATCAGCAATCTATCCAAATTGCTGACTATCAAATGTAATGCATGCACACTATCTTTGTTCGGCCAATCATGCTGTACATGTGTATATGGCATGGCAATGTGTGGTTTGCTTGTGCTAGTCTTTGACCATGCACGTGGCTAGCATTTTTTTTTTTTTTTTTTTGCCGCAATTAAATTTATTTTCAATCTATAATGTAAATGTTACAAATCAAATTTCAACAAATATTTGACTTTGGAATTATAGTGAAAGTGTTACGGTGGCTTTGATTTCAAATTTGAATTTGAAATTTAAGTCTGCCATCTCTCGATTAATATGCTCATAAAATGTAAGCTTTACGGGTCTCAACGCATATATGCCATCGGGGCATTATAAGGCATCAGCACTAGCAGGCCATTAAGACCTTTATGGTTGAGGCATCTATGGATCTCCGTAAGCCTTTAAACAGGTTCTCAAGTCCTTGGTTTCCATTCCCTTTTACACCCAATTTTTTGCTCTATAATTATTATTTTCCTAAGTTCTTCTTGCACAATTGAAAGAGTTGATTGGATGAGGCTTCCCGCACGATTGTGCTCGTGATAGGAGGATCGGGCTAAATCGGATTAGTTGTACCTTACGAGTGCATGAATTTCGTTCTTAAGGAAATATTTTATATGCCTCGATCTAGATATATGCCCTCATTTCCATTTAATTTCACAATTTATCTTGTTATTAATTTTTTTGAAATTATTATGCTTGTATAAATCGGTAATTTCTAGGAACTGCACATCCAAGAAAGATCAACCAAGATTTTGGTATAGCATTATTAGCACACAAAAGCCACAACTAGAACTATTGCGAGTCCAAAGAAGTTGCAAATAGTTTTGCATTGGCCGAACACAATTACTGATATTTTTTTGCATATATGTGTTCTAGTGCTGAAACAAAATGGCTCAACATAGTTTCTAGAAATTTATTCCGGAAGTAACGCCAGTTGTTTTCAAGTTGCTAGTCTTGGGCAAAAGAGTTTCTATGCTCATACAATTTTCTTTAGGGAGGTTAGTAAGTGATTGTGAGCACGCAAAAAATTATTAGAAAGAAACAAAAAGGACAAAAGCCTCGTAGTTCTGGGGCCAGATTTGTTCTCTGAGCAATGGAATGCAAAGCTGCAGAAATTAGAGGCTTCGTAAGCTGCGAGAGAATTTGACAGCATTAGAGAGCAAAGAGTTTTCTCATGTTCACGTGAGGAATGAAAATTTCACCGGAAGCATTTCCCAAGATTTTATCATGCGTTTCCTAAGGTGATGATCAACAATATATATCACATAAAGGGCCAGATTTCTTCTCTCAGCAAGGGAAAGAATAAGAGGCTTCAGAGAGTTTGATAGCATTAGAGAGCGAAGAGTTTTCTCGTGTTCACGTGAGGAGTGAAAATTTCACTGGAAGCATTTCCCCAGGATTTTATTATCCGTTTCCCAAGGTAAAGCACCAAAAGATATCATACCTTATCAGATTTCGCCCTGCCCATGCACACGTGCTAGAATACTTAAAAAACATAAAAATTTATAAAATCCAAAAATATTTGGACAGCCATCCATTCTACGGTGGATGGCCAACAGCAATCTATGATACTTTTTAATTACCATAAAATCCCATCAATAATATATATCACATACACGTATCCCGGTGCCCTTTAGGTACTTGATTTTGAAAACAAATCTCCCAGTAAATTAGCATTATTTTCCTCGAGAGTCAGTATTCTCACTTTCCAAATTTAAACGAAAACTCCGGAGTACATAAAAATACATACGCAAGAACAATTTAAAAGAAAAGGTTTAAAGCAAAAATTGATACATGGTAAAATGTCAATGACCTGGCCTGAGTTAGAGATGCAAGACAACAAGCAAGCAAACGTTTATGTTTCATCCAGTTGGAAAAATCTGTGAACATCATATGTGCAAGGCTCACAGATGAAAGAAATTTCAGCAGACCAGTTTTTCACAGAAATAAGTTTCACTCACCTAGTGCAAAAGAGGCACACAAGAATCAAGCAGCATTGTGGCAAAATTAAGAAGGAAAAAAAAAAAAAAATCTTTTTATGAAAGATATTTTATAGTTATTGCATGGAGAGTTCTTTGAATGGTATTGAGTGAAATTATAGACAGAGAAAAGGATACGGTTAAAAAAATCCTAGATCTACATATTCCTCAATCAAGATCTACACAAAGTCCATAAGAAATACTGATCTAAATCATTTTATATGATCGTATAATACTTCGCATCTACATATTCCTCCATCAAGATCCACACAAGTCTATCAGAAAGACTGATCTAAATCATATTATATGATTGTATAATACTTTGCATACACAATTGAGACCTTAGAAACATGATCTTTACCATGTAACCAACTTTAATAGATGTAACAGTACCTTACAGTGTATCCAAAAAAAGACCCATCAGAAAGCTTTGATGATACTGAATGCCTATGTGATCACCTAGATCCAAAAACAACTTAAGTTTTGAGAATTCTGATGCGATAACACTTGGAATCTTCTTGCTTTCTTCGTATTTTCCTTGGACATTCTCTCAAATATGCAGATTGCATGTCCCAGGCTTCAGCTGCGATGGTGACTTCGGTGACAACATACACCACCGAATTATCCATATATGCAACTACAAAATCTAAAGCTCATGTTATACTCAGCATGCCTATATCTTCATTGTTCAAGACCTGTACAAAAGAATGGCAACAAGTCATTGCTGCAGCTTTGGCCACATGCTTCCACTCATCTTGAATCAAAGAAGATTAAGCGCTTCCACTTATCTTGAATCAAAGAAGATTAAGTGAACATATACAGAAACAAGATTGACTTGTCCCTTTGCTACCATACAAAATGTATATCAAAGCATACAGATTTGACATGATTTATCAGCTAGTCACCGTCCTATTGTTGCACTCAGATGATCAAGAGGGGTCATAGAGAGGAAATAGAATCACAGAAGATGGCTAAAATCATTGCTCTCTCCAAATTCGACCGGTCACTCGCAGTTTCAACTCTTGCCGGTTGCCACCTGAGAAGAACAGGGCCATGTTTCGGTGGACGATCAACCCATCATAACTATCTCGAACCTTCCTGTGGCTGTCCCTAATGCTCCTTGGCACTCCCTGCCATATCAGTTTTCGGCCATTGCCACCCACTTCCAGGCTGTAACTGAAGTTCTTCGCTTCACTGTCTTCCCCCATAAATCTTAAGAATGCCATGTAAACCGGAGACAATCCCAAGAGGAAGGCCTCAAAGTGAAGACAGAAGTACCGTCCAAAACAACTGAAGACCTGCAGGAATTTTTTGCAAGAGAAACGGAGACAATATAAGTGGACCAGACTGGAATGATTGCTAAACATGGAGAATTACACCAAATGCATGATATTTTCACTTCACATAAGTTACTTTTAGTACTACATCTATGAGCGAACTTGACAAATAACGATAACAATATGGAGTCAATAGCAATAACTAATAATAATAAAGTGAGGAAAGGGCTTACAGTGAGCATCCATGTTGCATTTTCAACCTCATGGGGATTGGATTTCACATAACGGTGATTGAATGTGCAGCCATCATGCATGTCGACCTTATGATCATTTTTCAGGTGGGCCACAAGCATTGGAATATCACCTGTGACCAGGCATTCAGAACCTGCATAGGGACAATTGTGGGGCCTGAACCTGCACAGCTGCTCGTGCTTCAATTTAGTATAGTATGGATGTATGTCAGAGCATCCTAAGTCCTGATATTTACAAGGAAGATCGAGCGACTCTGCAACCTTCTCAAGAGCTAAGCATCTGATATTACCCAGTTCTTGGCGACAGGTAGGGCAGTGATTGTGTACTCGAGGCTTGCAACTTGAGCAGAGAGTGTGACCATTTGGACACTGCAAAAGAAAAATGGCAGAAACATGTTCCTTATAAGTTCAATGCCTCCTATGTATGACAATAAAAATTTAAATTAGATATCTGGAAAGGGGGAGAAAAAGCCAAGCATGCATCAAAAAGATCAGCCAGTTGCTCAGTTCGCAATCCACTGTCACTAGTGCAATGAAATTTGGAGTATAACCCAGGCCTATAATGGCAAGCATCTCAAAATTTGTCAATAAGTATAGAATTGCTGCTAACTGTCGCAACACAGGATGAACCAGAAAAAGGAGTCACCACAGTTAGACAACTAGGGAACAAGAAACATAGGCATTCATGCATACACACACACACCATGATGTGTATTCTATTTATAAATGTCAATGTCTGCCATTAACATAATATTGACGCTTATCACACCCTTCCTAGCAAGTATCAGTTTAGTATGACATGGCCTGCCTGGTATACACATTACAAGTGGTACGCACCAGCACTGCGAACCTTGGTTCATCCAGGAAGTCCAAAGCATGCAAGTGATGGGAGAGGAAAGAAGAGTAGAGTGGAAGAGAAAGTGCTCTTTATGGTAACACTAGGAAGAATGCCTCAACAGATGGTGACGGCAACTCCAACAGGCTATGGTTAAGGGGCTTCCCCCACATCTCCGCACCCCCCTGACCCCTCCTCTTCCTCTTCCTACCACTGCTGCAGCAGCTTCTCTTCCTCCTCTTCCTGCATCCATCATTGCTGCTCCTCTTGCTGCAACCTCCCCTTCTTGCTCCTATTACCACTTGGTCCTTAATCATTGATGCTGCTTATTTCCTAAGCATCTTTACTGTTTTCTCTATTTTTTTGATTGTTTGACTTATACACTAAAACTTCGTTACCAGATAAGTGGTTACTTCAATTTGCCTCAGCATCTGTATCCACCTAGGCACTATGCGGTCCACCAGCCACCCACACGCTGAAGTCAAATCTTATAACATAGAAGTAGGCATGTTGCACAAAACAATAAAACTATCCAGAATGCTTTTAACTTGTGATATTATATATATAGTTTGATATTGCAGACCATAAACTAACCCAAAATACTATGAAAAGGCAAACAGCAAACACTGAGAGGCTACAATCAGCAACCTAAGAGATTTAGACAACAATGAAAAGGTGCTTCAGGGTGACCATATAGTGTGGAAAAATAGGATCCTATCTAAAAAAAGAAAGAAAGAGTTAGGACATTACAAGACATGGAAGAATATGATGACGTTCAAAAGACTCTGCATGGCATTATATTGGCCATCAACAAGCTTAATCATCTCTGTTTATAAGAAGGTAAACTAACAAAGTGCGCATTGGAGAAGACAAATTTATTCTGGTGCCTTGTGAAGATCAGCTTTTATAGATAACATAAGCTCAGATATAGAGACAGTAGATACTGATCATATAGCAGTGGTAAAAGAAAACCTGGTGAATGGGAGGGTACATAGAGCTTGTGCAGACTGGGCATTCCAGAAGCTCATGCACACCACTGGTTGAAGATGAGCATGCTTTAATACCGGAAACAGTGGAAGACTTAGAAGGCAGGATACCATCAAGTTCAACGCTAGCATTGGCAAGTTCATCATCCGTGGCTTGGGAATCAGGAATTTCCATGCAAATGCTGCTTCCAGGAGCCATGGAATCGTTTTCTTTGAACCAACTTTCCTGACAAAACTGATACTAAAGTTCAAAGCACAACCTTTTTTCCAGGAATCCCCCTACACATCATATTCCTAAAAGTGGTTAATGTTCCATTAATCCTTAACAAATCTTAATTTGTTCGGTGTTAAGGCAAACATGCAGCAGAGCCATACGTCACTCATCCAAGACGTTTAAACTTGCAGGAACCTCATCAGAAGACAACCTGAAAATTGCAAGAGATTGTTTTCAGTGTTGGAGAGTTTCTGCAAAGCTATCTATTTCTAGTTCCTAAAATGTACTTTCCATTTCAGAATATAATACTTGTATTGCTTAAGATATCACGAAGGACAAGCACAAAATCTGCAAGTTAAACAGTCCACCTACTAATACAGAGTGCTCAGCTAAAAAAGACTAACTATTAGACCAGTAAACATTTCCAAAAAATGTTCAGCAATAAAAAGAAACGTAGTTTTGAGGAGGAGAAAAATCTCAGGTCAGATGATTGGAACTGTCTATTCAGTTATGACTTTTACCTTGACTCATCCCATAAGTACTTGATCCTTCAAAAACAGTTTACAACAAGGAATCAGAGTTCCACACCAACAAGAAGAGAGAAAAGAGAATTAAACCATATAACAGTACATCCACTAGAAAGACTAAGGTCAACAAGCCATACTTGCAAACAGTGGAGGTTAAAACCGCCAGCCACGTTTGAAACTGAATCCAATGATGTGAGAGAAAGGATGACCACTTACGAAAAAATTCCAACAGCAAACCCATAAAACGGTTAAAGGTGCCCCGAATTTCAAGCTTGCATCCGAAAAATCCAACAAAACCACGGCTAGTATCCAACTGAAACCAATGATGTGAGAGAACAGATAACCACTCACGAAAAAAATTCCAACACAACCAACAAAACAATCAAAGCTGCTAACAAGTTCAAGCTTGCAACCCAAAAATCCAACAAAACCCGCTACTATAATCCAATTAGCTTGCAAACAATGTGCGCAAAAACCAGCCACCACATCTTGAATTATTCAAGGACCCGATAGAACATAAACTATTATGATGCATGTCAGCTGGCAATGAGCTGAAGGATCAAACAGATAAACAGTTCAAGCTAAAGTCTGCAAATTTCTACCAAAATCCAGTGAAATTAACCTCTTTAATGCTTCATTTCAGAAGTAAGATAACCATACTTGATGATCAGAGAAAAACAAACGCTTCTATTTGTTACGATCCATCTGACAAGAAGGAAGGGCACAAATTCATTCGCCAATTAGAACCAGATTCTAATGCAAGTTTCAAACTTCATCCTTTCAAACAATAGAAAGCTAAATAAATGCTAGTTACTCACAAAAATTATCAAAAAAAAAAAAAAAAAGAACAATCTCAAAACTACATAGACAAACGCGCTGCTCGCCCCCAAGAAACCTCAGAAAGCTTTGCAAGCCAGAAAGAGATCCGATGCGATTATTGGTCATGACACCCTTCACTTCATAGGAGGAGGATTCGGCGGCTCATATCATCCAGAATCCAACCAAAATAACAATAGAAATGGGGGATAAAAGGGAGAGAAAGATCGAACCTTTGGGCCGAAATTGAGTCGGTCGAACTCGAATCAGCCAGCGCCAAACAAAATCCAAGCAAAAGTGCACGGAAATCAAAGGGAATCGTGATGGGATAGGGTAGAGGACGAGAAGAAGATCCAAGGGCCCGGGTCCGGAGGAAACGCTGGAAGAGACGGTCGGCTGGAAAATTCTAGGGTTTTGACCTGGAAGGCATTATCATCCCCTCCGTGTCCGTCTCGGCTGTCCATTTCTAGCCCCGGGAATGGAAGAAGGGAGCTTCAGATCCCGGACAATTTTTCATTTATTTTTTAAATATTTTATTAGTTTCATTTGATAGAATAAATAAATCAATAATGAAAAAAGGGAATTGGAGCACATGCTATTGACGCGGAGAAGGCTTGGGCAAACTCTGGGCCATGAAATCACCCTTTTTATTCTTAATAAAAAAAATAGATTTTTTTGTTTTTTATTATTAATTTTTCAGGTAAAGATGAATGGACTGGACGTGGAAATGGGGAAGGAGCCAATCATTTCCCTTGCTTGGGGTTTATGCATAAAAACTTTCTTTAAGATGTCTCTAGAAATATACAGAATTATCACATTTTATTATGTTCTGTATTTTTTTGGTGCTACAATATAAAATTTTCAATAATGAAATCATAAATTTCTATTTTGAGTAGAACCTTTTAAATTCGCTTCTTTCTTTCCTTAACATCATGCATCTTTTCCATTTTGGATCATTTTTCTTATTATAAACCAAAGGCCTCCAACCAATTCTCAACCGCTACGTTTTAGAAATTCTAAAACTAGACAGGACAAAAACATGACTTTAGGATTATCAAATATAGCTTGCATAAAATTATGCAAAGCTAAGGGCATTCTCAGTTAAGTAGAAACCAACCTCCATTTTGCTTATCTAAGGCAATTTTATTAAATGGTTGGTTTTGCCTATATTAACTAAGGACAAATTAGACATTAGTTAGTGGTAGGCTTATTATTCCACGCTTGAAGAAAGGGAACGTAACTTGGTTGGCAAAAGTAAACCTGGACGGTGGTAACACTTCTGAAATTCAAAAGAATATGGTCCACTTTTGTTGATTATGATGGAAATAATGAAATCTTTTACTAACTTTCCAAGTCCGGGCTAGAAGGGGCGATGCCAATTTCAGACTTTAGAATTGGCTTGAAAATATTTGAGTCGGGCTTGGACTTAAAAATAGTTTGCTAAATTTTAGATCTGATGCAAATCAATACATGCTCGATCCGAATTCCGAGCCCAAACCTCTAGACCAAAGCTTGGCCCATTATGTTGAGCTCAGCACCTTAAATGGCTAACCAAAACCTGGTCCCGGACCTCAACTTATAGATCATAAACCACCAACTGTCACAAGTCTCTAAAAAATTATTAAATGGATCGAGTTTACCAAGGATTTAGGGTGAATTAATCTTCCTCGTCTCCTCTTTCTTCTTTTTATACATGATAATAACATGCACTGGTCCTAACAAGGTGGAGAAGGTAAACGTAAAAGATCCCCCAATAAGCCGCATACCCGTTCAAGTTCTTCCCCGCCGCAAGCAAAAATTTTAGCGAACGAAGATGATATAGGTGATGGGGGCTAATACTAGTCCTGTGGAGGTGAAAAGCAAATCTGCAATCGTTAAGGCATAGAAACCGGTTAGTATTGCAACTTCTAAACCATCAATGGTTAATAAGGCAACGGATGGAAGTCATGACGCGATACATCAAACGGTGGATGGTAGTGCTCCCTCCTGCGAGTTGCAGATTAGTTCCTCCCATGAAGGAGTATGTCACAACATTCAACTTTGTCCTTCACAGAAGCATTATTTCTAGCTCTCTTGTTAACGTTCTCATGGTCCAAGGGGATCTGGCAATGCCAAAGAACAACAATGGGGCAGATTCTGGTGTGGGGGATCAGCGTCATGAGCCTTTTTTTCTTGTGAAGATCATTGTTTGGAATTGTCGCGGCAAAGCCTCTTTTTGCTGATTACATTAAAACGCATTTAAGATAATATAATATGGATATGATGTATTTTTTTGGAACGAGTCTGCTATTAACTATGTTCGCAGGGTTTTTGGGCAAGCTCTGGATATTTATACGATCCCTGCGGTTAGGTTATCCAGCAGTATTGCCATTGTTTCGAGAAAGGCCTTAAGACTCGATAGAGTTTTACTTTTGATGTTCTCTCTATAAACCATGGTTCTTCGTGGATTCTAGGAGCTGTTTATACCGGCACCTCCGTGCTTCAAAGATGGTTTATATGGTCTCAGGTTCTGGATGTGTTAGTCCTTTGCTCCTCGTAGCAGATTTTAATTGTATTCTTAATGCTTCTGGTAAAAAAAAGAAAGAAGGCTTTTAATATTAATTGGAATGTTAGAAAATTCCGTATGGTCCTATCGATCTCAATTTTTTCGATCCTTTTATACTTTGTGTAATAATCATCCAGGTTGCTCCTAATTTATGGTTAAATCGGTATCCGGAGCCTTCTTCTGTGACTCATTTGGCTCGATTTGCTTCGGATCATGGTTGACTTATCCTAAAGTTGCGGAGGTTATCCATCATGCTCGGTTGATTTTGATAATTATTCTCCTATTGATAAGATTTTATTGCTCTTAAAAAAAAAAATTTGCCATGCTTTAAACACTTGGAAATGCTCTTTTGGTAATCTGAATACTCGAGCTCAGCAATTATATAACCTTATTTATGATCTGGAAATCAGAGAATCTCAATTGGGAAGTCTATCTTCTAATCTTCACGCCCTTCTGTCATCCTTCTACAGGACTAATGGGGCATCAAAAATACCGTATTAACCGGCTTAAGTAGGGGGATTCTAATACCAAATATTTTTATTGCTCCACTATTTTACCCAGAAGATAAAATCGTATGCATATATTATATTCCCCTCACAATTTTGAAATTGTCGGAAGGATGACGATGGACCGGGTTCCTCAGCTGGAGATTCCTATCACCATGTCAGCTCTATCTTTTATCCAAATCTCCTCGTTAATTCAACCGATCGATCGTGGAGGACGAAATTGAATACATTATCACGAATATGCATCCTGACAAGGCCCTGGGTTTTCCTGCCCGTTTCTTTTAGCAATTTTGGCCTACCATCAAAGCTGATATTTTGGATGTGGTATATTTCTTCTTTTCTTCCGATAACCTGCCCGATTAATTGGACGAAAACTTTTATTACGTTTATCCCAAAAACTGTGGTTCCTAATGATTATCATCCTAATACAAGACCATTACAGAAATTTTGGTTGGCTGGCTTAAAGCCATTTTACCTAATCTCATCTCTAAGGAGCAAGGTGCCTTTGTTTTAAATTGTAATATCATTGAAAATCTTTTGCTGTCCCAAGAAATTATACATTCTCTAAACAGCTTATAATGCTTAAATTAGATATGAAAAAAAAGCTTACGATAGGGTGCATTGGACTTTTCTGTTTCAAATTCTTAATTAGATGGATTTTTTCTTTAAGTTTATACTATTGAAAAAAATACCTCGGGATTCGATCCATAATAAGTCTAGAATGAGATCTAGGATGATGAATGAAGTCGAACGAGCCCAAGAACAGTCCAAATGGAGAATATACGCGTAAAAGAAGATCGGAATGGGATAACCGGCCCTCGAGCCCGTTGGAGGGGCCTATAGGTGATGCTGGCCAGCGGTGGTGTTACCCAGGCCGGCAGTGCATGGCGGTGCTGGGCCAGCCATGCATGGGCCATGTGGGAGTAGGCCGCGCGGGCGCCCAGCTCACGCGGTGTAGCACGGTCCATGATGGACCGCCGGCTCATAGATGCACGCATGAACCGAATTTTGGTTCTTCCAGCCATTTCACACAATCCACGGTATTGTCCCAAGGACCGGTCGCGATCCGACAGCTCTGGTTCAAGTTGGTCGCGATCGGATGGCTGCAGCTTTGATCTGGCATGATTAGTGCTATTTTGTATGATCCGACGGTCAGGAGAGCTTTCGATCATGATCCGACGGTCCAGACTCCATTCTAGCTTGATCAGGAGGCTATGTGCATGATCCGATGGCCCAGGAGGGAGCCGGTCATGATCGGACGGTTCAGAATTGATCTCAGATGTGTTTGGGACTAGGTTTCCTATCGGAACATTGTTTTTGAGTTTCTGGAGTCTATATAACTCCGATTGACGAACTATTTATTGCATCGAAAAGCTGATGATAATCCAGAAGTGCTGAGAGACTTCTTGAGAGTTTTTATAAGAATTTTGCGGCTTTTTATTGAGAGACTCTTATATAATGGTTGAGTGGTAAGTTTCTCTTGTATTGTTTGGTTTTTCTTTCTCTCATAGTAAAGCTTGCACGTTCTGTGAAGATAGATTTTGGTCTAATCTATATATACTTGATTTGTATACTTTCTTATTTTATATTCTTCTTTTTTTTTTTTATGGTATGTATATGTGATCGAATGCAATGCAAGCAGTATCGAAAAGGTCTTAAGATCGTGGTATCCTGACCAGACTCCATAACAATCGATATCAGAGTGAGTTGATACCATAACATATATCTTGGATCCAAGGTTGCATTTACGATCCTCAATTCATCTTACTTGCTAATGGAGTCGAGATCATTCCGTTTCATGCTATTAGTGACCTAAGGCAAGGATGCCCACCACTTTCTTGGTACTGCGACTCAAATGCATCTTCTTCATGATTATAAAGGTTGGGGCGGTCCGGAAATTTCTCATATATCTTTTATGTAGATGATTGTTTACTAGTGGCTCGTATTTCCTTAAGAGATGTTGTTTCATCGTTAGCTATTCTACATGCTTATATATGCTACTTACTTTGGTCAATCCATTAATATTAACTAAATCTCATATGATGTTTACTCCAGGTACCGATCGTGCCGCTCAACACCAGATGAGGGAGCTACTCTACATCCCAAAAAAGAGAATGAATTGGCAATACTTAGGGCCACCTTTGTTAGGTAAGTTATCTTGTGCATCGGATTATCAATTTGTTCTCACTAAAATTTCCAATAAGTTAGCTACTTGGAAATGGTGCGTTCTATCTCTTGCTGGAAGGATTTGCTTGATTCAGTCTGTATCGTATGCTATGCTATTCCTCTTTATGTCCTCTCTTCAATGCATATTCCCTTATCAATTCTTCGTGGAATTGAGGAGGAGATTAGATCCTTTTTTTTGGGGCCATCCTTCAGACGAACGAGCTTTTCATCCTACAGCATGAGATAAGGTTTGCACGCCTAAAGCCGATGGAGGGATTGGGTTCCAACATAAGTTCTTTTTTGTTTATGCAAGTTATTTGTGCAGGTGGTCCTCCAGCCTTCCTCCCTTCGGATCTTGGTATGATTATAAGTGTCACAGAAGAAGTTCCACTATTTGGCGAAAAATTTCTAAGGCCGGGTGTTTCATTTTCAATGGCTTGCTCGGGTGAATCAATTAATATCTACAAAAATCCTTGGATTACAAATACCCCATCATGTTTTGGCCAACTTATATAAATATGGACAATATCAACCTCAATTATGCAAGTGCACCACTTTATTAATGTTGATAGATGTTGGGATGTTCGGTATCTTTCTTAATATTTGTCAGCTGAGCTTGTTAACCTCATTACCACGATCCCTTTTATCTCAAGGCGTTTGGCCAGATCATCTGGTCTAGGCTTCATCAAAATCCTTATAAGCCAGCTCCAATTATGTCCAACCCGTGCAGATCAATTCCTGATGGCTTTGGTCCATAAAGGTGCCTATGAAAGTTAAAATGTTTGTTTGGGACAGGCTTCCTTATAGATTGTTGCTGGCTCATTGCTACTAATAATCAGCTCCATGATTTATGCTCAAATCAAGTGGAGGATTGTGCGCATGCTATCATCCATTGTTTTGGCTCATTGCTAAGTTACAGGCGTCGAAACGAATATGATTCACTGCTGTTCAACTTGTTGGCTTCAATATATTTGATTATTTCTTTGGATCGGTACTTGCTTTCAACTGATCTTCTCTGCTGCCATGACTCTGCTTCCGAGTTATTATCGTACATCATTCTGCCATTTTCGACGTGCTATTTTTCACCGTATGGAGATAGAAGGGAAGATCGGCTCATGTGGAGAAGAAATGATGAAAAACAAAAAAAAAAAAAAAAAAAAAGGAAAATCAAAAGGAAAAAAATTAAAAAAAAGTTTCATGGCTCACAAATGCGACCTCTATATATGATAAGTCTTTTATAGCTCTACTCCAAACTACAACTAAAAGGAAATGAAAGTAGAGATATCTTATTATGCTGACATGCAATTTAGGTTCACTACATGGTTGAATCTATTCACCGTACATCAGGATTCATGTGGCATGTGTTGTAGGCCCTAGCTATCCTACTACACTAATAGATTACATGCAAACATCGCACTTCACTTCGATATAAATATTATCTTTATAGAATATGTTATGTTAATGTATAATATTTGTGTGATATGAGTACGATATTGATATCTTATCTATTTTGAATATATAATGAAAACTATTTCATTTCAAATTTATAATTAGAGCATGCAAATATCATTTGGAGCAATGGTTTTCTTATATGTTTACAAGTACAAGATTGTAAATTTATATATTTTTTTTATCAAAAAGAAACATATAGACTTTTATATAATATTTACATTGTACATGACATTATGCATTATATTACCTATGTCATAACTAAAGTGATTTTTGTGAAAGTTTACTTTTTTACTCACTGGTGTCAGCAAATATAGATTCATATATAATATTTACCGGGGTTATACAAAAATCATTTGCTAAGATAATATTTTAAGGCTTAATTATACAAAAAATTCAGAACTTTTTGAAAATTAATTTATAATTTCATCTTAAACTTTTACATTCTTTTAATTCGGACCTACTCTAATTTTCATTAGGTTGTTATGAATGGGTTGTCACGTGATATATGTGATCCATTTACATGGCCTTTTTTTGTGATCCACTTACATGACCTTTTTTCGTGGATCCGAAAAAAAATTATACAAATCCTTCTCTCTCCTTTCTCTTATCTTTTTCTATCTATGATTTCTATCAATGGAAAGATGAAAAAAATCCTCTCTCTTTAGATCTCTATCCCCTCTTCTTTTCGTCTCCTTGGAATAAAAGAAGATATTTTATTTTTACATTGGTAGAGATCAAAGCTAATGTAACTCTATCTCCTTGAACCCTCTTTCACCCCAACTTCACCGTTTCACTCATCTCTCATCAATGGTTTGTGTTCTTCTGCTCAAAATCACTATCAATGTTTGATGTTAAAGCAATCCTTACATCATTTTTTAGATTAATTGAGGGATCCATGATGTAAGGATTAAGGATTATGGAGAAAAAAATACTTGAAAATCGTATCACATTTATAGGTACAATTTAATTCAAGTTGAAAATATTATTTTTATCATCGAAATCAAGGATCGGTTATTGATGTTCGTCACCGAAGGTAAACACCATCTCTCTCAAAATCGTCATCACGGCAAGGTGAGAAGGGCTTTGGATCGGAATGGATCAAAATCCTAACCGAAGATGGGCTAATTTAGAGAATAAAAGCCATCTTTCTACTTTATCATCATTTTTTGCCATATAAATAATTTTTTATCATATAGACAAGCCACGTTATGAGTCCGTTACGACAGATCGATAGAAATTATAACCAGAGTCCGAATTAAAGTTATTTCAAAGTTCGATCATCCGATTACGTTAAATAAAAGTTTGGGATGAAATTAAAAATTTTTAAAAAAAATTTAAAATTTTTTTGCATAATTAAGCCTACTTTTAGTGTTGGTAAAAATTGGGTGCTCCATGTGGGGGTAAAGCCATTAGAGAGGCACGAATGATCTGGTTTTGAGTTCCCTTCCCCCCTCAAATTTGGTTAGGTTTCCCCACCACGCTGGTTCTTAAAATAAGCATGGAGGCACACATATATACACGTATATATATAACCCTACCCGGATCTAATTATTATTATTTTTTATGCACGTGGGTTGGGTTTGGTTAGAAAAATGATCCATTTGGAAAACAATAAAAAACAAAAGACAATTGTATTGGAGTCACATTTTTTCCTACCTGATCCGATCCTACCCCTAGGTTTGAAATTGGTCTAATATTAGATAAATTAGCCCAGCCCCTTCAAAATTCCCAAAGTCCTCCATCGTTAGCATATTTGAGTTTGTAGATTAGGTATCCAGACTCTTCATCTGTACTTTCGTAACTCCACGGTCAGTCATATTTTTACCGAGGAGATTACTATTATAATTCCCATTAATTAATATTATTTTAGCAGTCATGCATGTCATTATTAATTTTCTTTCCAGATGTATAATTGATGGTATAATGTCCTTTCATGTTACGTTGGATCCAAGCCTAGATTCTATCTTGTTTGGCTGTGAATGCGCTGCATTGTGTTTCAATTAGTCTCAATGATCCCATGGATTTAAAAGATTTCTTATGGACCTCAATTAATCAGGTCATGACCCAAAGGAAAACCAAGTGGGGTTTGGTCATGCTGGCCCACGTGCCAATCTGGCCCGATTGCTGACCGAGTCAAATTTTCTAATATATACACAAGACAAGGAGTAATATGTCAACGTCCATGTCGCAAGTGGCAACTAAGCAACAGCATTCGAAGTTTTAAATGAAAAGTAGCCATTTGCATATAACACCCCGCCGAACATTAATATTACGTTAATTAATCGCCTTCATTCGGGCGGGCTCTCATTCGAAACGGGATCTCGTCCTCGACGCTCCGTTCTGCTCTTCCCGGTGAGTTCCATTCTCTTCTTATCCTTCTTCCCCTTCCGGCCGGGAGCCACCGGAACCCCCATTCCAACAACCCTTTCTCACGCCGGAACCCTAATCCCACTCTCGCGGTGGAACCCTAACCCTAACCCTCACGTTTTCTCTTGCTGGAGCCCTAATAAAGGGACCTTGACTCGTAACCCAATCCTAATCCTGTCCTAGTTGCAGCACATTTTGATGCATGGTTATCTACGGGAGTGTTTTGCTTTTTTCCTTTTCGGTTTTCGGTGCCAGATTTTGATTTGATAAACATATTTGCTGGGTGAAGAAATACAAATAAGAAAATGCAATATCTTGTTAGTATTAAATCGTAGTTGGTTGAATGTTCCTTTGTTACACATTTTTTTCATCTCTGTTGGACATGCTACTAATTTTTTCACTGCTAAATCTCATTTGCATATCGAGCTGCCTGTGATTTGAGAGGTTTTTTTTTTTCCCTTTCAATTTTCTCTGATGCTGGTATTTGCTTGTTTGATGCTGGTTTTGTTTAGCTAATAAGAATGTTCGATTTTTCAAAAACTAAGCTTTTTCTAGCATCTCGTAAATAGTGTGTCTATAATTTGATTTACTAGCATATCTATGATTTCTCGTTGCTCTGACTCTTTTTTTTATACTTTAATGCTCATCACCTTTATTGGTGTTCTCAAACGCATCTGGATACTCGATTTGCCCCCTTTGATGGGGCCATTTTACCTAAATTTTATGAGAAAACAGATTTAAAAAGAAACTTACCAGATCCAAAACCCAAAACTGCAGAATTGGGGATTCTTGAATTGCGGTTTCAGAGAACTCTAGTTCTTGGTTTAGCTCCTTATGGCCCTTCTCTGATGCCATTCTTTCCGGCGCTTTTAGGGTTTCAAGATTCGTGGCTGGAGTCATAGCTTCACAATCCCCTGATGGCCCATCAAACCAATCTGCCTACGAGTTCGAGGCATTTGAATCTCAAGAAGTCCTTTAAGCTGGGGATTCGATCGCTACTCACTGCATTCTCCAAAGAGGTGATTGTACCATCTCTCTTCTCTGCCTTAAAACTTCCAATGCATCAAAATCTGTTCTTTTCCTATTTTCCCTCCTAGTCTTATATAGTGAAATTATATGTCTGAGGATAAATATTGGCCTTGTTTTGTCATTTGATGGAATATGCGTTCTTAAAATCTGACCTTTATAAGAAGCATAAGTTAGATGCATTGCTGCCATAGGGAAAAGTGGGTGCTGAGATACCATCAAGTTTTTTTTTTAAAATTTTTAATCGAGAAACTTCATCAAAAACAGTTTAGAATCCCGTTATGATAATAGATCCACACGGTCTTGATACATACTTTTAAATATGTGCACTCTTGATTTACCTAATGTAGGAGATGATCACGTTTTCAGGGATGGAGAAAATGAAGCTATCAATCTAGATTATACACATTCACCAAGGGAATGGAGCACCCTTTTGTCTTGGAACAATCAACACCTTCAGCAACTATAAACATTTGCAACTTCAACAATGACCTTCTCATTATGACTTATCTTCTATTAGCAAAGCAAACTGATTGATATAGAACTAATCTAACTGCCATTATGTAGAGTTATTATGGTTACATTGTCTTGTTTGCTCTCATATTTCATACTTTTTTATTTATTTAATTGAATAAATCCCTACTTTAATCAGTCAACTTCAACAAAATGGAGCATATTGGCTGAATTGGGTCTAGTATGAGTCGTTTGGTTGCGTAGATGCATTTTTGCCCTTTTAATTTCAGGGTGTTTATTCTAGTCTATTTCATTAATATGTTGAGCCTTTATCCTAAAAGCAAGGATGATTTATTTGTGTATTATGAATCTGTAGGATGTGCACAGAGCATTTTCAACGTTTACAGATGCTGAAAGAGATAGCCTATACCACATATTTATTCAGGTGACAATTTTATCCATATCTTTCTGAACTTGCATGTATGAAGAGCATATTTTGTGGGATCTCTCAAGTCAGGAATATGTCATAGATTTGACTTAGAATTTTAACTAGAAGCAGAAGCGTAGATGCTAGATAGAGCAATGATTTCTTGAATCCAGCTTTTTGAAACAACAAATTTCATTTCATTTTGTTTATTCAGTAATTTTGATGCCTTCATACATTTGCACGTTTTCCAGCGATGAGTTGGAGTAAATTCATTGCCATAATTTGTTGTCAGTTTACCAGCAAAGGTCTTGTTTGTTTCTGTGCAAGAGTGTGCTTGTCTGACATAACAGCTGCTAAGCTAGTATTTTGTCCCTTTGCTATCTTACTTTCAGGTCATCAAATCATTGCATGAAAACATAGAGGTATGTATTGCGTGCTTTTTACCATTTCATGCTTCTTTGTTGGTGGCACCTTACTTGCATGTATTATCTAAGTAAACTTCTTTGTTTCTGTGTGAAATATGATGCGTGCTCCCACTGTAGCTTGACTTTGATGATGGTCCTTTTATCAACAACTTTGTATCTGGTGCACTTTAATTTCAATGCACATCATTGGGTAAGTTATACAGATTGACATATGTTAGGATGGTATCATCATGTTGTATGTAATGGTTAAAACTTAGACAATTGTAGCCCACAGTTGGACATGGAAAATATATCTGTACTAAATAATCTGAGCAAACCTGTAAGTGCACTGGCTGAGTCGGTAAAGCAATTGGATGTTGGATACCAATGATCTGGCTCCGATCCTGCCTTCAACCCTATGTTACCTGGACATGTGCGATGGGTGTCATGTGTCCAAGTGCCCAAAAGTGTCGGACAGGATATTTCAAAAGATTGGACACTGACAGTTGATACTGTATACATGTGTCCTTAAATATGTATGGCTATATATATATAATGTATAATTTTGTTGGAGCGATTGCTTTTTAATTTCTTAGAATTCAAAAATCCTTTGCTGAATGTTGTGTTAGACTTCAAAACTTTTGGGTATAATATCAAAGTTGATATGTAACCATGATGGGTTCAGGACCAGCCATGCACTCACAGCCACTACTCTCGCCCCTACTCTTTAAAGCTTGCAGTAGTGTTCTTGCTTTAGTCTTTCTTGTCTTAAAGGGACATGCCAAAAAGGGAGGTGGTAACGGGATGAGATAGGAATAGTTATTGTGGGTTAGTCTATCTTGCCTTCTCTCCGTTAGGTCTCACCCAGCAACGGACTTGATTGAATGTACCATGTACCAACATCTTCGCCTTTTGACTTTGACCAGCCGTGCCGAACAAGCACATTATGGTTCATTGATTTGAAATGCGAAGGAGCGTCATGAAGTGTCTGGATGTCTGGGTGTCCAAGTGTCCAGACATGGCAAGAAAACCTAGATGTTGAAGTGTACAGGTAATATTGCCTCACCATTATTTTGTCCAGGCTTTCTCTCCATTCCTACTTCTAGAAAGAAAAGGAAGACCTCGCCTGATAAAGCTGGTTGACAATTCCATTGATTTCTTGGCATCTTCAACTGAAAATTTTTAAAAGTAAAAAATATTAGATCTGATATTTTTAATTTAACCCAGATTCTGTCACCCTGAACCTAATTTGAATTGGCAACACCTGAATCTAGGTGAGCTAAACTTGAGCTGCTATGATTAGCTAACACTTTTGGCTTGATTTTTATGGAATAATAATTAAACATTGGTGTAGTGCGACATGAAATTAATTTCTGCTCATGTACGCATATACTAGTTTCAGTTTTTTTTTTTGCCCACCCATTATTGTGAAAATTTGCAATTTGGTTCTATTTTATGTCCTCCATGTACATCATTTTACTTGTTTCTTTGTATTTTGCAGGAGGAGTTTGAGTCTATATGTCATGAAACAGAGGTGCTGTTTATCATATACTATGCCTTTCCTTTTTTGAATATAATACTGAACATTATGTTCTGTTAGTAATTTGCAAAACAGTTGTTCACTATTTTAATCTTTCTTGTTATTTGCATGCCAATGCATGTGAAGTCATCTAGGTAATTTCATAGGAGTTTATGAATTTATTTTGCAGGAACATTTGAGTCAATAAATGTCATAACTAAATCAGGTTCTTGGTCCCTTTCTCACTGAACTTTAACCCACACTCAGATTTTCTTGCTAAAACACACTCTGATAGATTTCTGGTGCACCTAAGGAACCCCGTAGTTCTCTTATAGTGCTATCCACCCATTTGATGAACTTGCATATGTTCAATCTCAAATCATCATCAAGTTGGCCTTAGATATATATATATATATATACATACATACATACATACATACATACATACATACATACATACATACATACATACATACATACATACATACATACATACATACATACATACATACATACATACATACATACATACATACATACATACATACATACATACATACATACATACATACATACATACATACATACATACATACATACATACATACATACATACATACATACATACATACATACATACATACATACATACATACATACATACATACATACATACATACATACATACATACATACATACATACATACATACATACATACATACATACATACATACATACATACATACATACATACATACATACATACATACATACATACATACATACATACATACATACATACATACATACATACATACATACATACATACATACATACATACATACATACATACATACATACATACATACATACATACATACATACATACATACATACATACATACATACATACATACATACATACATACATACATACATACATACATACATACATACATACATACATACATACATACATACATACATACATACATACATACATACATACATACATACATACATACATACATACATACATACATACATACATACATACATACATACATACATACATACATACATACATACATACATACATACATACATACATACATACATACATGCATATATGCATACATACATGCATATATACACATGCTCTCTAAGGCCAACTTGATGATCATGTATATATATGTATGTATATATGTATATATATGTATGTATGTATATATATGTATGTATGTATGTATGCATGCATGCATGTATGCATGTATACATACATACATACATACATGTATGTATGTATGTATGTGTGTGTGTGTGTCTATATATATGTACACACACACACACACACACACACACATGTTATGTATGTATGGTGCACCTAAGAAACCCTGTAGTTCTCTTGTAGTGCCATCCACCCATCTAATGATCTTGCATATGTTCAATCTCAAATCATCATCAAGTTGGCCTCAGAGAGTATGTATGTCGGTATGTGTGCGTGTGCGTGCGCGTGTGCATGCAACAATCAAAATGCAATCATAAATATCTTATATGAAATTAAATATTCTATGCAATATATTCTAATTTAGAAAAGGATTATTTGTACAAGTTTGATCCACCCATCTGATGATCTTGCATGTGTTCAATCTCAAATCATCATCAAGTTGGCCTTAGAGAGTATGTTTGTATGCATGTATGTTTATCTATCTATCTATCTATCTATATATCTATTTATCTATATATTTATATATATATCAAAATACAATCGTAAATATCTTATATGAAATTAAATATTCTCTGCAATATATTCTAATTTAGAAATGGATTATTTATACAAGTTTGATTTGTCACAGGTAGGTACGACTCTTAACATGGTGGAGCATCTAGTGGAAGAGCATAATCTTGACATTCTGTCTTCAGATAAGTAAGTACTGCTTTTATTTTTTAAATTTTTGAAGGGGTGGAAAACATGATGATTTACCTGGAACCATACTGCTTTACATTGATAATCATAGAAAATTGAGATGATATACCATTTATACCTGTCTTGTGGTCTAGAATGAGACCTGTTTTTCAGAATTATATATATATATATATAGACACCTTTGTTGTAAATGTATGTTTGTGTTTTTGTAAGCTTTTTGCATCAATGATCATGCTTTATCTGTTAGAGTAGCTGTCAGTAATGATCTGCAGAACTGGTCTTATTGATGATTTACTGACTGAAAAGCAGGACAAACATAGAAGACATCAGAGAGAAGATAACAAAAGCAAAGAAGGATGAAATTCAACATTTGATGAGTCTGTTACAAAGGGTAACTTTACTGATAGAACCCCTGTATCCTTTGATAAAGTTGTTATTTCCTTTCAAATAGTAAATTTGTTTTTAATGGCTTAAGAATCACTGATGCCTTATGACCAAGGGTTGAAATCTTGTGCCTATCAGCCTTGTACGGGCCTCATATAACCCATATTGAGGTGTCTCAACTCTGCAACACTTGGTACACTATTTCCTCATTTATGTGAACACATATCAATGCCTGCCACCCTTGTATCACCCCACTTTGAGGATCCTACTATACTGGCCAGCCATCATATAATGCCGATCCTTGAGATTTGAATCCTGCTTATGACTAATGAGCCTAAATTAATTTAATTCCTTCTTTGTAGCGAGCAATGTGGAAATCTTGTCTTGTACCTATGACTCTATGCTGTAGCTCAAAGCATACTGCAATAATTAACTTTGGAAACAAAATTGGAAATATTACAATCTTTAAATTGGAATGGAAAATGTTAATGTGCAGAGGTTCTTGGTAGAACAGAATGATGATGATCTACTGGAACAGCAACTTATTTAGTAGGATATAGTTTTTCCCTGCACGAGTGACATCACACAAGCTATTAGTAGATTTAATGGTCTTAGTTTGATACTTTCTGCTGGATTACCTCCTTTAGCAGCTCATTATTCGTCCGATATTGTTTCATATGGTGTAAAGTGTGTCCTTTTTATTCATTCACTGGGTTCAATCAGTAAAGTAATGTTTAGTGTTTCTAGTATTAATACATACTTGTACGGTGTTAATAATGCCTTCCTTTAAGACTAAGAATATACAGGTATCAAGAAGGATATTTATGCTCACAACTTTTTCTTGATTCCTTCACATTCTCTGCATGTTAAATGCCCCATTTATTCCCTTCACCTATTCAAAGGATAGACAGTCCAAACATCTTTAACTTTTTTCCTTCAATTCCTAATGTACTAAAAACAGTTCTGGTGTTTGTAAGTTAATGTTGGCCAATGTCTGAGCTAAGCGCTGATGGGAAAATAAATGGTTGATACCGGGCAAGAGGGTTGTAAAAGTGCTCAACGCAATGATGTCATGAACCAACAACAAAATTAGCAACCTTCCTATGAATATCTTTCCTATATAATCATTTACAACAATATTCCTAATGGTTGATAAATTTAAACTTAATCACTTGGATAGTATTCTTTTTTAACCATGAAAGAACCTTGGAAAATTTATGACTCCCTATAAAGGTGTAGATCAAATACCTAAACTGCAGGCTGTTTTAGGATTCTACATGCTTATATAAAGGTGAATAAATGCCGTGGCAGGTATTTGCAACATAACTAATTCATATGCTATATTTGACAGAACTATATATGCATGCAGCATTATATTGAAACTTGTCACTTTTGGTTCAGGCTGAAGAACAAAATGATAACATGAAGGGTCACATTAAATCACTCAAGGAGGGGCGGAACTTCCCAGTCACTGCAGATGCTGTTGAGAAAGTATCTTGACAACCTCTTCTTTCCTTTCATTACAAATAATAAGATTTATCTTGCTTATCATGTCAGTTTTGCTTCTTGCGTATATTTTGCAGTTGAGAAGCTGGAATGAGAACTATGAATGGTATAATAGCAACTGAACTGGTCACAGCCTTCGTTGTTATAGTATCTTCCTGTTGTATTTGATGCACTTCATTGTTACAGTATTTCACTGTTGTATATGATTGACTTCCATGTGTGCTAAAACAAACTGAAGCCATGAGAAAACTGGTGCTAAATTCTTCTATGGAATTCTATTTTCACGATAGGACAAAATATTTGTGTGTTAATAGTGGAGCAAGCAAGATGCAAAGTAATGTCTTTGGTACTTGCATGTGATTTAGAGTGGAGACTAAAGGCTGATGTCCAGTTATATGTAGGAAATAACTTTTTCACCTGATAGGAGGCAAGAACCATCATCAGAAAGTCTACTATCGTAGAAAAAATGGAATTTTATCGTCTTCATCAAATGTTCCATTTACTTCACCAATGCAAAGGATAGCCAACCTGAACATCCTTTATCTCTGTGGAGGGGGCAAGACTAGCATTGAAAGCTCTTGAAATCTGCCATGGTAGCAGATGGATGGTGCAACTGAATTTGTCAGAAGCTTTCACAATCTTAGGGAGACAAGGATTGCCTAGAGATGGTTCCAAATTTCCAATTCCACAAACTTTGAAGTCAGGAGCCCATCCCTGGGAAGAACCAGTTTCCCATTCTGATGGATGGGTAGCTCTTCTACCTGAAAGCTCAAGTAATATGCTCATCTGAAAGAAAGATGCACAACTAAAATATGAAAGGTGCACTGATCAACAGTTCCCAGGAGGCCAACAAGCGCTAAATGTTGGTTGCAGGACCTCCTAAATGAAATCTGAACCCAGGGATTTGGGACCTTGCAAGTTGATGCAATCATGTTCATAAATATGGATTTATAGGAGCAGAAAGGCTCGGCCGGTCGAATGGTTTGTTCTTTGGTTCATGATGATTTTACTGGAAAGTCTACTCCAGGTCCATAACAGTAGTATAGTCCAGTGAATATGTTCCTGCGCTTAGGGGAAAGAACAAGGGTGCATTACGGTTGCATTGCCAATAGGGCAGCAACAAAGGCTAGAGCCAAGGTTTTTATGTAGGCCAAGATCCCATTTTGTATTGGTTTTAGGCAGCATATATGAAAAATCATGGTCCTATTATCTTGGTCAACATAAACTGATAAAATCCAAAACATCGACCAATACAATTATTCATATAAACTGATATTTCGAATCCTTTCTAATTTATGTAAATAATATTTTATCCGTTAAATCTAGAAATTAATATTTAAGTGTAGTTGTTAATCTCAAATTTACTATATCAACATAGATATTGATATCTTGATTCTAAAATTTCAGCTGGTGTCTCGGAAAATCAAAGTTTTCTCCAAGTTTCTCTCAACTTATCGTAATCTAGATTTTTCTCAGTCTTGGCACCCATGTAGGTAATAATTGATATCTTGGGGTTTAAAATTCCTAAACTAAAGAAAGCAAGCTATTGAAACACTTGTATTTTTTTAGCCGTCAATGCATAGGAGCACTAACAAAAGAACAGATTGGCTTGATAATAAGACTTGAAATATGAGAGAGAGAGAGAGAGAGAGAGAGAGAGTGAGCGCGTGTGCGCATTACCTCTGCTTAAGAGTTTGGGTAGCTTATTTTGTTCTTCTTTCCTTTTCGTTTTTTTTTGGGATGAGGAGGACGGGAGAGATTCAATTTTTGGATAAAAACAAGAAAATTTTTTGGACAAAATATGTTCCTTTTATTTTGTCCTTGATTAATATATATATTTGATATTTGATGCTGCCTTCTTTCACCTTCAACATCCGAGAAATACACTCCCTGACCTCAGTGTTTGTTTAGCGAATTAGGACTCACTGACTAGCTCGCAATAACCATGATCTGGACAGCGCAATTCCTAGAAAAAATCCCTGGAGTAGGGGAAGAACCAAGTGCAACTGCGGGCAGGCTTCTTTCTAACCCTGACCGCCATGTGGGATGGCTAAATGGAGCCCAGACACGGACTCTAAACTGTATTAGCTAAGCACCCATGTCTAGCTTTTAGAATTCATGTTGGACACATATTGCATTAGACATGTATTACATACATGTCAAATACTTAGGTACTCGTTACATTATTTAGTCTCCAACTTTTAGAAATTGGTAGAGAGCTGGATTTGACCAGTATGATGACAATAAAATAAACATTCCTTTCTTTTTAGGGTATGCTCAAGAATAGAGAAATTAAAATAAATCTGTAAAGTATTAATTCTCTATAAAGAAGTTTGATTGAGATGCATGTGGACCATAAATTTTTAACAGATAATCTCTTAATTATTTTTTCTATAATACATACTAGCATCGTCATTAATAACATGCCATAAATTCTTCCGATTCAAAATTTAGAATTTTGAATTCAAATTGTTGTTATGATCTTTTCCTTATTTTTATCATTTTTTTCTCTATTCAAACTCATATTTAATTTTGAATTCAAATTATTGCTCAAATATTTTTCTTAGTACTCAAAGAAATCCAAACGAATCAAGTAGGACTTTTAGCCATCTTATTGTGTTTCTTTCGTGGTATCAGAGCCATAACTTGACATCACTCTTTTTCTTATTCAAACTCAGCCCTTTTTCTCGTACCAAAAATTTTCATCCTAATAATGTTAGCAACATTATATTCTTCATCAGAACTCGAATCCTTTCTTACCATGTCCCTTGTCATCTTCAATATCTTAAATCTAATCCCAATCAAGCTTGATGATAGCAACTATCTTATTTGAAAGTCTCTCTTTGAACCAATTCTATGGGGACATAAGCTTATGCCCTTCATTAATGGCTCCTTTCTACCATCTTCCTCAATGCATCCAACCTATGCTTCATGGTACGAACGTGATCAAATGCTACTTTCTTGGATCAATGCTACATTATCAAAATCGGCTCTCCCTTATATAGTTGGAGTCATCTCTACCAAACAAGCATGCTCTCTCGTTGCTTTGCATCCCTTTCTTTTTATATCATGATGATGAAATGGCAACTTCATCATATTAAAAAGGGATTATCATCTATGTGAGATTATCTCTAGCAATTCAAAATTCTTACCGACAAGTTAGCTACGTGTGGATTACTAGTAAGTTATGATGATTTGCTTATATGCACCCTGGATGGACTTCATCCATCTAATCGCTCATTCTCTTCTTCTATTTAGGTTCGTGCTTCCACTTGTTCTTTTTCTCTTGAAGAACTCCATCTTTTATTAATTTATGAGGAAATTAGTCTTATAGAAGAGGCCTTCATGCGATCTACAACTGTATTTATTGCCTTGAGACCTACCAAATCATTGAATCTAGGCTGTGATTCTACTCACCATGAGAATAATCGGCATCATAATAATGGCTAATGATCCAATCACCATTCAAGTGAGGGCATCTCGACCTCTCCTAATGAGCATTTTCATTTTTTTTCCTTACATGATCGCTCTTCACAGTCTACTCAACCAACTTGCCACATCTATAATAAGATTAGATATATTGCCATCGATTGCTATCATCACATGAATTATGCATATCAAGGTCGCTATCCTCCATAGAAACTTGCTACTATAGTTGCCACTCCCTCACTCGCTAATGATAATGCTTGATATTCTGACACTGGTGCTACTCATCATATCATCGTTGGTCCGAACAAGTTATCTGTTTCATCAAAATATGATAGTTTTGACATTATCCAAGTTGGCAATAGACAAGATTTATTTTTCTCTCATGTTGGTTCATCTTCCATCACTAGTCATAAAAATAAACGTCACCTATTTAATGTTCGTCATTGTTCTCGGGCCGCTACAAATCTCTTATATGTAAATCGTTTCTTCCATGATAATAACTACTATTTCTTGTTTGATGAATTTGTCTTTGATGTCAAGGACAAGAAATCAGGAATGACATTGTGCCATAGGATGACTAAGAATAGACTTTATCATTTTCATTTTCTAGCAAAAGATGCATAACATCACTCACTAGTAGCCCATGTTAGCTGTTGTATCTCCATTGACTTTTGGCATCATCATCTTGGCCATCTATCTCATGATATCGACTCTTCTGTTTTGTCCTCTCTTTCGATTTCAAATAGGCCAAGACAAACTATATATTCATCTTACCAATTAAGAAAAAGTAAAAAATTACTATTTTATTTTCTCAATGTCTTCTAGAAATAATACATTATGATGTTTGGAGACTTTCCCCTACTCTTTAATGCTCATTTTTTTCTTATTATATATTATTTATTGATGATTTTTTATATTATTCATGGTTGTTTCCCATACACTACAAATCTGATTTCTTTGATATTTTTGTCGCTTTTAAAACACAAGTTGAAAATTTATTGAATACTAAAATTAAAATCTTCCATTTCAATAGGGGTGGTGAATTTAAGGGCAATACTCTTAAACATTTTCTATCTTTACATGGCATAATGCATCAATTTTCTTGCCCCCATACTCCAGAACAAAATGGTATTATAAAAAAAAAAGACATCATCATATAGTTGAAATAGGCCTTACTTCTTGCTCATGCATCTTTTCCTTCAAAATTCTAGTTACAAGCATTTTCCACTGTAGTATATTTAATAAATTGAATGCCAATTATTTTTTATCTCAAAATTTTGCTATATAAGAAGCTTTTTCAAAAATCTCCCAACTATACCCATTTACAAGCTTTCGATTATTTATATTTTCCTTAGCTTCGGCCATACAAGTTCAATAAACTAGAATTGTGATCCAGTAAATGTTGTTTCTTAAGATATAATACTGTTCATGGAGGATATAGATGCCTTAATTTAGTGAAAGGAAAAGTTTTATATATCATGTCATATTATTTTTGATGAATATATTTTTTCTTTTTCAACCACCTCACCACCTCAATTATCTTCTCACAACCCCACTTCTACTTTTGACTTCTTTTCTATATGGTTACCTAAACTCTTTATACCTATCGATACTATTTGGACTCTTAATAATGGTACATTAATTCTTAGATAATTCTGTTGGTAGGCATGTCAATCTCAGGATTCTTTCATGGCAACAATATTCAATTCAACCACTGTACCATATGGCAATATAAGTATCTCGATCGAACCTATCCTATCACTTTAACATAAGACCATCTCTCAAATCTTCTCTACCACCATCACCACTACCATTCATCACCAACTTCCCTCCTAGACCAATCAACCAACCAACCTACCACAATGCACCCATCCCATGACCATCCAATCTTAATATGGTACCTCCAAATGTAGAATACTATACCATACTCATCAACCACTCCCAATTGCCCTTACTATGTCCAATCCTATTGAACCAACATGTTATACACAAGCCTCAAAAAGTCTGGAATGGAAATGTGCCATGGATCTTGAATTTGCATATCTACAAAATCAACAAACTTGGACTCTTGTCCCTGTTCAGTCAAATATGAACATTATTGGTTGCAAGTGGGTGTTTCGAATTAAACACAATTTAGATGGATCAATCAATAAATATAAAACTTACTTGATTGCCAAAGGCTTTCACCAATAATTTGGAGTCAATTTTTTTGATACATTTAGTCTCGTAGTTAAGCACACTACAACCAGAACTATTCTCACAATAGTTTTGACTTATAATTGGCTACTCTATCAACTTGATGTAGAGTATGCTTTTTTACATTATGATCCTTAAGAAATAGCATTTCTATCTCAGCCTCTTGATTATATTGATTCATCAAAACCTATTCATATCTGTCAAATGCGCAAATCAATTTATGGACTCCAGCAAGCTCCTCGTATTTGGTATGAAAGGTTTAGCCCAAAATTTAAGGAGTTTGGGTTTATTATTTCATAATATGGTCCTTCAATATTTATATATCATCATGATAACATTACATTAGATCTTCTTCTTTATGTTGATGATATTATTCTTACTGATAATAATAACATTACTCTTCGCAAGCTTATTATTAAACTTATTGATTTATTTAAGATGAAGGATATGGGTTTATTGTCATATTTTTTTGGCATCCAAGTGGATCTATGGAGTAATGATATTTTTTTACATCAATCCAAATGCATTCTAGACTTGTTACAATGCATCAACATACTTAGATGCAAACCATGTTCAAGTCTTTGCTCTACTGAAAAGTTGGGTTATATGGATAGCCCTCCTCTTAATAATCTTTTATTTTATTGAAATATTATTGGAGCCCTCCAATATATAACCTTAACATGGCCTGATATAGCTTTCTCAGTCAATCAGGTTTGTCAATTTCTACAACATCCACCGGAGGCTCATATGGTAGCAGTCAAAAGCATACTTCAATTTTTCAAAGGCACAATTACTTTTAGACTTTAGCAAGGATTAGGCCCGTTAAACTTATTGCATACTCATGCACAACAAGCCCTTGACTATGACATATAAAATGTTATTGAAAATAGACCGCACACGTCGACAAACATTATGGATGGCATTCCCTCTCCCAAGCTGAAAAAGAATTGGGACGAAATAGACAAAACACTTGCCCAACTTAATGCCAAGATAATGAATGTCCTTTATTATGCCCTTGATGCAAATGAGTTTAACCAAAATTTTACATGCAATTTTATAAAAAAAATTTGGGATAGACTTAAGGTTATGCATGAGAAAACCAATCAAGTAAAAGAAATTAAATTTAATATACATATTCATGCTGATTCTATTACTGGAATGTATACTAAATTTACTGACATTATTAATAAACTTAAAAGCCTAGAAAAAGTCCATACTAATAATGAATTAGTAAGAAAGATTCTCATATCTTTGCCTAGATCATAGGAAGCAAAAGTCATAGCTATTCAAGAGGCGAAAGACCTAAACAAGCTATCACTTGAGGAGCTCATCGGATCTCTTATGACACATGAGCTAGCTATGGGGCAACATATTAAAAAAGAAAGCCGAAAGAAGAAAACCATAGCCTTAAAATCTATAGCTACAAAGGAAGATGAAGGCCTGTCCACCAGAGATGAGGATGATGAAAACATGGCCCTAGTGATAAAAAATTCAAGAAGTTCATGAAGAGAAGAAGGCAAGATTTCAAGAAAAGAAATCTAATCAAAGAAGAACCAAGTAGGGAGAAAGAAAAGGAGCAGCTCTTATACTACGAATGCAGGAAACTAGGATATTTTAGGACCGACTGTCCATTATTGAAGAAAATCTTCAAAAGAATGAAAAAGAAGACAATGATAATGATTTGGAGTGACAGTGACGAGTCAAGCTCAGAGGAGACTCAAAATGAAGCAAACTTGTGCCTTATGGCACAAGATGGAGAGGTAACTTCTGAACTTATACTAGAGTTTTTCTTTGATGAACTTCAAGATATTTTTTATGACCTAATGAAGGATTTTAAAAGGATAAGCATAAAAAATAGAAACCTTAAAGAAAAGAATAAGATGTTTATCAAAGAAAAGGAAGAAGCTCTTAAAAAATATAACAAATTGGGGGAAGTAAATAAGATCTTAAAGAAAGAAATAGACAAACCGAAATTATTAGTTAACAAACTCACATGTAGCTCAAATAAATTGTAGATGATATTAAATAATTAAAGAAAAGTTAATGATAGAGCTGGCCCAGGGTATAAGTCTAATAATAAAATAAAATTTTTAAAAAACTTTTTTTCTACACCTTCATCCACTGACAACACCTTAGATATTACTTATTTCAGTTGTGATAGAATAGGACATAAGGCATTTGCATGTAATACAAGAAAACTTAATGATAAAATAATTAAAAAAACTTGGGTTCCAAAAGAAATCATGACTGCTAATCCTAAAAGATCTAAGAAAACTTGAGTACCTAAAACTATCACTTGAATACTTTGTAGAAATTTCTTATAGCTAATGGATCCAAATGCAAATGATACGACTACTACAAAAAAGGACTATGACAGTAGTTATAGCAACGGTTCGTAACCATTGTCGTAGTTCAAAAAATTGCTGTCATAGGCTATGACAGCGGTTTTCTAACCGCTGCAACTACGGCTATCGTCGTAGATCTATGGCAGTGGTTGTTTGAATCACTGCCATAGATATTCTATTGCAGTGATTTATAAATCACTATAATAGATCGACCTATAGCAGTGGTTATATAACCGCTGCCATAGTTAATCTATAGCAGCAGCTACATAACTGCTGTTATAGGTAATCTATAGCAGCGATTTCTTAACCGCTGCCATAGGTCTAATATAGCGATTGACACCGTTTACATCAAAAATCTATGGCAACGGTTGGTACGGATATGACAGCGATTATAAAATCGCTACCGTAGATCTTGAATAATTAAAAAAATAAAATTTTTATTTTTTTATATATTTTATCTGATAAATATAAATATATAACATAAGAAAATATAATAAACATAAAAATTATTCTAAAATGCTAAAATTTTATTATCGAATAAAATTTATTATAATATTTTTTAAAAAATAAAATACATCAAAAGTCTCCTAAATCTACATCATCATCGTCGTCATCGGGAGTCGGAGCCGGAATCGGAGCTAGAGCTGGAATGCTGGTCAACATATCCTCGAAGCTCGTGACTTCAAAATACGCACTGAGCATCGACATCATGTCTCTCACGATGCCTTTCAGATGAGATGCGCGCTTCTCAGCCTAATCTATCGGCATCGCAGCATGATCTGCTTGTACCAATGCCTCCTCAAGCTTCTTTCAGCTGACGACATCGAAAGTCTGTGAGGAGATGCTCGTCTTGGATCAGTAGCTCATCGACATGTGTTCGGACCTACATCGGATCCTTCCAGAGTGCTCAGACCCCAAGACCTAAGACAGATGGTCATGGGGCCCAGAGGTATCCGAGCCCTTGCTCGCGACCACATCTAACTGATCATATAATTATAAATTAAAATAAAATTTTATAAGAAATGCTATAATAATAATCATATATACTAATATATTTAATACTTACAAAAATATGTCCGATCGTGGCATTCATCGATCTGCCCATCTTATCCATACGGCTGGATCGAAAGATCTCGCTATGACTGGGCATCACTCCATCTCTCATCAGCTATAATAAAGAATAAATTTATCAGAAAGATGATAAAAAATATGAATTTAATTTATCTAGTAAGATTTAGAATTAATTACCTCTCTATGCATACGACTGGCTATAGACTCGCGGCCTAGAGTGTGCGTATACTCCTAGGCTGCATGGTTTTTTCGATTCTGATGGAAGGTAGCCTAACAAGTATTCAAATAAATAAAAAATATTTAAATAAAACTTTAAGCATATTGAAAAATTTAAAAGTTAAAAATTTTATCTCGAACTCCTAGCTCCTCCAGTGTCTAACCATCCTCTCCTACTGACTCGGAGGACAGTTCTATATCCAAAAAACAAGCTCCTCCAGAGTGTCTCATCGGTGCTCGAGCCATCATCTATGGAGCTTAACCTTATAACCCTGGTATAACTCTTCAATCTTCTTCAGTTGGACATTTCGAGTCCTCTCATGATCGGAGAAGTCGTACCTTTTTTGCATAAATTTATCAAAAATTAGTTACAAAATTATTTTGATCAAATATATATAGTATAAACATATAAAATACATAAATATAACTAAGATGTGTGTACTTACCCATATCTCCTTCCATACTCGATCCCTGACGACAGCATCCATCAAATGCCAATCTTTGGACTCTGTGGGAATGATGTTCGACCATCTCACAATCACTCCAAAAAAGAAATGCATCTTCCATACGATCTCTCCTACCAGCCTCCCCTCTGCATCATAATAGACCATCACCTGATGCTGGCGGTTCCACATGTGTGCCATACATGTGGAACCATGAAATATCTGGCTGGATGATGCACCTGCAATATAAATACGTTATGCAAATATATAAGTGTATAAATACTATATAAAAATAAAGTTATGCTAATATAATAAAAACATACACTCAGATGCCTGCATAGTAGCATGTGCCTCAAATATGGATGACGGTAGAGGCTCAACTATTGGTGGAGTAGATGCCGTCGGTGAAGTAGATGTCGATGGTGGAGGTCCTTGAGTAGTCGGTGCCGAGGTGGATGAAGTATGCTTCGACTGCTCCTTGGATGCTGAACTATGCGTAACCCACCGAGGGACAGGGATGAAAGCTAGATGACGTTTCGGTGCCATCATGACGTGCAACGTTAATGAACATTAATCAATATAATATATTGAATAATAATATTAGTATAGCAGCAATAAATAGTCTCTAATATGTACACTAATTAATTGACGGGTCTATCATTATGCAATGCAATAAATAAAAGCAACATGATATAAACATCCAAAAAATGTTATGCAATAAATTCTACAACATGAATTACATTCATAAATAATTAAGGATAAGCAACAGTCGTAGATCCGATCTCTTGCGTGAACCTTGGTGTTAATCCAAAAATCTGAAAGAAGAATAAAGTAGATGATGGTGACACCTTAGGGCTTAAAATTGGAACCTTAGAGAGACATATCAAATTCTATTCACTTGAAAGCTGAGCCGACTCCATGCCTGAGACAGTCGGCTCCGTGTCTGAGACATCTGGCTAGGATCCTTCCTCAGTCTGCTCGATCACAGTTCGAGCCAGCTCAGCTGCATATCCGAGCCGACTCAGTTGTGTGCCATCCCCTTGATCACTCCCTCTCTCCCTCTCTCCCTCTCTCGATCTCTCTCACCGACGATGGCGGTGAGGCCGAACCCCTTCCACTTAGCTTTTCCATCTCTCGATCTTCCTCTCTCCCTCTCTCGATCTTCCTCGTCGGCGAGGCCGGACCCCATCCCTCCCTCTCTTACTCTCTCTATCTTTCTCATCGGTAAGGTTGGACCCCATCCCTCCCAGTGATGCTGGTGAGGTCGGACCTCCTCTCTTCCTCTCTCGCTCTCTTAATCTCCCACTTTTTCTCTCTCGATCTCCCTCGTCGATGAGGCCAGACCCCCTCCCTCCTAATGATGGCAGCGAGGCTGGACCCCCTCCCTCCCAATGATGACGGTGAGGACAGATCCCTCCCTTCTTCTTTCAAGTACAGATCCATCGGATATTTGGGTTCGGATCCGGTATCAGTAATTAAAATTGAGTTTGGATCTAAATATCTAAGTTTCGATTCGAACCCAATCCGTTGATAAATCTAGTCCACAGCCGTCGATATAGCACGGTCCAAGGCTACCGCCACGGCACGACCTAAAAACTATGGCATGTAGATAATTATAATATTTATAATAAATATTTATAATATTTATTATAAATATTTTATAAATTATTATAAATATACATGATTAATAAATAATACTATAAAATAAAAAAAAAATCTATGGCTATAGAAAGTGGGTTGTACCGAAAGCTCCGAGGATCGTCGACGACGACGCCAGAGGAGCACGACGACACTAGAGATAACCTGCAAAATAAAAGCAAGATAGTGAGATAGAGAAGAGAGAAAAAGAGAAAAGAGAGAGAGCAGGAGTGGTCGGGGATGGGGCCAGGGGGAGGGGGGCATAGTGATGAGGAGCTGAAGGAGGCTTCGCACTCGGTGGGGGAGGGTCAGAATGGTGGTGGTAGTGGGGGGGTTTGGGGGGCTGAAGGAGGGTGGAGGGGGCTCGCCAGAAGGGAGGTTGGTTTCGCACCGGGGCCGAAGGAGGATAGAGTGTGGGGGAGGAGTTTCTCGGAGGGCGATGGAGGATCGAGGGTGGATGGGGGTTCACCGAAGGGGGGTTTCATAGGAAGCCGAGGGAGGGTCGGATGGGGGTTCATCGGAGGGGGGTTCACTAGGGACCGAGGGAGGGTCGAATTGGGGTTCACCGTTGGGGGGGTTTGCTAGGGACTGAGGAAGGGTCAGATGGGGGGTTGGGGGGTTTTGTGGGGGGCCGAGCGAGGTAGAGTGGGGTTCGCCGTAGAGGGGGGGTTTTTCATGGGGGGCCGAGGGAGGGTCGGATGGGGGTTCGCTGAAGGAGGGTTTTCATTGGGGTCGAGGGAGGGTCGAATGGAGGGGTGGGTGGGGGGTGGCGGATGTCAGAAAGGGGTGACTGGGGATCGAGGGGCCAAAGGGGGAGGGGGAAGGAGGGGCGGCGCCGACCGAGGGGGAAGAAGGGGCAATGTTGGCTCGGAGGGGAGGAGGGGTGACATCGGCCAGGGGGAAGAAGCCTCACCGGTGATGAAGAGGAGGGAGGGAGAGAGAGAGAGAGAGATCGAGTGCGCATGAAAGGAAAGAAAAAATTTTAAAATTTTTAATAGATTAAAAATAATTTTTTTTTCTAAATATTATATAATTTTAAAATTTAATATCCATCTTCACTATTCATTATCTAAATAATTATCATTAGTGTATCGTCACAAAAGATTGCCTCGATCCGATGGCCCTAGCTTCATTAATCAAAAAAATTTGATTTTGATGATCATGAATGATGATGCGATGGTCTAATAGATGAAAATCTTTGATAGATCCAAAAACTTACAATGATGATCTCGATGATATTTGTAGCATACTATCAAAATTTCACTTCAATCGGATATCATTATCATGATCAATTTAATATGAAATGATTTTGATCGTTAAATTAGAAACAAGCGATCAAAGGGTTAAATGGCATTCGATTATGAGATAATTTTTTAGTTACATGATCTTTGTTATAATTTTAAATATTTTGTATGGCGATGATAGTAAAATTTAAATCATTTTCATATAAACTATTCATGTTAAGCAGATATTGCAAAAGCACGAGCATAATAACCGGTGAAGTTTCAGAATGGTTATCAGAAGATGTATAATTTTAGATCATTCTTCATCTCATGAGTTGAGTTTTGTAATTACCATCATAAAAAATGATTAAATTAGTAGCCAAGATTATTTATAAAAAAAATTATCTCATAATCGAACACCGTTTGGTCCTTTGATCACTCGTTTATCATTTAACGGTTGAAATTAATCTATACTAAATTGACCAAGATAATGATATCCGATTGAAATGAAACTTTGATAATACGCTACAAACATCATCGAGATCATCGTTGCAGATTTTTGGATTCATCGAAGATCTCTATCTATCAAATCATCACATCGTTGTTCGTGGTTGTCACAATCAAATTTTTCTGATCGACGAAGCTAGGGCCATCGGATCGAGGCGATCTTTTGCGACGACACTCTAATGATAATTATTTAGATAATGAATGGTGAAGATGGGCATTAAATTTTAAAATTATATAATATTTAAAGAAAAAAAAATATAGTAGTAGTTACAATCAACCTCTGCCATAAATCAGATTATAGCAGCAGTTTCTACTAACCGCTGCTATAGGTTCAACTTATGACAGCGGTTATAATGAACCGCTGCTATAGGTTGACCTATGGTAGTAATTTTTTGTAACCGCTACTATATATCCGACCTACGACAACGATTTTCTATAATCACTGCTATATGTCAGACCTATAGCAGTGATTACAAAAATCGCTGCCATAGATCCGATCTATAGCAGTGATTAATGAAAATTACTGTCATAGAAGCTATGATAGCGATTTCAAAAATCGTTACCATAGTATGCATTGCCATAGGCCATTTTTATAGTAGTTACTTAGGTAGCGGCTGTTCAAGGCATATGTCAGATGATAAGGAGCAGTTTTTCATCTTTGAAAAGAAGGGAGAGTAGTTATTTTTGGCAACAACGGCAAAGGCAAGATTATCAGTATTGATAAAATTCAGATTATCCTCTCTACCTTCATTGATAATGTACTATTAGTTGACAACTTGAAACATAACTTACTCAATATTAATCAATTATGTGATAGAAGTTATAAGATTTTATTTGAATTATCCATGTGCATTGTGTTTAGTTCCTTGGATGAAAGTATAAAATTTATTGGATATAGATGTGGCAATATCTACATGATTGATCTTGATAAGATCGTCATGAAGAATAGTCAATGCCTTATTGCAATGAATACTAACATCAAAGAAACTAGTTGGCTTTGGCATCGTAGATTAGAACATACAAGCATGCATACTTTATCAAAATTACTTGCTAAAGATTTAGTTAAAGGTTCATCCAAATTAAATTTTGAGTATGATCATATTTATGATGCATGTTAACTTGAAAAACAAACTAGAGAGAGTTTTAAATCTAAAAATATGATTTCAACTACTAGGCTACTTGAATTAATCCATATGAACTTATTTGAATCTACTAGAATCATAAGCCTAGAAGGAACGAGATATGGTCTTATGATAGTTGATGATTTCTCATGATTGACTTGGATTTTATTTTTAGCACATAAAAATGAAGCTTTGTCTACCTTTTCAAAGTTTTATAGAAAAGTTTTGAATAAAAAGAATTCAAATATTATTGTATTTGTAGTGATCACGGCATTGAATTTGAAAATAAATTTTTTAAAGATTTTTGCAAAAAATATGATATTGAACATAATTTTTCTGCATCTAGAATTCCTCAACAAAATAGTATAATTAAAAAAAAGAATCAAACCCTAGTTGATATGGCCCATACTATGTTATGTGAAAGAAAATTATCTAAATATTTTTGGACTGAAGCCATAAATATAGTATGTTACATCCTTAATAGAGTTTCAATTCGACCTATCTTAAAAAAATCTCCTATGAGCTTTAGAAATGAAAATGACCTAATATTAATTATTTTCATATCTTTGGTTGCAAGTGTTTCATTCATAATAATGCCAAAAATAATCTAGATAAATTTAATGCTAAGATAGATGAGAGTATCTTTTTGGATACTCTCCATCTAGCAAAGCATATAGGATCTTCAACAAACATATATTGGTTGTTAAAGAATCTGTTCATGTAATATTTGATGAAGCTAATAATCTACCTTTGATAAAGGAAGACATTCTTAATGATGATACAGGCATTCGAGAGAATGGAATGAAGGAGCTTAATTTGAAAGAAAAATCCATCTATAATGAAGATGGTGTAACGAAAGTTGTTGAGCAAGAAAAGAATGCTGAACAAAAAGTAACAAGAGAGCATAGAGATTTGCCCAAGAAGTGGATGTATATATGCACACAACCATCCAAGAGATCTAATTCTAGGTAATCCTTCACTAGAGGTAAGAACTAGATCATCCTTTAGAGATACTTTTGATTATCTTGCTTTTATTTTCCAAATTGAACCTAAGAGCATAAAAGATGCTGAAAATAACTCTAATTGGATGATAGCTGTGCAAGAGAAACTTAATCAATTTAAAAAAGAATAATATTTGGACACTTGTAAGTAAAAACCACTAGATCATCCTATAATTGGCATCAAATGGATATTTAGAAATAAACTAGATGAACATAGAAATATAGTTAGAAATAAAGCTAGATTAGTGATCAAGGAATATAATCAAGAAGAAAAGATTGATTTTGATAAAATATATGCTCATGTAGTAATACTAGAGGTAATAAGATTGTTACTTACTTTTGCTTACTATATGAACTTTAAATTATTTTAAATGGATGTAAAGAGTACCTTCTTAAATGGTTATATTGTTGAAGAGGTATTTATAGAACAACCTCCTGGATTTGAAAATCATTCACTTCCAAATCATATATTTAAATTAAATAAAGCACTATATAGATTTAAACAGGGGCACCTAGGGCTTGGTATGAGAGGCTAAGCAAATTTTTGCTAAAAAATAAATTCACTAGAGGTACGGTAGACACTACATTATTTTCAAAAAAGAAAAATAATAACCTATTTGTAGTTTAAATTTATATGGATGATATCATATTTGGAGCTACTAATGAGGATCTTTGTCTAAAATTTGCTAACTTAATGCAGAAAGAATTTGAGATGAGCATGATGGGGGAGCTGACCTTCTTTCTAGGGCTCTAAATTAAACAAACAAAGAAAGACATCTTCATCAACCAAACCAAGTACGTTAAGAAAATGCTAAAAAAATTTGTTATGGAGAATGCAAAGGAGATCAACACGCCATTGAGCCGCACATGCAAATTTGGCAAAGATGAAAGTGGTAAGAGCATAAATAAAAAGCTTTATAGAGGTATGATAGGTTCATTGCTCTACTTAACTATAAATAGGCCTAATATTTTATTTAGCATTTGCATATGTGCAAGATTCCAATCCAATCCTAAAGAATCACATATGTTAGCTATTAAAAGAATTTATTTGATATCTTGTTAATACAAATAACTTAGGATTATGGTATTCAAAATAATCCTTAATTAATTTAATAAGATACTTAGATATTGATTATGGAGGATGTAGAATAGATAAAAAAAGTACTAGTATTACATGATAATTTTTAGGATTGAACTTAATCTCATAGTACAGCAAGAAGCAAAATTTCATAGCATTGTCAACGATCGAGGTCAAATATGTTGCTATAGAAAGTTGCTATGTATAAATACTTTGGATTAAGAAACAACTCAAAGATTTTAAAATTAAAAAAAATAATATACCCATAAGGTGTGATAATACTAGTGCCATAAACTTCACTAAAAATTCTATTCAACATTCAAGAACTAAATATATTAAAATTAATTAGATACTATTTCATTAGAGATCATGTTCAAAATAATAATATTATGGTTAAATTTATCTCAGCTGAAAATTAACTTACTGATATTTTTATAAAACCATTAAATGAAGATAGATTTTCAAAAATCAGAGGTGAACTTGGAATTTATGATTCTTTTTAAATTTGTTTGATTTATCCTATATGTTTGAATTGTTTTGTGCCTTTTCATGCTTTCTATCTTAGTTTTATTTGTATTAAGATAGTTTAAAAAAAAAAATTCAAATCTGATCTAAATTTAATTCCTAAAATTGTACTCGAGTCATCTTGATTGAGATCTTAAGTCATCTCAGTGTTCAAGCTGACTCCAATTGGAGTTGAGTCATCTCGAATGTCGTGAGCCCTCTTTTTTATTGAAGTTTCGAAAAATCCTTGACTTTACCTTTTCTCCTGTTCACTAAGACTTCTCATTCCAAACCTCTCTGGACTCCCTCCAACTCCCTTCAATCCATCTAAATCACTATTCCATTTCCTATTTTCACTGGAATCCAAGCTTCCTATGGCACCGAAAAGGAAATCCATGGTAGCTAAGCAACCTTGCATCTCTTCGTCAGTCGAAAGCAGGGCGAAGAGGTAGTGGGATAATTTTTGGGCATCACCAATAGTACCTCCATCTTGTTCTCGGCTGTTTATCGCCACTCATAATGTTCCTACTAGATGAAAGATAGATTTTGACTTTTTGGATTGAGAAAGCTTCCGCATTGGAACATGGATTCGATAGCAGGATTGGGAGAAGCTCTGTACCCTTGAGGTGAATGTTTATCTAGATTTGGTTAAAGAATTTTTTGATAATGTAAGGTTTGATGGAGAGTCAGGAGTGGAATCTATGGTGAAGAAAGTTCATATTGCCTTAGATGAAAGAAGATTAGGGAAATTATTAAAAGTTCTTAGATCTGGAGTTCGCTATTTGGTCCTATCTGATAAGGTTGAAGCTCTAAAATATGTTTTAGAGGAAGAAAATATTAATGATATTGGTCAATTAACAGTAAATCATCTATCTATAGAAATGAGACCGTTGCATAGCATTGTGTTATGCCATGGTACCACTTCGATACCATATTGCAGAATTCCTGATCTTTTGCATGGACCTGAGGAGATCTGTGATGTTCTCTAAGGAAAGCAAACCACCAATCCACTATTAGGATCTATAATAGGGCACCTCCCTCCTAGGGCTTGAGGGAGGCATCCCCCCTCTTTAGAGTTTCTTCAAGAATCCTAGGATGGTAACATTAGAGAGAAGAGAGAAGAGAGATTGTGGGAGAAAAAATCTGTATTCCACTATTTAATGAAACTTTAATACAACCTATATATTTATGCATAGCCAATAGGTCCGATTAAAAACTCTCCTGACTAATCCAATATATGAAAGCACTCATCGAGCTTATGTACACCCATGTCTCATATGCTTTTATCCTTTAAACTTAATCATAGTCCAAATCTTGAGTTAGCCCCCTTAAGATTTCTCAATCTCGGCCTTAAGATCCCTAGGATCAAACCAGATCCTAACTCCAAATAGAAAATCCATCAACTCTACCCGTGCATTGAGTTGACCCAGTCTCAGTACTGAGTCGGCTCAGTAACGCATCAGTCCAGCATATTTGAAAACCTGCTTTTTGTCTGAATTTTTTCCTAAAATATAGTTGATCCATCCTAAGACTGGATCGACTTAGCTTGTAACTTAGTCAACCCAATCTCAGTCTGAGCTGACTAATCTGCTGAAAATTGCTCCTTATGAGCAGTCTTCTTTTTTTGGTGGATTTCTTGCTCTATCTTATATCATCAAATCTCTGGAGCACCAACTAAGCCCCTCAAGATCCTCAATACCTGAACCTCAAGCCCGTAGAGAGCTACATGTTGCCTCCATCCTAAGACTATTTCTATCCTAGCCCTAGAACTACACTATCTTAATCTCTTGAAGTCAACACCCTGACTCCTCCCATGGCCTTTCAAGGCTTGGAAGCACCATATCAATCCTTATGATTTTCATCTTGGTGCATCCAAACCTTGGCAAACTTGACAATATCCTCCTTCATGATCCTATTATTGCTGCGCACCCTGATAGCCCATTGTATAAACATTGCCTCCGCTAATCTTCTTTAGTTATTATGCACCCTTGGAGACCTTTGGGATAACCGTCTTCTCTGCTAAAGATCTTGGCTTACTTTTTTGCACTACCTTTAGAGTTGTAGAATTTCTTTGCTTAGCAGCTGTACCATCTTTTTTGGATTTTTTTGGACAAAATTGTACCATTCTTATACCAGCACTCGCTGCATATCCTGACACGTCTCCTCAGTATGTTGCCTATCTACCTACACATGCCGCTCCATCTGAAATTATGGATCTCTGGCGCTGGTGCTGAGATGTAGGTCCTCCCCTTGCACCCTTTTTGCTCTAAACTCATGTCAAATCTCTCTACCTATGAAGCCACCTCTATTCGGTGCTCCACTTGAAACTAATGTCCATCTGATACCGTAGAAGAATCTGATTTTGTCACCTAGTCATCCGAGGCCAATTATCCAATACTGCATTGTTGGGCCTGCCATTGCACCTCGAGAACCATCGTTGCCCCATCGAACCCTTCATACTCTATGGATCTCTTCAAAGCCATCTCGAATAATTTTGCAATCCATGGATACCTCTAAAATTTAAGAGCTCATCCAACTCTTTAAAACCAATGATTGAATCCTAAAAAATTTCATCCTAGTACTTCATCCTCTGCTACCCTTACACAAATCATTGCTTTAACTTATCCTAAAGGAACTATAGCTCAAATCCTGTCCTGAGTTCAGACCCACCTATCTCTTTTTAAGGCTCGACACTGCCTTCTCATAGATATTCGAGTCCTTTCTTGCTATACACAATCCATCCTTCACTTGAACCATAACTTTTTCTGGTGCCCTTACAGAAGAAAACCTGATTCAAGATTAGTCATCCAATCCTAACTTGCTGGACCTCCATCATCACTGCTCCTATATCGGATACTCCGCACTCTGTTGGCACCTTCAAAATCACCTTGGACTTTCATCTCCTCTAAATTTGCTATGACTCTTTGTCGATCAATTATCTCCATCACCCCTAAGACTTTGCAAATCTCTACTTGGGTCGAACCGTTGGATGTACCCCAGCTATTTTTCCATCTTCCAATAATTGAAGAATGTATAGTCCCTTCTTCAACCTCTCATTCGACCATCACCCCTTGGGTGATCTCTCCTTATCTACCAAATTGCCCCCACATTACCCATCTATCTTAGAGAATCTTGTTGCCTAACCATCATACACTCCGGCCTTTCCACCAAGACTGACCAGCTAATACGCACCCAAATCTTCCATCCCGAAAAAATTCTTCTCGAAAATCCTATCAGCCTTCATCTTTAACCTGCTGCTCCCAATTGACAAAATCATAGTAAAAATAAAAGTAGATCTGAGACATACCATGAAATAGATCTACAGATTTCTGCTTTTTTCCTATATGACTTCTCCTTCACTTTTATACTTCGTCAGACTCTGATACCAATTGTTATACCATGCTACCGCTCCGATACCATGTTGTCGAATCCTTGACCATTTGCATGGACCTAAGGAGACCTGCAACATTCTCTAAGAATAGCAAACCACTAATCCACTACTAGGATCTATGATGGGGTGCCTCTCTCTTAGGGCTTGAGAGAGGTGCCCCTCTCTCTAGAGTTTTTTCAAGAATCCTAGGATGGCAATACTAGAGAGAAGAGAGAAGAGGAAAGAGAGAAGAGAGATTAAGAAAGAAAAGATCTATATTTTACTGTTCAATGAAATTCTAATATAACCTATATATTTATACATAGCCAATAGGTTCGACTAAAAACTTCTTTGGCTAACCCAATGCATGAAAAAACTCACTGAGCCTATATACACCTATGTCTCACACGCTCTAATTTCTTGGACTTAATCCTAGTCCAAATCCTGAGTTAACTTAAAATCTCTCAAACCAGGCCTTAAGACCCTAGCCCCAAATAGAAAACCTATCAGCTCTGCTCATGCACTAAGTCAATCTAGTCTCAGCACTGAGTCGGCTTAGTTGTGTACCAGTCCAGCACCTCCAAAAATCTACTTTCTATCTAGATTTTTTTTCTGAGACATAATCGACCCACCCTGAGATTGGGTTAACTCAACTTGTAACTTAGTCAACCCAATCTCAGTCTGAGTCAACTAACTTACTGAAAATTCCTCTTTCTGAGCAGTGATCTTCTTTTTCTGGTTGATTTCTTACTCTACCTTATATTTTCAAATCTTTGGAGCACCAACCAAATCTCTCAAGATCCTCAATACCTGGACCTCAAGCCCATGGAGAGCTACATGTCGCTTCTATCCTAGGACCACTTCAGCCCTAGCTCTAGGACCACATCTATCCTAATCTCTTAGAGTCAACATTCTGACTCCTTCCATGGCCTCCCAAATCTTGGGAGCACCACACCAATCCTTATACATTATGGTATATATCATTTTTCCTAAGATTGGCCAACATGATTGGGTAGGCAAGAGGGAGCAGTCATGCATCTTATGGTCAAGGCCACTCCCATAAACTTTTTCTCTATGATGCTCCTATAGATAAAGGATGCTGCCAACAAATTAATGCAAAGCATGCCTCTTATGGAATAATCTTCACATTGATTTTCAAGAACTCTAGAGTCGATTGGAAGGTGAAGACTTTAAGAAACTTGTACACACTGACTACTCCAATGAAGGCACACTGCATTGGATGAAGATTCAAAAAAAAGATGATAGATGGATCAAATCAGATGAAGATGTAATAGCAGAGGCTGAGCCTAAGGTATAGGAATCCTCCCTTTCCTCAGAAGCTACACCAACATCTCCTTCTACTGCTGGTCCCTCATTCATATCTCCTGGATCACCTCGCACCCCTTAGGATCATCACAGACAAATACCAGACTTGCCTCCAGATTTCAGTATAGATAGATTGGTAGAGCAGATTGTAGAGTGCGTCATCGAGAAGATCATTAAGATTTTAACTTATCTAAAGCATTAGATCATTTTGAGTTTGGAGAAGCAGAGAATTTTTTCAGAAGGACAAACTGATATGCTTAGCTAGTAGATCAGCGGTATATCCCAAAGGATAAAAATTTTAAAGAAAGAGCAGCATGGATCTTCAGCACAAATTGAAATGTTGACTGCGGAGACTGCCAAGATTGCCAGAAGGATGAAAGAGAATATAGTTATCCAGTATATCAGCGTAGGAGTGATTATCAGCACTCTTAAGTGGATTATGGAGAAAATTAAAAATTTTGAATCTCGAATTTTCTCATCTTCCTCTTGACCTTCCCCTCTCCTAGACCAACCCCTCATCTTTTCTCTACTAGACCTCGTTCCTCCTCTGAACCTATCATCGAATTTCGTTTGATGAAGACTAAGTCTAATTCCTTTTGATGCAGCCTTTGTTTTATGAAGTTATGCTTTTTTTATGTATATTGATGATATACTATTTTTTGTAAATCAATATACACTTATGTTAATGTAATTTCTCTTTATGCAATGAAATGAATAATTCTTACCTTGATGTCATTTGAATTTCTTAATGTGATTTTGATGATGACAAAAAGAAGGAGAAAATATGATAAACTTAAAAAAATAGAAAAGAAGAAAATGTATGAAAATGCAATAATGAAGGAACAATGTAAAAATTTGGCTCAAGCATAATCTAACGGAGAGTTCAATTAGGTTGAAACTTATAATTAAATTTTTTTTCGAAGCATAATTTAAGGGGAAGCAATGATGAAAAGTTGAAAACTTGAGCACTTCAATGAATGTATACAATATATTAAACAATCATTCCTTGTATTTATTGTACATATTGTATATATTGATTACACTATTCTTGGAGTAAATATTTTATCATCATTAAAAAGGAGAAGATTGTTGATCCCCTAAGTGATTTTAATGATGACCAAACATTAGAACATTACATGATCACTGATAATTTTTTTTTAAATATTCCAAAGATTGAAAGAAAGAGAGCCCTTTGATCAAGATAAGAAAAAAATTAGATGCAATTCAAGTTGTGCCCATAAGACTACTTTTTGGAGTTAAATTTCATTGAAAAAGATCTTGGGATGGATTCGAGCTGACTTCAGAAGATTTAGAGTCATCTCCAAGATATTTGGCATGCTAAGGAGCCACACTTGTTATAAAGATTTATGTTTTTACTTGATTGGTGTAATTAGTTTTAGCAGGGACTGAAACTAAGGAAAATGGTTGATTCATCTCTTAAATTAAATTGTGTGCCTTGATTAAGATGTATATAGATTATGGTTGGTGAACCTAGAGTAAAACTAACTAAATTTATGGATAGTGAGTTCGGTAAAACTATCCAGCTATAATCTTGAGAAATTATAGTAAAATTTTTAAGGAACTTGCTTGGAAAGTGAACGTAAGTGCCAAGTGTGCACCGAACTACTATAAAAAATTATATTTTATGTGTGTGATTACTTTTCTCTTGCATATCTCATTTAATTCTCACTACATCTTCACATAGCAAATTAAATGTTAAATTTTGCACATATTTATTTTAAGTTTTAAAAATCTAATTCACCCCCCCCCTCCTCTTGGGTTGTCTAGCTGGGCAACAATAACCTGATCGAAGATTTAGCTTGGAAAAAAAGCAGCACCATGCAATTTGTCCAATAACTTATGAATTACTGGTATAAGGAATTTATCTTTCATAGTTATTCTATTGAGAGCACAATAGTCTACACACATTCACCATGATCTATCTCATTTCGTACTAGCAATACTAGCAATGAATAGAGATGATTGCTCGACTGAATTATACAACTTTCTAACATTTCTCGAGATTGTCGCTCAATCTTGGACTTTTAAAAATAAGAATAGCAATAAGGGTGAATATTTGGAGGTTGACTATCTAGGAGCAATGAAATGCAATGTTTATGCGAATGCTTTGAAGGAAGACCCATAGGGATAGAAAAAATATCATCATAAGCATTTAAGAGTTGTTGCAAGTCTAGTGGCACCTCTCCACTTGGTTCAACCCACTCTAGTGAATATAGAGTCATTAGCATAGCTGCATCACCTTTAGTCACCCATTTTCTATTGCATAGTTGCTAACTAGTTCCAAAGGTGGGTCTCTCTCACCTCATAATGAGTACTTCTTTTTTTGAACTTTAAACTGCATAAAAAGCTTAGAAAAATCCCGTACAATAAGGCCAAGACTCTATGATTAATTTTGATGATTCCAAAATATCGAGTATAAATGAGTCTAATCATGTATTTCAAGATTGAATGTAGGTCTTTTCAGATTTTCAAATTGAAGAAATAATCCATGAAAAAGATCTTCTTAAAAGTTTCCAAGTCTAGGTCTTAAAAAAAAAAAAAAAATCAAGTTTCATACTAAGTAAAATCGATCCTAGAGCCAAAGGAGTCGATCCCTGCACTGAAATAGGCCTTAAAATGAAGTATTCCAAGTTTTAGGAAGGAGAGGAGTCGATCTCAGGAAGATTGGTGTCGATCCTGGCATATTGAAGAAGACTGGCACGGGCTAGAGTGGACTCAAGCCTTGCAAGAGCTGACTCTCTCAGAAAAAAATAAAGAACTACATTTTTAGGATTGCCCGATTGGAGTCGATTCTAATAGTCGAGTCGACTCCAGCATTGGATGAGCTGGCTCTCTCCAAAAAATATAGAGAGCATTACTTTTTGGACCCTGAGGCCGAGTCAACTCTTTGGAGATTCGAGTCGACTTGAAGAAAATTAGAGTCAACCTCTGAGAAATTAGAATCAATTCCAATATCGGGACAAACATAATGATTAGTTTTTTGTAGCTTTTCAAATGGCCATTTCTCTGCTTCAACTGTTAGTTCAAGACTTTCAATAGCTAGAACTCATTCTCCAGCCTTCTCCAAGAGTATTAAAGACAAGAAAAACTTTTAGGAAGCAAGATTAGGAAAGCTTGAAGATAAATCATTTCAGATTTGAGTGAGCCTCATTGCACATCAAAACAAGAGAGTAAAGAGAGGAACTAAGTAGTGATCTTAAAGAACTTTCAAGAGATATCTTCTCCAATATCTAACACAACCTCTCAAGCTTCAAAGAAGAGTGTTCAAGCTTCAAAAAAGCTAATCTTTCAGCCTCTTCTTTACATCCAAAAGAGTTTAAATTTTTTATTTTACTTTAAATTAAAAAGCTTGAGTTGTATTTTATTTTTTTTACAAGTTTCTTTGAAAGAAAGAAACTTGACAATTAGGCATGTCTAAGCCCAGAATTGGACTGCGTAGATTTTAGTTGATGAGCCTGTAAAACCAACTAGGTTGATTATGAGCTCGAAAAATAATCGATGTAAGATTTTGATTGATAATTTTGAAAAATCAATTGAATTTATTTATGAGCTCGAAAAAATAAATATACTGTAATCAAGAAGATTATAGTAAAATTTTTAAAAAAAACTTAGAGAGTGGATGTAGGTATGATTGCACCAAATCACTATAAATTCTTGTATATTTGTATTGTGCTTTGACTTATTTATTTTACTGGCATTTAATACTTGCTTTGCATAGTTTTAATGCTTGAACTGCAATCTTTATTTCTTATTTTCGCTGCTGCATTGCTTGCACCTCACTAATACTCAAGTTAGCTCAAATTATGCACATACTTGTTTAGAGCTTAATTTGATTAAAATTTTTAAAGAATCCAATTCACCCCCTTTCTCTTGGGTTGCTACCTTTTGGGCAACACAAAGCGTATAGAACCAAGAAACTCCTAATACCATATCGCAACCAACTAAGAAAAATACATAAAAATTAATAGAATAAATATATTCTTGCACAACTAATGGAAGATTATCACACATACCTTCAATGGTCATTTTGTCCCCATTTGCCGCCTTAACTTCCAAGAAATTTTTCTTGCTCCATCATCTAAGTTGCTTCACCAAAGAGGGATGAATAAATTATGGGTGCTTCCTGAATCAACGAGAATAGTTATGACTTGTTTCTTAAGCTCACTTATGACATGCATTGTTTGGGGGGGCAAGGTTCTAGAGATGGCATGCATAGAAATCTCGGATGGCTCATCATCAAGCTATTTAGCAACATCCTCTCATCCATCGTTGCTATCTGCTCATCCTTTATCCACTCACCTTCAATTAGGAATAATTATTGTGTCTTGCAGTGATCCCCAAGGCCATATTTCTCATCACAATTAAAACATAGTCTTTTTTTGCATTGAGCCTTAGCTTCGGTCGGCGACAATAGCTTAATAAGAGGAAGATGAGTTTTTGCATTAGGAGAATAGATAATGAGTATGGGCTAGGAGAACTAATTTTGTTTCTCTATAAGGCTGATAATTGCTCTTCTTTGAGTTTGGCCAATCCAATAGCAGCAGTCATGATGTTAGTCAAAATATTGCTCAAAACGTTTCTCTTTTATTACTAATATGAATTTGACATATGATCAATCTGATAACATAGCAATAAAATGAAGGGATTTATATCAAAATATTTTTCTTTTATTTCTAATAAAGTTGGCCAATCCAAGAGTATTAAGGAATAGATTGCATCAATCCCAAAGATTCTCCTGATCAGTAATAAAATTAGAAATTAAATCACGGGATTCATATTAGATTCGTATCACAATCCCACCACCGAACTCCACCACTCTCACCCGTAATGACCCTCTTGCACTATTTTTTTAAGGACACCTCTCTCCTCTTCTCTTGGTTGCCCACGGACTAAATCTAAGCAACCCTGATTTTCTCTCCCATCTATTAATTGCCCATAGACCGCATCGGAGCCCCCCATTCTCTCCCCCACGCCCCCCTCTCACCTTCGGTCGTTCAACCCCGAGGCCATCTTTTGTTTTGCAATAGTTCTTGGTTATGCATCCCTAAAAGGTACTCGCATTCTAGTAGGATCTTTTGTATGCGAGAAAAAAAATCATTTGTTACCTTAGGGATTCTAAGAAAGCTTAGTAATTCACGTTTAGTTATTTTAGGACCTGTGTAGCCTCTTCAATGTTAGGTGAAAGTTCTGGATAATATTGATTGAGATCTATAAGTACCTCTACCATCCTAGTGATTATAATGTATTATATGTGAAAATGTTTAGACACTTGCCTCCTAATTTTAGCATATGCACGTGTCTAATTTGGTATATTACTTTCTTAGTACAAAATATTCAATTATGAATTGTTCCCATATCAATTTAAATACTTTTATTTTTAAGTAGTGATGATCTTATTTGTTAGAGATATTCAATGGTTTGGAAACGGACATCACATTTTATCCATTTTGCATAAGAACTCCATTTTAAAATATGGATCAAGCATAGGGAACATTACTAAGCATGCTGGAGAAAATTTTCGTAATGGAAATGTGTCAAAAAGAGACTTATTAGTTGGCATGATGTTTTATCCTTGTTGGTAACATGCTTAAAAGTCTATGGATGTTTAAAAATCCTTGCTTTTATAGTTGATAAATTGGTTTGAAATTAATGTAAAAAAATCTTATGGAGCTCATTATTAGTATTTATGTTTAAAAACTAATATTTTTAGGCCCAGCTAGTTAGGGTTGACAGTTGGCAATTTATGTTTAGAGTTTATTCCTTTCGGACCTAGCCAATTGTGGATTACTGATGTTCTATATATTTAGGAGCTAGTTTGTTTCAGACCATGAGGCCAATTGTGGCCACAGTCACTAAGGCTAAAAGAGAATGTATTTATAGATGATCTTGTATTCTAGAGCAATTTCTAAGTTGTATATTTAAACCTAGTCTTCTAAAAGCTAACCATCTAGTCGTTATATATGTATTTGTAAATGAGAGAAATATAAAAATTTTATTGCTAATCTCGGATGATTTATTTCCTTTATAAATTTTGATAATATTTGATTTTTTCTAGCATTTCATTATTATACTCGATCCATGATCCAACTAGACATGCAGGGGTATCTTACTCCCACTCTTCTTCTATTTTATCAGAGACGAGCAAACCGGACAAAGATTGTGGGGTAAGTGATGGTAGATTAGTGTAAGATTTTTTTTTTTTTTTAATTTGGACTTAAATAAATGATTAGAATAAGATATGATGAATGAACCTTCAAAATTTTAGCGGTAATGTCCTTAGATTGTTTCAATTGGATGTTATGGTATTTTTTTGAAATATTATGTGGATCTTGTAGATGCCACTGCCTAATCCATTGTTGTGTAATATACGTTAATGGAGACAAGAAGGCAGGCATGGTATATCTTGCATGATACATGGGTGTGCAGGGTCAAACGCTATGAGACGGAGCATGATAGTTTTTCGCATTAATTTCAATGAAGTTATCTCTTGTTTTCACATTTTTGTCGACGGCAAATTCAGTTTCCAAGGTTTTCTTGCAAATTCAGTTATGTGACCCATTTAATCGCAGAAAAATAGCACAAAAGAAAGGTAACATATAATATATTTGTTTGTTTCAATTTCTTGTGGATGCAAGCACGTCAGCCAATAGCTTAGGAAGTGGTGCAGACAAGTAGAACGTAACATGGTAATAACACGATCAGATCCAAGTCCCACACGAGACTACTCATGCCATCAGTAGGAGCATATATATGGCTTTAAATATCTCGATTCCAGGTGACCTTCACACGGATCTTACCGTACCTGCCTCTGTTGTTCTTCTTTCTCACATGTGCCCTCGAGCATAGGATTGAACCGTGCGGTGCCCTTGGCAATCTGACGATCGGGAGAAGCATCGCTGTTATGATCATACAGATCCGCCTTAACTACGAGGGACCCGTCCACCGGCACGGCTACCAAGGACCTCGACAGCGGGATGAGCTGCCCAGGACGTAACGGCTATGTGCTCGCTCGACCTCTTCCGAAAGATCTCGCTCCCACGCCTGCCATTGCGAGCACTAAGCCGTCCATAAACATTGGCGGGGTTCTCCCCGCCTCCATGTATGAGCGTAAACTCCACAGCGGCCTCCACCGCCATGTAGTTCACCGTCACCGAGCCATGCTTGCCGTCAACCTCTTGGCGTAAGGGCACGTCATACTGATTTGTGGTGTTGTAAACATTCCACAAGTTGTGCCCGCGGCCGACTGCATCGTCCGGAGACCAGTTAGCATCCTTATCCATGAGAGCCACATCGATGGTGAAGCTCCCATAGGCCGAGATGCCACGAGCTGGGCCGGTGAGCAAGGCATTCTGGCCCGGGAGGATGGATTCGTATTCGTCCCTTGTGCGTTTGTAGGTATTGGGAACCCAGCCCGTCGGGGACCGCTATCGTGCCGTAGAGGTCGCGCGGGTCCTCTTCGTCGACGTTGTTGAGGCGCACCCAGAACACCTCCAGCAGCGGTCGTCCTTGAACCCACAGGGGTCTCGAGGTGAAAAACTGGAACCCTGGGTGCAACCGGGGGGGGGGGATGCAGCAAGATGCCAAGGGCGGCTGCAGCCTGCTGAGCCATCACTATATCCATCGCATTGGGTTGGGGAAGGCGGAAGGGACGGTCGGCGTTGTCATCGGCGCGCAGCAACGCGGCAGAGAGCTCTCCCCAGCCGTGCTAGTGCCAGCATCCAGCTAGGGGGTCGCGAACTTTCGGGGAATTGGGTAGCAAGATGTTCGGAGATACGTTCGAATCGAATCGACTCGCAGATCATCTGGATCACCACAATCAAATGCCGCGCCCTGTCCTTCCTACTCGTGGAGGCAGCGAGCTGGTTAACGGCTCGCTTGAGTTCCCTCCTGCCGAGATATATTTTCTCCATCTCCTTCTGGGCACGTTGCAAGTCGTCGTAGCCACCATCGAAGCCCAGGAAGGTGGATCCAGGAATTAGATGTTCTGGAGGAGGAGAATAACCGAACTCTAAGCACTGGTTGGGATTCTGCATTTGGTAGCCGTCCAAGTAGAGGTTGCCCAGCCGGATCCTTAGCCTGATTGCACTGGAGCTGGATCGCAGTAGGATGTCGAACCATTTCTTGGGTGGATTCTCCTGAGGAAGGACGGGGCGATTGTGCGAATATCTCACACCTTGTCGACCGCGCAACTCCTGCATCAAGCGCCTGTAAGTTGCCGGCCAGTTGCTACCCTTCTCTTCAACGTCGAACATCTCGGTGAATTGCGCCATTGACTTCCACTGCTTTTGCTGTTTCGATTGATGACAACTTGATTACCTCTTGCAGCAGCGAAGAGACGAAGCTGAAGCCCTCTCGAACGGCGATGGTGGGATATAGGCAAAATCAATAAAAAACTCCCACATCAGCAGGTTTCTCACAAATAACTAATCGTGATTCGGTAGAAAATCATAAATGACTTGAAAACTTTTATCATAAGGTAAAAAGATGAACCATACTTTCAATAAAATAAGGATAAAATAATAATTGTCAGTGAGGATGGATGAAAAGATGGATCCGAGAATAACTCTCCAGCTTTTTCACTATAGTGGGCTCCTTTTAAATATGGTTCAGCTCTACACTTCATGACCGACAAAAATTTTCCAACTATTAATGGTCTAGATCCCATATGGCTCCATTTCTTCTTTTATTCAAAAGGTAATTCGGCTCTTCACCTCATAAAAACTTTCGAGCCATTAATGATTATATTAAATTATAATTAATTATGATCACTTATTAATAAAAATTAGCTAATACATGAGATTTTCATTGACTTTGCCTATATCCTCGGGAATCAAGTCCGCTACATCATAATTTCAATCAAAGATCGGCACGTACCTCGCAAGAATTGATGGCGTAAAGAAGAAATCACTGTTGAAGTGGTTTCTTTACGCCGCACGGATTCCTGCTGTGCACCGTACCATATGGTATACAGCATATATTATTTATCACGTGATGGACGGTCACGTGTGCATACATATACGTTCGTTATATAACCATTCATCACATGGATGATATATTATGTACCATATCGTACGGTGCACAGAGAACCCGCACTCCTGTAGGAGCAAGCATCCTTTTGTTTGTGTTGTAATCTCAACGGATTTCTCTTCCATCACGGGAGACTGCCATCAGCACAACGAGACAAGAAACCTTCACATGGTGCTCCTTTTCCTCTTTACCACTTGACGACAAAGTTTCAGAGAACAATAATGTCGGCGTTTATGTTGCCCAATAGACATAACATCCAGATGATTTTATACCTAAATGGTCATTACAATGAGATTGCAAGGACACTGCGCCCGCCTGTCTCTAGAATGAATAATATAATTTCGATAGGTCGTTGGTAAAGATTCATTGGATCATATAGAAAAGAAAATCCTGGTGGCCGTGAAATGTAATAAGGAGATAAATATTTCGTGGCAAATATTTCAATTCATTTATAGACTGGATCGGAAGTTCAAATTTTGATTGTGTTACTTCCAATCTTGGAACATTGTTCGCAGTGTATGAAATGTTTCTGTTAAAGGAAATGATATATGCTAAATGACCAGAAGGTTGAACCTCATGAAATGAAGATTAAAATAATAGAATAGAATGGTAGTGGAAGATATTTATAGAAGATTATAGGACATTGAAAAAATGATTTTAGAGCTACAAGGAAAGAAGTATGATGAGGGAGGTTTTTCTAATGGAGATTTATCTATTTTTTGAAATACCTATTGATTTGATTGGATGTGATTAAGTTGTACAAAATAGATTATCAACCATGGTTCATAAAACTCATGGACTTTTTTTAATAAATTTGTTATATGGCCGAGTAATTGATTTAAAATATATATTATATTGCTCTCTAGTCGAATTATGATATGATTTTAGCCATCATGGTAGATCATTGGTCGCTCATGTTATAGAGCTGCTTTTCTTTCAATCCTATCAGCCAAGCTTGATCGTGAACATATATTATCTTGGGGATAAATCTCGTTCCCACGAAAATCTAGTTCGATGTCCAGCCTAATGCAACCAGTAGCCACAGAAGAGCTTCAGCGGACGGGTCTTAGCCAAATCCTTACAGCCGGTCGAACTACTTAGCAGCCGAGCTCCTTGGACGCCCAGCAGATGGGTCTTAGCTAAATCCTTACAACCGGCCAAACTACTTAGCGGCCGAGCTCCTTGGACGCCCAGCGGACGGATCTTAGCCGAATCCTTACAGCCGATCGAACTGCTCAGCCGACCGAGCTCCTTTGAACTTCTAGCGATCGAGCTCCTTCCGAACTTCCAACGACCGAATCTTAGCCGCATTCCTCCAGCCAGATGCTTACGAGAGTCAAACTCCCCTTCAAGCTTCCTCTTCGGCCGAACTTCTTCGAAAACTGGACTCATCCCAGATACTCTTCGGTCGGACTTCTTCGGGAGCTAAACTCACCCCAGACACCCTTCGAACGGACTTCTTCAGGAGTTGGACTCCTCCCTGACACCCCCTTCGATCGACCGAGCTCCTATCGAACTCCTCAGCGATCGAGTCTTAGCCGCGTATCTCCAGCCAGATGCCTATGGGAGCCAAATTTCTTTCAAGCTTCCTCTTCAGGAGTCCGAACTCCTCCGAAAGGGGCACACGATGAAGGCTTTCAACCCTTCATTCGGCTGGCTCTGCAGCCATCACCATCAGTCCGCCATAAGTGATAGCGATCCGCTATCAGGTGGCGATGGTTGTCGCCATCAATCCACTGTAGATGGCACCTTTCCATGAGACTGACTCCACCGAACCTCGAGCGGCCCACTAGCACGCGGCTGCAGCTGTCGCCATCAAGCTCCGCTATAAAAAGGATCCTCCAGATACGCTAATCTCTCTGATCTCTAAGCTCTTCTCTTCTTTTTTAAGCTCCGAAACTCACTCCCGAGTACTCCATTCTTGTTGGCCTAAGCTGACTTGATCGTCAGAGGGTCCTGCCGGAGTCACCCCCCATCGGCTCCGGACGGAACTTTATTTTGCAGGTCCCCGACGGCGACCTCATCGACCTCAATTTCAGCGGACTCCGATAATGATCAAATTCTGCGTCAACAGATTGGCACTAGAGGAAGGGCCCGACGATGATTTCTCTCTTAAAGGAAGCCGAGGTTTTCTTGTTCTTAAAGGAGTGCTCGACGATGAATTCTCTCTTCCCATTCCAAAGATCTCTCTTCTTGCTCTTTCAAATATTTTTCCAAAAAAAGATGCCCCCCAGGAGAGCCTCGACCCAATGATCGACGGCCTCCGCGGCCCAATTTCGTTCGGATCCATCCGCTCCCGCTCCAGCCCCGGCGACCCAAGCTCACTCTGTAGCCGCGGTGGATGCGGAGCAGTTCAACCTGCTCGTCCAGTAGGTTCGTGATCTCACGGAGGCAGTGCAGGCCATGCACCAGCAGGCCCCTGTACCAGCTCAATCGGCGTGAAATTCTCTAGAGTCGTGTGGTCCAGTTCAGGGGCGACCGACATGGGCTACCCGACCTCCAATCCCCGGAAGAGAAAGGCAACGGAGGGAGAGCCCCTGCTCGGACCGTGGCTCGACCCAGGGTGAAGCTTCGCACCCATTCGACGAGAAGACCTTGGAGATCAGAGACCGTGAAGATCTCCTGGATCAAAAGCTCTTAGAAATGAGCCGACGAATCAAAGAACTCCATCACACTCCCTCCTCATGCGGTAATGACATCTACACCGACCCTTCTTTTTTGCAGAAAATGATGCAGAAATTGGTTCCGTCGAACTTCAAGCTCCCGCAGTTCGAGAGCTACGATGGGACCATCAATTTGGTCGACCACTTGAAAGCCTTTCAGACAATGATGCTGCTCCATGGCACGCCAGACGCTATCCTATGCCATGCTTTCTCCTCTACCCTTAAAGGGCCGTCAGGAATTGATACTCGACGCTCAAGCCGAGTACCATCTTATCATTTGATCAGATGAGTCAACAGTTTACGGTCCACTATGTTAGTAGTCGGTATCCACGCCGAGGTTCGAATTCCTTAATGACATCAGGCAGAAGGAGGGGGAACCCATCCGAGCTTACGTCACCCAGTTTAATACTGCTGCACTGAAGGTCCGGGATCTGAACCAGTCAGTCGCCATGGTCGCTCTCAAAGATGGCCTTCAGAAGAACGACATACTGTTCTTCCTGAAAAAGAAGTATCCCAGAAATTTTACCGACATGCTAGCTCGGGCCGAAAGTTATGCCCGGACAGAGGAGGCCTTTGAGGCTAAGGACGATGAAGCCAGCGACAAGCGGTGAATCGGCAGGCCAGGCAGGCCCACTGAAGACAGAAAGCGGACTAAAGCTCGACCGCATTTCTAGACTCTTCCTGATCGCGGGCGAGCCCGAACTCTCCCTCAAGCTCGGAGGAGGAGAAGCTCTGACAGAAGGGCACGCCGAGGTTCCCCCCAGCGCCGAAGTTCTCCTCGATGACGATGATTTTACAACTACGCCCCCTTTAATGCTCCGAAGACTCAAGTACTGATAGAGATCCAGGAGCAACTTTCAAGATTGAAGAGAATGCGTTTCCATCCTAGCAAGCGTAATTTCAATAAGTTCTGCCTTTACTATCGTGACCACGATCATGACACTGAGGAGTGCATCCAACTCCAGGATAAGATCGAAGAGCTCGTCAGGCGAGGCAAACTTAGCCGATTTCTGCGAAGACGACATGAGGAGAAGGAAGATCGGCCAAGAGCGTTACCGTCAAGTGAAAAAAATCAGTAAGAAGATCGGCTGCCTCTTGGCGTCATCAATACTATCTTAGGAAGACCTCAGCAAGGGGAGACCAGCGGATCCAGAGGATCGGTGAAGAGGCAGAGGATCATGAAACCCATGGCCTTCACCGAGGAGGACGGTCAGAAAATCCAATTTCTGCACAATGATGCAGTTGTAATTTCTTTGAATATTGCTGACTACGATGTACGTCGCGTTCTGATAGATAATGGAAGCTCGATCGATGTGTTGTTTTACGATGCCTTCTCAAAAATGTCCCTGTCCGACGATCGCTTGGGGTCGATGAATTTTTCACTGGTACGATTTGCTGGCAACACCGTACCAGTCCAAGGCATAATAACATTGACCATAGCGGCAGGGCAACGCCCAAAGCTGGCCAAAGCTCGGGTCGACTTTCTAGTCGTAAGGATCCCGTCCGCCTATAATGCGATCCTTGGCCGACCTGGTCTAAATGCACTCCGGGCGGTAGTGTCAACCTATTATTTGAAGATGAAGTTTCCAACGAGTCACGGGGTCAGAGAAGTCAGAGGAGACCAGGCTCTGACGAGGTATTGCTACTCGATCGCCCTGCATAAAGGAGATCAGCCCAACCCTTATCTCGTTGATGGATTGGACGTCCGCGATGACCTCACTAAGGAGCGGGGCGAGCCTGCGGAGGACCTCATCTCTGTGCCCTTGAATGACAGAAACTCGGAGCATGTGGTGCAGATCAGCTCCAACTTGGCGATCGAGGTTCGGGAGCAGCTCGTCGCTTTCCTCAGAAGAAATGTGGACGTCTTCGCCTGGACCCCAGCAGATATGTCGGGGATTGACGTCGAGGTTATGGAACATCGGCTGACCGTCGATCCGAGATATTGGTCGATAAGAAAAAAGCTGCGCCACCATGCCCCGAAGAGGCAGAAAGCAATCGTCGAAGAAGTAGACAAGCTCCTCAAAGCCGGACTCATCCGGGAGGTTAACTATTCGACCTGGGTCTCGAACGTGGTTCTCGTCAAGAAAGCGAATAATAAGTGGATGATGTGCGTCGACTTCAAGAAGCTGAATAAGGCATGCCCGAAGGACAGCTACCCCCTACCCAGGATCGACCAGCTGGTGGACGCAACCTCAGGCCATGAGCTCCTCACCTTCATGGACGCCTTTTTTAGTTACAATTAGATACGCATGGCACCTGAGGATGAAGAGAAAACCGCCTTCATTACTGACCGAGGTCTTTATTGCTACAGGGTCATACCTTTTGGATTCAAGAATGCAGAAGCAACATACCAGCGTTTGGTTAATAAGGTCTTCAAGGAGCAGATCGACCGCAACATAGAGATGTACGTAGATGATATGCTCGTCAAAAGTCGAGCTTTAACAGACCATCTGGCCGACCTTGAAGAGATCTTCGATGCACTCGGGAAGCACAAGATGAAGCTGAATCCGATCAAATGCGCCTTTGGTGTAACCTCCAAAAAATTTCTCAGGTTCATGGTGTCGAGATGCAGAATCGAGGCAAACCCCCAGAAAATTCGAACCATTCGGAAAATGACCATTCCAAAGACGATCAAGAAAGTTCAGCACCTGATCGGGAAGGTGGCATCCCTAAATCGCTTCATCTCAAGGTCGGTCGAACGATGCATGCCCTTCTTCGAGGTTCTTAGGCGATCGAAGGACTTCTGCTGGACGACGGAGTGCCAACAGACATTCGAGGAGCTCAAAAACTACCTCGGCATGCCCTCGCTGCTGGCAAAGCCCAAACCTGGGGAAAAATTATTTCTGTATCTAGCTGTCTCCCCGGTGGCCCTGGCGGCAGTCCTAGTCAGGAAAGAAGCAAAGACGCAGCGACCGATCTACTACGTGAGCCGAGTCCTGAGGGACATGAAAATCAGATACTCCAAGTTAGAAAAACTAACTTACTATCTTCTAATTACTGCCAGAAGGCTTCGACCTTACTTTTAGGAGCACACCATAACGGTCCTCACGGACCAACCAATAAAAGTAGTTCTCCATCGAGCAGATGCTTTCGGAAGAATCGCAAAATGGACAATCGAGCTCACAGAGTTCGACATCAACTACCGACCCAAACCGTCAATCAAGACCCAGATACTGGCAGATTTTGTGCTAGAATGCACCATTTCAGTTGAAGCCGAGCTTGAATCGAGCGGGACTGGCACCAGAGCGAGGTCGAACTTCGACGAAGCCGAGCTATCGCAGCCGAACCTCCCCGAAGAGAGCGTCGATCTTTTTGAAGGTTCCTAGGCTCTGCACGTGGATGGTTCGTCCAACTCTACTGGAGCTGGTGTGGGGCTGGTCTTGGTCAGCTCCGAAGGAGTCGTTGTCGAGTATGCGCTGCGCTTTGAGTTCCATGTGACCAATAATAGGATCGAATATGAAGCGCTGATCACCGGATTAAAGATTGCAAGGGAATTAAAAGTAGATCGGCTTCAAGTCTACAGCGATTCCCAATTGGTGGTTGGTTAAGTTGGCGGCGGCTACGAGGCACGGGAGGAAAGCATGGTGAAGTACCTCAGGAAAGTGAAGAATTTAATCCCGACCTTCAACAGTTTCGGCATTCAGCACATCCCGAGGGCGGAAAATGCAAGAGCCGATCTTCTCTCCAAGTTGGCCGCTTCAACGCCGGCCGAACCGTCCAAAGAAGTATTTTTGAAAACTTTGAAGTGCCCGACCACAAAGAAATCTCAGGCCATCCTGCAGACAAAATTCGAGCCCAGTTGGATTGACCCATTGATCGCCTACCTTCAAGAGGGGGTCCTTCCCCACGATCGAAAGGAAGCTCGGAAGCTCAGGAATCAGGCCTCCCGCTACGTCTTATACAAAGATAGGTTGTATAAGAGGTCGTACTCCCTCCCATTACTGAGATGTCTTCGACCTTCAGAGGTCGACCTCGCGCTATGGGATGTGCACGAAGGACTCTGCGGAAGTCACGTAGGAGCCAGGTCCCTATCGCAAAAACTACTCCGGTAGGGGTACTACTGGCCGACCTTATTTCGCGATTCCATGGAATATGTTAAGAGGTGCAACCGCTGTCAGAAGAATGCCAGCGTGCAGAGACAGCCGGCATCCGAACTCACTCCGCTCAACTCACTCTGACCGTTTGCGCAGTGGGGGAATGGATATACTCGGCCCCTTCCCAACGACGTCTGGGCAGCGAAAGTTCCTCCTGATCGCGATCGACTACTTCACCAAGTGGGTCAAAGCCGAACCACTCACGAGATTACCGAGGCCAAGGTGCAGAACTTCGTCTGAAAGTCACTAGCCTACCGATTCGGCCTGCCCCGAACCCTCATAACCGACAATGGGCGACAGTTCACTGGGGCAAGGTTCGCCGAGTTCTGCGAAGGACTAAACATCTTCCACCGCTTCACATCGGTGGCTCACCCGCAGGCCAATGGGGAAGTTGAGATAACCAATCGAACCCTGCTGCAAGGAATCAAAGCGAGACTCGATAGGGCAAAAGGGGCTTGGGTGGACGAACTCTACCATGTCCTCTGGGCATACCGAACTACCCAGAGGGTGCCAACCAGAGAAACACCCTTCACCTTGGCCTTCGGTACTGAGGCAGTTATCCCGATCGAGCTTAAGCTCCCGTCTGCATGAGTCGTGGGCTTCAACGAGCGGCATAACTCCTAGGACCTCAGAGTCAACCTCGACCTTCTGGAAGAAAAGAGGGAGGAAGCCCGCATCCGGATGGCAGCCTACAAATATTAGGTGGCTCGGTACTACAACTCTAGGGTTAAAAATAAGACGTTCAGAGTGGGAGACTTAGTGCTCCGACGAGCCGCTGTCGCTCAGCCTCAGAGTTAAGAGAAGCTCGCCCCAAATTGGGAAGGTCCGTATGAGGTGACGGAGGTCATCCGATCCAGAACTTATCGCCTAAAGAAACTCGGAGGGATAGTGCTTCCCTGACCGTGGAACTCAGAAAATCTAAGGATGTATTATCGGTAGACTTCCTTTAAAAACTTCTTTGCTCTGCATTATTGATTTCTGGTATAAGAATTACGTGATGGTAGGAAAGAAATGAGCAAAAGTAGCCAGTAAGGAACAGGAGGAGAACCTCATCCTAACGCGAGCAGGTCAAAGATCTCTAAACCTCGACTGCAGGAGACAAGATCTCCCCCGGGTCAACACTGGCCGTGGAAAATAAGATATTCCCAAAGTTGAAGGTCTCGTTCACCTTAGATGAGACGGGGGGAGAGGCTCGGACGACGGTCCGCATGTGCCCCCACAGCCCGTTAGGAACAGGAGGAGGATCTCGTTCTAACGCGAGCAAAGTCGAATGTCTCATTCACAAAGAATGAGACGGAAGGAGAGACGTGGACGATGGTCTGTATGTACCCCCACAGCCCGTTAGGAATAGGAGGAGGACCTTGTCCTAATGCAAGCAAAGTCGAAGGCCTCGTTCACCTTAGACCAGATGGGGGAGATGGACCACGGTCTGAATGTGCCCCCACAGCCCGTTAGGAATAGGAGGAGGACCTCGTCCTAATGCGAGCAAAGTCGAAGGTTTCGTTCACTTTAGACGAGACGGGAGGAGAGGCTTGGACGACGGTCCGCATGTGCCCCCACAGCCCATTAGGAACAGGAGGAGGACCTCGTTCTAATGCGAGCAAAATCGAAGGCCTCATTCACAAAGGACGAGACGGGCGGAGAGGCGTGGACGACGGTCCGTATGTGCCCCCACAGCCCGTTAGGAACAGGAGGAGAACTTCGTTCTAATGCGAGAAAAGTCGAATACCTCGTTCACAAAGGACGAGACGGGAGGAGAGGCGCGGACGATGGTCCGTATGTGCCCCCACAGCCCGTTAGGAACAGGAGGAGGACCTCGTCCTGACGCGAGCAAAGTCGAGGTTAGGAATAGGAGAAGAACCTCATTCTAACACGAGCGTCCGCATCAACCTCGATCAAAGGAGATAAGATCTCTCTCGAGTGACCGGGCCAACCTCGGCTGGAGAGCTTCAACTTCGATCTCGGCTAGAGATAAGATCTCTCCCGAGCGACCGTGTCAACCTTGGCTGGAGAGCTTCAACTTCCACCTCGATCAGAGATAAGATCGAAGACAACCTCGCCCTGAGATCAGATCTCTTCCGAGCGCCTGCATCGACCTCGGCTGTAGGAGACAATGTCACCTCCGAGGAGCTCAACCTCTGACTTCGATCGCAGCGGACGAAGCCTTCCTCAACCTCGATTGGAGATGGGATCTTCTCCAGGCTTCAACTTCGATATCAACTTTAGCTGGAGATGAGATCTCTCCCGAGCTTCGACCTGGACCAGCATGGAGCTCAGAAGAAGACTTCGGCAGTCGCCTTTCCTGCACTCCCTTCCTTCGAGTTTCGAACTCGAAAGTGGGGGGGGGCTAGTGTTGGGGATAAACCCCGCTCCCACCGAAGTCTAGTTCGATGCCCAGCCTAATGCAACCAGTAGCTGCAGAAGAGCTTCAGCAGCTGACGGATCTTAGCCAAACCCTTATAGCCAGCCGAACTACTTAGCGGTCGAGCTCCTTGGACGCCCAGCAGACGGGTCTTAGCCAAACCCTTATAGCCAGCTGAACTACTTAGCGGCCGAGCTCCTTGGACGTCCAGCGGATGGGTCTTAGCCGAACCCTTACAGCCGGCCGAACTGCTCAGCCGATCGAGCTCCTTCGAACTTCTAGCGACTGAGCTCCTTCCGAACTCTCAGCGGCCGAGCCTTAGCCGCACTCCTCCAGCCAGATGCTTACGAGAGCCGAACTCCCCTCCAAGCTTCCTCTTCGGTCGGACTTCTTCGAGAGCTGGACTCACCCCAGACACCCTTCGGACGGACTTCTTCGAAAGCCGGACTCCTTCCTGACACCCCCTTCGGCCTACAGAGCTCCTACCGAACTCTCCAGCGGTCGAGTCTTAGCCGCGTATCTCCAGCCAGACTCCTATGGGAGCCGAACTCCTTCCAAACTTTCTCTTCAAGAGTCCGAACTCCTCCGAAAGGGACACACGACGAAGGCCTTCAACCCTTCATTCGGCTGGCTCTGCAGCCATCACCATCAGTCCGCCGCAAGCGATAGCGACCCACTATCAGGCGGCAATGGCTGTCGCCATCAACCCACCGCAGACGGCATCTTTTCATGAGACTGACTCTGCCAAACCTCGAGCGACCCGCCAGCACGCGACTGCAGCTGTCACCATCAAGCTCCGCTATAAAAAGGATCCTCCAGATACGCTAATCTCTCTGATCTCTAAGCTCTCCTCTTCTTCTCTAAGCTCTGGAACTCACTCCCGAGCACTCCATTCTTGTTGGCCTGAGCTGACTTGATCGTCGGAGGGTCCTGCCGGAGCCACCCCCCACCAGCTCCGAATGAAACTTTATTTTGCAGATCCCCGATGGTGACCTCATCGACCTCAACTCCAGCGGACTCCGACGACGACCAGATTCTGCGTCAACATATTGATTGATTGATACTATTTTATATTTAGAAATTAATCTCTTTTAAATCTTATCATAAAACTAATTAGGCGTGACCATAATTTTTGTACTCTATGAATTTATTTGTTTTGCCTATTTATCAATTTTGATGATACACAAACACAAATTCACAAGGATGAAATATGTAAGTAATTTATACAACGTATAAATATTTATTTGTGTACTATCAAGTTGTGTTGGGTTAAGTCAATCTAGGTTAGGTCGATTAGGGTTTGGCTGGGCTGATTTAAAGCCAGATCTGGATTGTTTTTCATGTCAATTGTAATACTAATCCAATCAAAATATATAAGACGTCACCCCAACCCTACCCATGAATGAGATGATGGTATAGGTTGAGGTTGAGCCTGACCCAAGTTTTCCATACTCCAACAGTGGCTATACCATAACTTGTCATTCCAAATTTGTGTGGCAACCAAACACACCTTAAATACTGTCATGAGCGCAGAAACCGTTCAAGAGTTGCAAGTAGATTTACTGCAGCTAGAAAGACGCTATTGCCGGGAAAGCACGAAGCCGGTAGCCAACCCTGGAGACAAATATTGCTGCCACTACAAGACTACTACAACATCCATAAACATTAATCCTGTATACAGATATTTGACGAGCTAATACTAATCCAACTACACATTCCAAAATTCCTTCTCCATGCCTTAATAAAATCAATTCATGGCAGCCAAAATGCTGTCCACCACTAACTAGCCTATAGCATTATCCATACATTACAACTTGAGTGCTGCTAGAGCTAAAATTGTATAACTGTCCAACATTCCTACACCACTTCAATCCCAACAAACAACAAAGCACCTCTTCTTTTATCCTACATAAATATATGCAACTAGGAAAAGCAGCACCTTCTTCCATGGGAAACATTGAGTACCTCATGGCATAGCAAATATCCAACTCTGTAGTACAATACAGACTGGCTCGACGAAAGCAGTTTGTGATCTAGTTTCGGGTGTTTGTGTCTTTATACAAATCACAAGGCAAGCTGAAAGAGCATAATGAACCAGGAAGGATCTGCAAGATTTTCAGAAATAGCCCATTTTCATGGAAATTGCTGCCGGTTATATGTATCCTCATGCACAAAGACCGGTTGCGTGCTCTGCGGAGGGATCTGAGGGTGCCCCATTGCAATGCCCTGGTTTTGCTGGGGATCCCAAGACTGCGCATTCTTTGATGATGATAAGGCAACATAGTAAACGATCCCCAGAGCAACGCTTGCGAGGGACATCACCGCCCCTCCAGAGAAAACTCCAGGCTTGACGACATAGCAATAGTTACCAAAATACATCCTTTCTTCACCATGCTGGTCGTTGAGTGCAGCACCAGTTAATAACAGAAGGAATGCTATTATAAAGGTCACCCTGCATGACGGAAAAACACTCAGCTCAATCAGTGAAGTGCACTAATAGGTTGCCTCCTAGGTGGTTGCAATATCGGGAACTTAAGAGGTTCAAGAGACAAATAATTAGTGAACCAAGATTAAACACAACTGTTATGACTAGTTATGGCACTGCCAGTTCTTTCAAGTCAACAAGAATCAAAACAAATTCTAGATCAAGAGCATCTTGATGTGACCCATAAAACATTCCATACTTGGCATGTGGTAACAGAAAATAGTCTACATGAAAAGTCTAGAGATATTGATATCATATGTAATGAAGGACAACAAAAGGCCGACATTCCAGGGCTTTGAAACTTCTCTTTATTTTTCCAACGATGAGCAAAAAATTGCTCTGGTGCATTATCGAAGCACCACAGGTAAAAAATCAAATTTCAAGTTAATGACAACATAACAAGTTGGATCCATCAGACATAATTGTAATGCTACTGAAACTAATCTTATCAGCACTGGACAGAAACTATTGTTAGAGGATAGAGACAATAAGGCCTGTAAGTCTTTAATGTAATAACCTTTCTTCAATCATAATGAGATGGTATGGAAACTTCCGATGAGGTGTTTGCGATTTGTATGGCACAGTAACTTAGCATTTTGTATATGAAGAAAACTACAGATTTTCTTGCTTTATCTTTGCTGTTATTCTGAGATTTCTCTTAGCCCAACCCATTATCAAGGTGTACACAATTGTTTCATAATTATAGGAATGATTCACACCATTCTTTCCTTCTTAGACACGGTAAACTCCTAAAAAATCTTAACCTATCTTTTCTTAGAGAAATCAGCATTTTCCCTCCAAGGATCAATTCAGTTGTTCATGCATACCCCACTATCTTTCTCACCATGCCCCTAATTGAGGACTACTAAATGAACCAGCCAATCTTGTATTGGTTTGGATAAATGAACAGATTAGTAGTTCTTAAACTGTCCAAGCATACCATCTTTTGAAATTATTTCCCTGGCTAGCACTTAAATACATAGGAAAGATTCACTAACTAGGACTGCCAGGTCAGGGGGGTCTGCTTAACTAGTTGAAATCTCTGAGAAAATATTATGTTTAAAACTTTCCTTCTTTATATATCTAAAAAATTTCTATAAGGCTAGCCAACTAAAAATGCATCAAAGTGGCGAACAGGGACAGCTACCAGTGGGGAGGTGGTGCATACTTTCAATTTGTATGGCTCCAAAGAATCTATCGTGGATAACTTCCAATAAAGAACATACAGACCACTGGAGACCAATCCTGTCATCAAAGAAGATCTATAATGCTTTTGCTTGTACTTTTTAAGAAAGGGTACAAAAGTAATTTTGAAGCCTATGAAGGATGTAATCCATTGAAACATGAACCCACAACTATTCCCCAAGTTCTTAGTTTGAAACTAATTGCAAAAGAAAGTAACCAAACAATTTAAGCTATTTAGCAATGGAAATGATAACAATAAAGAACCCCATTTCAGGAAAATTCACCAAGCTTTGGTACTTGCAAAATTCTAGCCCAAGTTGCTTTGGATAAATATAGAGGTCAGATATTGTCAAGCACATAGAGCTATTTACCAAAAAAAAAAAAGAGAAAGCACATGGTATTAAGACAGTATACAATTTTCAGGTCAGTTGCCTTCTTAATAATTGAGGAGTTGGCATCACCAAATTAATACAAGCCCTGACAAACAACTCTCAAACAAGGATGGCTTGCATGGGTGGTTAGTTATTTATTTTCAACCAACTATTAACCTAGAACATTCATGCGAATGAAGACCTGAGTTACCTGGACACTTGTGTCTGACTAAAAAAGCATGTTAGATACATATCTGAGTTGGAAAAGAATCAGTCTATCAGACACTTGGATACTTAAGAAGTTTGTTAATTGCCACTTCTAAGGATCTGCAGGGAGTTGAACTCTCACAACAATGAGTTTAACCTTCCATTTTCGTGTTATAAGTGAGTATTCCTTCATTTCACTGATTGGCCGAGGATGTAGGCATTGCAATTACTTCAGAAAATGTTATTTTTTCTTATATTCTTAGGTCAATTGAGAAGTTTGAATGAGAAATATGTATACTGAAAGACCTTAACTAATAATATCTTCTTAATGTCAATTTGTTAAGTTTAAACAAAGAACATTAAAGGAATAAATTACAATTTATCCTGCATATCCTTGTATCTCCTTTTCTCCTTCTTGCAAAATCAGACACTTCGACATGCATCCAAATCTGATTCTCTTGTCTGCGTCCATGCAACACAGATGAAGACCAAAAAGATTGCATACCATATGTCTGTTCTACATGCCAACCGGGCTTGATCAACTGGTTGGCTCCCTCTACTACTGGGCAGAAGTCCAAATTGAACCCTGATGGTGGCATTTCCATCTTTCTCAACAAGCATTTTACATGGTAGCGAATATACAAAAATTTTCACATATGAGATATGTCATGCACAGCTGTAAAGATCCAAACTGGAGAAAATCTGTGAGAATATGATATAAATTTTCCCCAAAGATGCCACTCTCACAGCATGGGTACTATTGAGGGTGCATTTCCAGGATTGTCCATTGTACAATTATCTAGATGGTTATGCCCCTCCATATGTTCGCACAACTTTTGACACAGCCTGCTCAATGCAGCTGCATGTATATTGGTTATATGCTGATAACACGTCCAACCCCTTCCCCTAAGCCCCCAAAAAAGGGACAACACATCCCAGTTCCCAAAATTAAAAGAAAACGTGCCCCTTCACCAATTCCAAACTCCCCACCCTTCATTTCTGATTCCTCTCTCTCCCTTCTTGATTTCATGGAGCCACCACCAATAGGCTGACAGCAAGGGTGTTGGCCCCCACAACAAAACCGACAACAATGGGGGCCACCATCCTAAGCAAGCTTGAGCTAGCATTGTCGCATACACCAGCACGAAGGGATCACCACTTTGATGAGTTCAAAGAGGCCAGCATCAAACAAGAGCTCCTTCATCTTGGCCATCCGTGGGTGGCAGACCCACATGGTGGCATACATAAACTACACATTGTTGGATCCACGAGCTCCACATCCTACCCAGCTTGACGATGGAGAGTAGTGTGGGTTTCTTGAGGAGCACATGCTTCCCATGCTTGGCCACGACCATTGCCCAGTGCATGTTGAGGTTGTTGGGAAGTGACACAGAGACCGTTTCAATGACTGGGTTGTCGAGGACAAATAATAAGAGCGATGGGCACAAAGTGATGAAGAGGCAGGTTTCGTCAAGGGACTGATCACCAACAGCGACAATGTTGCTGTTGGGGAGAGATGATGACCTGGGAGAACTTGTGGGTCATGGTGGTGCAACCCATGATGCCAAATCGCATCGAGTCCTCAACCATTGCTTTTGCTGCTCTTCTACTTCACCTAGTTTTGAGAGAGAGAGGGAGGATGGGATGATACGCGTAGAACATAGGAAGAGTTGGATGATAGACTTTTCACATATGGAGGATGGGCGAATCAGGAATCAGGATTTGTTATCTTCTTTTTCTTTTTTTTTTTTGTAAGACTGGTTTTTTTTTTGGGGGGGGGGCTGCATCGGAATGTGTAATATCACTCCTGGTGTGAGCATAGTAAAATGGTAAAATCATCCACAAAACTATATGGTGGACAATCCCAAAAACACACCCATGAAAGTGCCTAATCCCATGAGAGTGGCAACTTCAGGGAATTTTTACATAATATTCCCAAAATATTATATGTTAATGTATTGTAAGGTTGTGGAACACAAAGTGAGCTAGAACTTTACATTTGTTAATTGATGAAAGCTAGAAAACTTGGATATATTGACTCATAGATAGATGAAAAATGTATCGTATATATAAAAAAATGTGAGAATATTGTTACAGTTTTGCACATATAACACCTGGTGTCATCCATGTCCTCTGTCTCACTCGTGATCAAAATACCCAATGAACTAGCACCTCCATCCTTAGTTGCTAGAAGCAAGAGCAGTTACAGGTGCAGAAGTTGATAACTAAACCTATATTGACAACCATACCTTCATAAATCAATAAGGCGAGGTAACAGAGTGGAAGTCCAGATGCTTGCTTCCACCCTCAATGAGAATATATACATATTAAGTTCTCCAAATTTTTGAGATTCTGTTCCCTTTCTAAATCTCACACAATTAGCGTGTTCCATTAAGAAAAATCCAATAACACCCCCACTCCCCATATGTATGTGTATGTAGCAAAATCAAAAACTATTCATGCGTCACCAAACCCACTCTCCAACTCATTGTTGTATAATCTAACTTCCTACTCTAAGGGTGAAGAATTGTATGCATATTTAAGAGCCATATTAATAGCTTGATTATTTTAACAAGACCTTCTAGAAGAGTTTTCATAAGCATGAACCAAAACATCACCAGTCAGAATTAGATCAAGTCAGTTTTCATGTAGTTCTCCCAGTTGAATTTATTAAAAACAAACTGTAGTGCAAGAGCACAAAAAGAAACTAGCACGAGACATTTTTTGAAAACACTTTCAGGGCATTTAAATTACAGATTTCGAAAGTGCTAATGAACAATGTTGGCAAAAAACTGTTTAGGAGATGAAAATTTTAATCCATCATACTCCAGAATGTAGTCTGACAGTGTACAAATATTGATTGATTGTAATATGAAGCCAGTCAAACCTCACAAATGAATACCAAATTGAAGGAGAAATGCAGCTAAAGTATGAAATAGATATTCAAGAAGTATGTATTTAATAAAAAGAAATGTGCAGTCATGCCATATCTTTTGAGAGAACCATCTTATAGCAACACAGGTCATAATGTCCCACCAACAAGGTTCTAACCATGGACCTCCAGCAAGGGAAAGCCCTTGGGTGTGGGGGTGGTGGTGGTGTGGGCGGACCAGCCAGCTGCTAACAGCTGTTAGCCACAGTCATGCAACATCAAAGTCAACATAAACTTCTAGTTCAGAAGATTACCAAGAAATAATGAAGGATATCAATGCTACAGTCCAGTTGGTGTCCGAGGGATTTAGATGCTTCTTGCAACATATGCACCCAGTTACAGTGTTAATGATTGCCTGAGCCATCATAAGAGCTACTGCTGCAGTTAGGCCTAGAGCTAATGCTGGACTCCTTGGATATATACAATCCCCTGGCATTGTTGTTCGAACATCTGAGGCCTGAAAGTTAGGGATCAATTAAACAAAAAATACACAAATTTGACAAAAAAGATACCAATTTTATGACAAGCAATTTAGAAGGGCCTTCCAATGACAACTTTTATATACAAGTAGGCTACACCATCACACACAAGTCAATCAATAAGTAGAACAAGAAAATTTTCTGGAAGAGTTTATTTAGTCAGAAAAAAAAAAAAATAAAATAAAAAATAATATATATATATATATATATATATATATATATATATATATATATATCAAATGAATAGAAGACAATAAACACTCTAGGATGGTGATACTTTCTCTAGTCCCTTTGGTTCCAGAACTCATGACATCGCACCTTAGCCTTAACCTTAACCAACAAGCCTCCTCCATATACTTAGGGTAGGCTTTGTGAATCATGGTATTACTCTTCAAGGTCTAAAATGATCTGCCACCAGCTCTCAGCTTGATAGAAGCATGCTAAATTAGTGCTGAACTCATTGTCAAGGAAACTTTTGGGAAGAAGGGGCCATAGCATGAAAGTTAAAAGGCCGATTGGTGAGCAAAGAAACCTACCTTATTGGTTACACGTTGTAGACTCATGCAACAAGGTACTAACCCTCCTTGATTCTGGACTTGTATGAGATAGGGAATTGCCTTATGCCTTTATCTCTAATCATAACTCATGATGCAAAATGAACTGTTAGAACACAAAGATACATAACAACTGCAATTAGCAAATCAAAATTCAGCTTTTATATCAGTAACATATTTGTTGTGCTTTTATACGGTTATGTACAAATATATTATTTCACTGGAAACTCCAAGAACAGAAAATAATTGCAGAAAACATCCAATGAAATTTCCTGGTTTTGATGCACACTATTATCAAGCTCATCAACATACTGCACAATAAATAAAAAATTAAAAAAAATGCTAGAAATTGAAAAACATAGCATGGAACTCTAGAAATTATCAAGAACAACAGTCAGATGGTGGACCTGTGTGCTGTTCCAACAATCGATTCTAAAACCTAGACTACAATTCTATTCAATTTTTGATGGCAAATGATTATGATCAATGCTAAATCACTTTACTAGAAAAGTAAAAATGGATATAGTAATAAATTACTTAACCTAGAAGGAAAAAAAGAAAGAGCATTAAGGTTACTAAATCTAGAGCTTACAACTAGGAATTGAAAGCTTTTGTAGTACATGACAAAAGTAAGAAAGATTCTTTTACTCTATGCATCCTAAAACTGAAGATTGAAGTAAGAAAGATACTTTCTTCTTGATCATGCATCCATCATACTGTCTCACTATTGGCCCATTTCAAATCAAGTCGGATGTAGACCATACCACTATCACATGTACACCTTTCTAACTAGCAAATAAAGAGATGCACTGAAATATCCATGCCTTCATCAATGAGGTACACCTTCGATCCCTATGGTGACTTTGCTTCTTCAATATTCAAACTACCACCACCAACTACCCCTTGGTCAGGCATTCTTTAGTCTATGGCATCAAGGGTTTGGGGTCTTCTATTTCTTAGCTTGCTTGGATTCAAAAGCCAATTCGACGTGGCTTTGCTGGTCACAACCCTCATTTAATGGACATGTCTCCTTGTGCCGGGATTATATGCTTCATCATTTCATGCAATTGCATTGATAAGATATTCAAACTTGTTGCTTAAAACTCCCTTAAGCACATTTATTACCATCATGCATAGCCCTTGTTTCTTGTCTCATGTTTTGGCTAGTACTTTGGTTATTTTTTAGGGTAAACACAACCTTATTATTTACTTGAGCTCACACTGCCTTCTCCATGTTGAGAATTTTGATCCGCAAAATGGGCCAAACTTATTACCAAAAATTCCTCTGCGCTGTTGGCATACCATATGGCAGAAGAGAATAGGTGCTTCATACCACACAAACCTGCCATGAATCACCAAATCCCATGGATCACACCAATCCCCTCCTACTTTGAGGCACGCCAACAATCAACAACTCCATCTTGGCAAAGGGTTGGGGCTTGTAGCATTATCCATTTCATATTTGTGCTATTTCAAAATGGCTCCCTATTTGTTTTATTGAAATACCTTAGGTAACTTCTAATGCCTACCCTGGTGCAAGCCAATTTGCACCCCCCTTGTATATTTTTTTCATCAACCAGCATAGGCACTTCTTTAGCCCAGCATTGACATTTGCTCACTCTGAACATCCATTTTCATGGCATACACCTTTATATTCAACTAAAAAGTTCCTTCAAGATCTTACAACCATATCTAGCACAGTTTCCTGTCTTGGCAAGATGAGTGAGTCCCTTAATCACATATTGAGAAAGATATCTTAATACACCTCTTATAAGGATGTCCAAAAATGTTCGAAAAAAATACTTCAGGATAAAATAAAGAGCATAATCATTAAAGAAATAAAACTAAATCCCTGGCAAAAAATATATATATAAAAGAAAAAAACTGGACCTTTAACATGGAAAGTACCAACCAGACAAAAAAAGAAGCTTTTGATATGGCGAAAAAACTACTTCTGAATCAAGTCTAACGGCATAAGCACTAGAACCCCCTTATTAAAGATTAAATACGGCAAAAACGAATTAATGCTCCTAAAAGGTAGGTTAGTTTGTCCAATATCTAATAAAACGGAGCTTACTGAACGACCCAAATAGCATGATCGTTCCAAGATTTATTTATGGGGACCAGAAACCCTGTCCATAACCTTTAAAACTTGGCCTTTAACATGGAAAGTAGTAATCAGACACAAGCGGAAGAATTTGGTATAGCAAAAAAGTAGCAAAGAACATCTGCAACAGGTCTCCATGACCATCAAAATCCCCATATCGAAGACCGGACCCCAACAGGAACAAATCGATGCCTCAAAAAAAAAAAGCCGATTCCCTTGAAAATTTAAAAGTCTAAACTTGATCCACAACTCAAACAACATCCCAATCGGCGATACTCCATCATAGATCCAAACCAATATCCAAAAAAACAAAAAAAACAACAACTTCCCAACGATTTTAGGAACAAAACCACCTTCCAAGAAAGACCCATCCAAGAGTTCGAGTCCAACGAACTATTCACGGAGGAAAGTCCTTATTATTACGGGAGATGCATCAAACACCGCACTGCTTTTGGTCGAAAAGGGAAGAGCTTAGGCTCACCTTGACCCTTGTCGCCTCCGCGGCGAAGCCCAGCGCGGCGGAGAGAAGCCCCAGAAAGCCCGCCGCCACGCAAACCACCACCGCTTTCCTCTCCATCGCCCTCGCCCTCTAGCTCTTCCCAGCGCTAGCTTTGCTGCAGTAGGAAAGGCATCCGGGAAGTCGGTGGTTGAGCAATGGAGTCTTTCTTTGGTTTTTTTCTCATATTTAAATTTATGAAAAACAACCCTCTAGAAAAAAGAGGGAAAAAAAAAAAAAAAAAAAAAAAGAAGACAAAATTCCTTTATTCACCCATGAAGTTATTTATCAATTATATGCATCCTCTCAACAAATCATTATCTTATGAATTATAAAAATTTTGCATATGACCTCTAAAGATATTGTATTAAAAAATTGTCTTAATAATTATGTATTTGACTTCTTAGGACATCAGATTAAAAAGAAAAGTTCAACAATTATGTGCACGTATCCATGAGGAAAATGGTCATTTTAGTGGGAAAGATAAAAACAAGTTTGGTGACCAAATGTCTACCTTTCTTTGACATGTTCATGCTAGTAATAGACCTACTTAGTTAGGCCTGCCTCGGGGGAATCATATGCGTTGAGTCACGATTAGCACAAAAAAGGTTGGACCTGAGAGTCAAATCACATTAAGATAAATTTATGATTTGCTTGTAAATATTAAAAATTATTTTATTGCAAGTATCATTGTTATTGGAGTCAATTTCACTATTAAATTTCTTCCAATCCTGAGATCAAGCGGACGGGGAATGAAAAGGACGGGCCGTTCAACGGTCCTACAAAAACAATCCAAAGCGCCCTCGTTTGTTCACCGAAATTACAGAATGAACCATTCGGCGATCACGGACGGTAACTCGACCGCCTTCCGGTCCCTGAACCGTCCCCGTCTTCTTCTTTGTCACTGTTTTGGGAAGCACCGGCAGCATTCTTATCCTATCAACAACTTGATCTTAGGGCTGTCGGGTGGATATGGTCGATGGGCATCTCTCCATGCAAAAAATAAAATAAAAGACAAAGCTAGCTGCGGTGGGTCAGATAGGTCACTATCCACATCCGCATCTGCATTGTACTTATCATAAAATAGGTTGGTAGAGATAAATGGAATAATTTGGACTGGTCGGACCAGATAAAATTATAAAAATCAAAATATTTTTGTGCAAAAATTAATTTATGAAGAGAAAGAAACTTAGATCAAATTTAGGATGCATTCTACTAGGGGTAAAATCATACCTGCCGAAGATATGGCCGTATTAGATGTCGCCAACCCCTATATCATGAATCAGATCTTTGCTCCCATTGAGTCCGCGGGCCGCCGAAGCTTACTGGCGAGTTCAACGAAATTTGGTTTCGATTCTCTTGGTTGACTACCCAATTCGGTTGCTGAAATCAGCAACCATTGAATCCCAGTTAACCTCCATTCTGAGTTCATGTCCATTCGACTTCGTTGCAATTGGTTTCTTTTAAGTTTGATGACTACTAATCCCAGCTTGGTGAGATTGCAATCCATCAAACCCCACTCCATCTCTATCCAGGTTCAGCTCTCTATAAATTTGGCATCCTCCGAGTTTGGTACTAACTAACCTCGCCACTCGTGGTCTTCCTTCTTTTGGATTTGTATCCGTCTGAGCTCAAAGCCAGTCAAACTTGCCTCCAAGCTCCCTTTGGATTCAACGCAATCTAAATTCTGAAGCATCCAATCTCACCATGGATGGTCTGCAAGCCCATCCAAGTTCAGTTCAATCTAACCTGCTATGTGGTGACTCCCTTCTATGAATTCAACGACTGTCAATCTCGTCCTGATGCCAACCTTGCTGATAATCGGACTCAACTCCCTATCCTCCTGAGCTTGGCGAAATCTGACCTACTCTGGGATTCCTGCATCTCACTTTCAAATTAGCATGACTATCTTGCAACAGCTGGCCATGACTTAGATAAGGCAACTATAATTGCACGATCTATAAATTTCAACCACAAATGTTGCATCTTGCACTTGATCCGGTCAAAATCATCCACAGATTGCACCCCACGAGTGGCTCCAGCCTCTATCTATAAATAGGGGTCTCAATAGGATCTTTAGATACGAAATTCTTTCTTCTTGGATGCTCCATTTTTGTTGAACAGAATTCTGACTTGAGCATCAAAGAGTTCCTATCGAAGCTACCTTCGGTCAGGATATTTTGCAAGTCTCGCCATCAGAACAATCAGCACCACCCACTTCAACTATTTTTGGTGAAGATCGAAATTCTGCAATAATAAAATTAGCACTAGAGGAAGGATTTAAATCTTTTGCATCCCTTATCTTTTAAAGGAGCATGCAATCAAGAAGCAATGCCACTTAGAACATCCTCTTAGCATTCCAATGCCACCACCTTCTAGCCAGCAAAAAATCCAACCAACCACCAATCTCAAGCACAGCAACCAGAGGCCCCACCTCTACCACCATAGGTGGCAGTGATTAGAATCACTCAGTTCGACCTGCTTGTATAGCAGGTCAGAAACCTGATAAAGATGGTGCAAACAATGTAGCAATCCAACTAGGGTTGGAAGTGGGCTCAAGTCGGATCGGCTTTGGGTCAGGCTTTGGGCTCGGTCCGAAGCCATTCAGGTCGGACTTGGGCCTAGGAATAGAGCTCATTTTTCTTTTAAGTCGAGCTTGGGCAGACCTTTGACCCAGCCCGAGCTCGGCTCGAGCCTGAGCCCGAAGTTCAGCCTGAATTTAATCCAACTCATTTTTCTTTAATTTAGGTTTTAAAACTCTTAAGTTAAAATCTAAAATTGATTTAGACAATAAATGCAATGCTCCAAACTTGCACAGAGCCAACAAATGTGGAGCGGGATATAGAGAATTGAGTGATTTGGATATGTAATTGCTATATATTATGATAGCAAATAATGAATAGAGATTTTTTTTTTTATTTTGGTAAGTAAAAGGAATCGAGCTAGCCTAATATTTGGCCCAAATAATGAATTTGAGCCAGCCCGATTGGGTTTGGGTTGGGCTCGGGCCGGGCTCAAGCCTTAAAATTTATAAAATTTTTGGGCCTAAGCCCGGCCCAAAGCCCGAATAATAATTTTGGGCCGAGCTTGAGTAGGGGCAAGGCCCGACTCAGCCTGGCCCATTTCCAACCCTAAGTCCAATCCTGCATTGCAAAAAGCATCTTTGTCGAAACAGCTGCGGTCTCCCCCATGAAGTCTTGCACGAGGGAGACAGACTCATCGCAGCTGGCTCAGAAGCCCAAAGCGAAGAACCCTTGTTCACAAATGAGAGAGATCGAGCAACCTTGTTCTTAAACAAGGTCGGCCAGGTAGAAAACTCTCATTCTTAAATGAGGAAGATCGAGCAATCTTATTCTTAAATGAGGTCAGTCAGGTAAAAAATCCTCATTTTTAAATGAGAAAGATCGAGCAACCTTATTCTTAAACAAGATTAGTCAAGCAGAGAATTCTCATTCTCAAATAAGGAAGACTGTGCAATCTTATTCTTCAACAAGGTTGATCAGGCGAAGAACCCTCGTTCTTAAATGAGAAAGATCGAACAATCTTGTTCTTAAACGAGATCGATCAGGTGAAGAACCCTCGTTCTTAAATAAGAAAGACTAAGCAACCTTGTTCTTAAACGAGATCGGTTAGGTGAAGAACCCTCGTTCTCAAACAAGAGAGATCGAGCAACCTTGTTCTTAAAACAAAGTTGGTCAGGTGGAGAACCCTTGTTCTTAAACAAGAGAGACCAAGCAACCTTATTCTTAAACATGGTCCGTCAGGTGAAGCACCCTCATTTTTAAATGCAAGAGATTGAGAAGCCTTGTCCTTAAACAAGGTCGAATAAAAGACTTCCATTCTTAAGTAAGAGATCAAAAAGAATAAAGGTCGAGAAGTTCTTAAGAAACCTAAGTTCACACAACATCAAAGTATATTCAATACCATCATACATGAAGATGACTTTGGATGATCTCTAAACTTGGAAGAATCTAAAAATAAATTTTATTACTAAGGTACAAATCAAGATTACAGTAACCTCATAGAGGCAAAAAAAAAATCTATAAGGAATTCGATCAAGTATTCCGAGCTGCCCTAGGCAGCAACGACCTCAAAGGAACGACATCCAACATGACTTGTTCTGGGCTTGAAACATCATGCATGGATAGATCAACTCCAAGAAAAAGTTGTTCGACCAAATATCCACATCTATCAAACCCGGCTTTGCGTGCCATGGCTGAGACGTCACCCACCTCAAGAATCGTAGCACACCGAATCATAAGCAGCAACTTCTCCAATCACTTAATTGCTTCTTTAGATTCTTTGTCAGCCGCTGCACTCTTTGCCAAGTCAGTGTGAAGCTAGGTCAACTTGGCTTTAGATTTCTTACCAGCTGCGTCACTCAACATCAAGTCGATGTAGAGTCGGGTTAATTCGGCTCTATCTTTATTTAAGATTTCAGAAAGACTGCTGACAACATTACGGATCGAGGTCATCTCACTCTCGTCATGACCAATGTTCGATCTTCCAATACTCAGTACTTGTCTTGATCCACTTGCGGTGTTTCTTGCATCATTATACCGGCATCGAAGGTTAGTAACCTCCTCTTCGGTAGAGTGCAAGTGGTGCCAAAGGTTGACAATTTGCTCTTTAGTAGAGCACAATTGGTTCTAAAGTTGGATGACTTTCTTGGCACCCTTTAGCTTAGCCTCTTCAAAAGCATTATCGGAGTTGATGTATTGCTTCAAGGCCAAAATTTTCTTTCATGCCGCATGGAGTTCATTCCAGAGCCGAGCTACCTTCATAGTCAAGCTCCAAGTCTTTTTCTCGACAAGCTTTGTCAGTTTTTTGCATCTTTCAGCTAGATGATTCCTCTCGGCAACATGCTCCTTGGTCATTAGCCAGAGTGCGGACCTTAAAAGATCAAGTTTTGCTGAGATCGTGTCAAAGCTCTTCTTCATTTTTGAAAGTCTCTGTTTAGCTCCAATAGCTTTCTTTTTTGCCCGACCTGCCTCATCCTCAAGAGCTCCAAGGCAAACCCTGATGGAAACAGCATGAGATAAAAGGGTCAGCACGAAGAGATTGAAGGACAACTGCAGTGTCCACACCGACCCAACTGTTTAGAAAGCATGGATCCAAGGATTGGCGATTATGAGATGATGCAAGGTAAATAAAAGTATATTTCATTTCATTGATAGAACTTTTATAACAAAAATAAAAAAATAAAAATAAAAATAAAATAATAAAGAGGTACAAGTTTAGACCTCCCCGACCTCAGATTGGGGGATGGTCAAAAAGTTTGGAGCAGCGATCGAAGAGCTTGGAGCAGTATCAACATGCTGATCAGCCCCTCTAGCTATTGGCAGCAGCGATGGAGGTGACAACAGTGGCTAGACTTCGGATGCATCCGATGTGAGTATGTCATTAGCCATCGATCCAGGCCAAGGAAGATCTTCTGCTTCTTCATCATCATCTAAGAAAGAGAGGTCCCACTTTGGATGACGTGCCATAATTTTCTCCTCATGACCAACTAAAAAGGCTTCTCTACCAAATGCCACCTTTATCTTACTGAATTCGAGCAAAGCTTTAAAGGCTTCCATAGCAAGGCATCTTGCCTTGGTGACTTAACCCTCAGCTTGCTTCTTCATCTCCATGACCCTGGCCTCTACCGTTCTCCTCCTCTTCTCCTCCAGAGCTCCATCGGCCTCAGCTTTCACCTTTTCAGCCTCGATCTTTTCAAGCATTCCTTTTAGATGCTTTATTTTGACTTTGACCACCTTTTGAGCAGCCTCAGCCTTGTCACGGACCTGGGTGAGTTCTGACCTAGTGGCTCCAAAGGCATTCATGAGAGCTGTCACACAATGATTCAACTAAATGCAAAAATAGGGAGGATTTATATTTAAAAGCTCAAAGATGATGGGAGAAGGAGAATTGGATTTACCTTGAGAATGGAGGTGAAAGTTTCTTTTCGTTGATCAAGGAAACTTAGTTCCTCCATCTTCTTGAGCTCAATAGGAAGAAGACTCTCTTCAACTAGACAACAAACAACACTCCAATTATCAAAGATGACCTTCACTTTGGCTAGACTTAAATCCTATTCCTCTAGAGCAACCTTTATTCGAGTCGAATCCTCTTCCTCAACTTGGGAAGCAGACCTTCGGCTCTCCCTAGCTTGGGGGATAGTGGTTGGTGACTTTGACGGATGAACTTGAGTAAGAGAAGCTAAAACCACTTCAATCCTAGCGGGAGATGGAATAGGCGACGCTTCGGTAGCCATCTTGGACTTCGTTTGACTGATTCCCAAATTTGAAGCCTTCCTGTTCCTCAACATGTCCCTTCTCAACATTTCTAGCTCCTCCAGCTTCATCTCTGCAACAAATCAAGGCAAGATCAAAAAAAGAAAGGGGGATAAAAAATAAACTATAAATTGAATCCTTGCCTCTAGGGTCAACCAAGCTAAGACCAAAACTATAGAGAGACTGTTTTGACAATAACTATTTTAAGAGAGAAATTTTGTACCCCTATAAAGCTCTAGCGCAATCGGAGTCCTCTTACCCCAACCTCAGGACCTGAAACATTGAGCCTCTAGGCCAACCCTAGTGAGGAAGCTCTCAATTTTCAGCCAAAGAGTTTGACACAAATAGGAACCGCTCCTTCCATCCATGCATTAAGAAAAAAGCTTCCTTTATTTGGCCCAAGGTACCTCTTTGAGGAGAGACATACCACCAGCCCTTGATAGTAGGATGCCTCTTGATAGTATAAAAAAATTAGAAAAGAGAAATAGTAGGCCAAACTTTGGCTAGAAAGTAAACAACCAAAAAACTTATAATGAAACGAAAGAAGTTCGGGATCTACCGAACATAGGGAGATGTGCATAAACTAGAAGACCTCAAGAATGAAGGATGGAATGGGCTATGTAAGCCCAGCTCGAAAAGACTCTCCTCGTAAACCCCATGCCGTCTTGGTGGAGGAGCACAAATATGACCACTTAGCCCCAGCAGCTTGAGCTAATACTTGGAAGGGATTCCAAATTGAGCCCGAATGAAACTCATATCATCCAAGTTCAAAACAAAAATAAAAATACTTGGTACAAAAATCAATCCAATATCATGCCCAGGACCCGATCTTACATAATCATCTTCTGAAGGAGAAAAATCTGAAGACTAGTTCCCAGCTGAACTACTAGAACTAGTCATGATAAATAACAAAAAAAAGCAAAAGGGAAGAAAGAGAAAATGAGAAAGTCCAGAAGCACAAAGGTAGGGAGAAAATGAAGAAAAAGACCAAAAAATCAAGGTGAACGAACAAAACAAGATAAAATCCTAGGATGAGATAGAAGATGGAAAGAATAGAAAATAAGAAGTAAAAGAGACCCACCTACAGGTATGCAGGCGACAAAAAAAAGGCAGGGGATGACCAAAATCGGAGATTGATGGTGGTGGACGGAAGGACCAATGGAGATGGCCAGAATAGGAAGACTTAGGCAAAATCCCAAGCTAAAGGGCTCCGACTGCTTCAAATGGAAAAGATTGTAGGAAATAAAAGGGAGAGGAAATACCTAAGTGCACCTTTTATGGAGCACAGAAAGTTGGTATAGCTTAGATACTGAATGACCACTGGCCAATGGATAGCTGACGGCTGGCAAAACCTGATAGACCTAGGAGAATGTCAAATGGCTCTTTCAATTCTGAACATGCCAAAAAAGGAAGTTGCTTTCCATAATTATTGAAGTGACACATCTTTTCATTTCCTCCAAAAAGGTGTGCCAACTAATTCTTCCCTCGATTGCATATCCTCGACTAGTCCGAACTAGAATGCTCCTTTTACCTGGATCCAATCTAATCCAAACTCAAAAGCAGAGGGACATATGTTGGGGGTAAAACCATCCCCACTAAAGATATGGCCATATTAGATGTCATCGATCCTTGCTATATCATGAACCAAATCTTTTCTCCCATCGAGTCCACTAGCCACCGAACCCTTTTGGTGAGTTCGGCAAAATCTGATCTCGATTCTCTCAGTTGATTATCCAATTCGATTGCTAGAATCAGTAGCCATTGAACCCTAGTCAACCTCCATTTTGAGTTCATATCCATTCGACTTTGTTGCAGTTGGTTTCTTCTAAGTTCGATGACTACTGATTCTAGCTTGATGAGATCGCAGTTCACCGAACTCTACTCTAGCTCTATCCAGGTTCAGCTTCCCACAAATTTGGCATCCTTTGGGTTTGGCACTAATCGTCCTCACCACTCATGGTCTTCCTCCCTTTGGATTCATATCTATCCGAACTCAAAGCTAGCTGAACCCGCCTCCAAGCTTCCTTTGGATTCGATGCAATCTAAGTTCAGAAGCATCCAATCTCACCGTGGATGGTCTCCAAGCCCATCCGAGTTCAATTCAATCTGACCCTGCTATGCAGTGACTTCCTTCTATGAAGCATTAGATATGAAGCATTTTACCAATATTAGGCAACATTAGGAGACAAATCCAACAGAAACAAGTAGATATGAAGCATAATATAAAGGAAAGAAGATCCCAGCTTTATCCTTTATCCCGGCAGCTGGTGGGAAGTAAGAAGGCAGAGTATTAGTCAAAGCAAACTTTAAACATATTCCTAAGCTGGTCAGATTAACCAACATATACTATCTTGAGAGCCTAAATAGACAAACCTATCAGAATGATGCAGCATCTGAACCATATAAGTGAAGGCCGTTTGGTATTCTAGAGACACATACAATTATCCGTTGGTGCCAGAAGAGAAAGTAACATACAAATAGATAATTAGATCCATCACATGATTCCTCTAAAATAGTGAAAAAGTAATTTGCTCATACTAAAACCTGCGACCAAAAAACAAACTTTCTTTTTTTATTTTTTTCTTTTGATTTTTTCTTTCTTTTTTTTTTCCACACGAGCCAATCTTCCCTTTTGTTGTTGCTTAAAATAATATGCTTTGAAAGCGAAGCGGTCAGTTTTGCGTAGCAGTGCTGGAGTGACCTACAAAATAAAGTTCGAGCTAGAGGATTTGACTCCGACAAGAATCCTCCAATGCTCAAGTAAGTAGAGAATGATGGAGCAATAATAGATTCCCTGAGAGAGATTAATTATGCTTATATGCGTCCTTGGGGCTTAGGATATTTATAGAGGAAACATCTCATGGATATTATGCTATTCCATTAATTTTGGGCCACTAATTACGTGGTTCTAAGATTAAGATCATTTTCTCAGAACGGAAAGACTGTTACCGATATGATTGGAATGTCTTATCTGTTCCCGCGAGTTTAGATGGAGTGGAAAATAGCTTGATTGTGATTGGACTACAGCTGGATTATTGCTTATCTTCGAAAGAAGCCTTTGGAAATGCCGAAGAACTATTTATTCGAGGTGATTTAAAAGGTCATGAGCACCATTATGAGATCGGCTCAGCAGGGCACTTCGGCTCACTCTTCGGATCAGAGAAGATGTGAGGGGTCTTCATATCTTTAAATACTAATTATGTTTTAATACCGATCTGAGATAATTCAGGCATTAACCAAGCCAATCTGATGCGTTTATATAAGCACCATAACACCTATCTCCATACTGTGAAAAATAGCACGTCGAAAATGGCAGCAGACCCATGAAGCTGAATGATGAGTGAACAACAGTATACTTGCATGATAATAATTGGGAAACAAAGTCATAGCAGCAGAGAAGATCAGTTGAAAGCAAGTACCAATTCAAAGAAGCAATCAAATATATAGATATAGCCATCATATTGAACCAACAAGTTGAACAGCAGTGAAGATATACCCAACATGTAGGAAGGAACAATAATGAAAGACAAGGAGCATTTGACCAGGGATCCAATAACAACTTGAATGGTGAGATGATAGCAGCCATGCTTGATGAGTATAAGATGAAGTTTGAAGAGGATAATGCATGTGATGTCTCTGAATTTGTTGTATGTTGTCTTTAATTCTTCGAATTCCTACAGTACATGAAGCTTGAAGAGTTGAGAAATTAGGTTGACTTGAATACATTATTGTTGCTGCTAGTTCCGACCAAGGTCGAAAGGCAGGCGGCTGAGCTTTAGAAGGTGAGTGACTGGACTTGATGAGCTTTTGGGCAAAAGTGCTAGAGCAATCTGTAAAATAAAATTTAGATCGAAGATTTTTGTTCCGACGAGAATTCTCTGATGCTCAAGTCAATAATCAAAGAACAGCAGTAGCAACCAGTGATTCTCTGATATGGATTACTTACCTGGATTCTTGAAGGTTTGATTATTTATTAAAAAAGTAGTTGAATAATCGTGGGAACATGCATTCCAAGGTTGTTGAATCATTAGACATGCTGTTGTAAGCGAAATATTCAAGCTCTTATCTATTTCTACGAGATTAGAAAAGTTAGTTGCTTCTGAGCTTATCCACTTAGGATGAATGGTTGCTACACGTATCAGAAAACTAGCTGACTGAGATAACTAAGGAAGCTCATGTGCTAAACGGGCTGTTAAATAGATATGTCCCATTGATACATGCATCTTGGATAGAAATGCCTCAGCATATTCTAGATCACATTTAGAAAGAGGTGCAGGTAGAGTATATTTATAATTTTTATTTTATAATTATGTATTTAATTCTAGATTATATTTGGAAAGAGGTGCGAAACCGGAGGAATTCCAAATTACTGGTTGCCCATGTTTTTAATGTAGCAGCATAATTTTTTCAATGGTTATGTTTTTAATGTAGCAGCATTCACTTTTCCATAAGGAGTGTTAGGTATTGGTGTCAAATCAAAAATTAACATAGATGATCGCCTGGGGTATGTGCCCCTATCAGTATCAGGTGAGGTTCTCCTCATAGATTTTGGTAGATGTGTCCATGTGGATGCTTGGTTTTAGTTTTGAAGTTCCAAACAAACTTCAAACCACGAGCATGGATATTAGCAAGACTCATCATCCTAGACTTCTACACATTATATGATTACTAACTTTTTTAAATTTTAATTTTATAGGTTAACACAGATGCCCTTAGTGAATATAGAGAAAACTAATTAAGGTCCGTTGGTGAGATGTGGAGGAATTGGAAGCCTTATATCAAGCGTCATTACTATGATGAGCAGCAGAGGGAAGAAGATCTCATCTCTAGACCTCCTCCACGTGTGAAAGCTGATCAGTGGGAGGTACTTGTTCGTTATTGGGGACAAGAAGATGTCCAGGTACGTATTTTTTAATTACTTTTGTGATTAGTTTCTTTTCATATAATGAAAATATATTATATATATTTTTAATTACATTAATAACTCTTATAGGCACAGTGTATACGAAACAAAAATAGCAGGTAGATGTTGAGAGGCTTGCATAAGACAGGAAGAACTTCATTTTCTATTATCAGGACAAAGTATATTTAGAAAATTACAAGTTTATATTAAATATAATTCTAGTGCAAATTCTTATATATATATATTTATATATGGGTTATTTATGTTAATAGATGGAAGAAGGAGGATTAGAAACAGATCGACTAAGCATGTTTATTAGAACACGTACTTCAAAGTAGGGTGTCGTTGATGTGGATGCACAAGAGTGTATTGTAAGTGCATCATTTAAATTCTCTTTACATATAGTATATTTTACATATTAATAATAATATTATAATTTTTTTTATTATAGAAGGAGATGAAATGTCGACTTGAGGAGGTACCTAGGGACAAGTGCACACCAAAATTGAAAGATGGTATCCTTTTAGAGGTGATGGGAGAAGATGGACATGGATGGATTGTAAATTTTATTTTGATATTCTAAATGCATGCTTTAGGTCAAGAATATCAATAAATTCAGGATCATAAAGAGGGTTTCATAATCTTTATACCCGATGCGGAAGAATTTATTGCGGAAGAGAACGACATCTTCTCTACCTGAAAATTGATTTTTCTTCCTTCTTCCGTTCCTTATGGCGTAGCAATAATGATGGAGTTTCTACATCTCTCTCATGGGCAGGGATAGGACCTTTATTTATAGATTTTTATCGGTACTCCAATCAAGTAACCAGATGAAACTTAAATTCTATTTGAATTCAAGTTTATCACTATTATAATTCAAATTCTAGAGTCCATGATAAATTGGCCACTTAATCGGAACATTTTCTAACATTCTCCTACTTGGCTCGATTATAACATTATACATGAACCTTAAGCATTTATAATGAAACAAATCTCTTTCTTAATATTCATCATAATTATCTTAGTATGATAAATTACTGACTGTGATTTATGACAGTCATACACCATTCATTTAGCATACTCCCTTCCGTATGCCACAATACTTACAATTTAACATACTAGATTTATAAGATAGATATATATATACATATATACCTTTTCATTATGGTCCACAATAATGTCTCAAAAAAAAAAATTCTATTATAATAAAATATAATGCAATTTATGTGTACACCATCATAAGAAACAAAAAATTTATTAATATAAATCAGAAACACTTTATTAAGCTCAAAGTGTCAAAATATCATTAATATATTATTCATTAATACAATCAAGATCCATTCTATGTATATGTTCTTTAAATGTCTTTGGTTGCAAGTCTTTTGTCAATCATGAGATCGATTCCAATATGTTCTATAGACACTTTTTGTTTCTGAACTTCCTCCTTAACAACAAAATATTTCAATTCCATGTGTTTTGCACCTCTCGAATAATTATCATTTTTGGAGAAGAATACTGTTGTAGAATTATCACAGTAAATTTTCAGCGGCTTGGTAATGGTGTCAACAATCCCAAGTCCTAAAATAAAGTTCCGTAGTCATAATGCCTGGATTGTGGCTTCAAAATATGCTATAAACTCTGTTTTCATAGTTGATAAAGCAATGACAGACTCCTTGGCACTTTTTCACGATATTGTTTCTTCAACAAACATAAAGAGGTAACCATATATGGATTTTCTGCTGTCAGTGCATCCAACAAAGTCTGAATCTGAGTATCCGATCACATCTAAGTGATCGCATCTCCTATACATGAATATGTAATTTTTCGTTCCTTATAGGTATCTCATGACTTTCTTTACAGTTTTCCAATGATCTCTGTCAGGATTACTTTAATACCTACCAGCATTCCAACTGTAAAACTGATATCTGATCTTGTACAAGTCTTCACATACATTAAACTGCCTACAACAGAAGTATAAGGAATTGATTCCATTTTCTTTCCTTCTATATTATTCTTTGGACATTGCATGAGACTGAATTTATTTCATTTCTGTATTGAGATAATTCCAGCTGAACATTTGTTCATATTAAATCTCTCTAGAATTCTTTTGAAATATCCTTTCTGAGATAAACCTAGAATATCGTGTGATCTATCATGGAATATTTCAATTTCTATCACATAGGATGCCTCGCCCATATCTTTCATTTCAAAATTCTTTAAGAGAAAATATTTCGTCTCATGCAATATACTTAAATCATTAGCAGCAAGCAAAATGTCATCAACATATAGAACTAAAAATATAAACTTACTTTCACTAATCTTTTGGTATATACACCGATCAACGATATTTTTTTTAAAATCAAAAGATATTATGGTATCGTTAAACTTTATGTACTATTATCTAGAAGCTTGTTTTAGTCCATATATTGATTTCTTTAATTTACATACTATTTGATCTTTTTCTTTTATCGAGAAATCTTTAGGTTGATCCATATAAATTTCTCTTCTAATTTTTTATTAAGAAAGACTGTTTTCACATTCATTTGGTGTAACTCTAAATCATAATAAACCACCAATACCATAATAATTCTTAATGAGTCTTTCTTTGAGATTGGTGAAAATATTTCTTTATAATCAATACCTCCTTTCTGAGTATAACCCTTGGCAACAAGCCTGGCTTTAGATCGTTTAACATTGCCATCTGAGTCACACTTGGTCTTAAAGACCCATTTACATCCGACTCGTTTAGAATCTTTTAACAATTCAACAAGATCCCAGACTTTATTATCTTTCATGGATTTTAACTCTTCTTTCATAACATCAATCCATTTGTCAAACGCAGAACTTTCAATGGCTTATGAAAATAAAATCAGATCTTTATTAATTCCAATATCAAAATTTGACTCCTATAAGTACACCACATAATCATCAGAAATAGCTGATCTTCTTTTTCTCTTAAATCTTCTTAAAGATATTCCTTGTGATTTAGGAATGTCAGATATTTGTGAATTAGTTCCTTCATAGGATAGTTCATCATTCGAATATTGTTCATCATTAGGTACAATATTTTATATAGATGTAGATGAAGAAATATTTATGGATAATGAAATATCTATCCTGACTTTCTTTATTTTCATATTATTTCATTTATTACTCCCACTGACTTCATAATTTTTAATAAATCTTGCATTGTTAATTTCAATAATTTTCGGACTATGGTTTGGATAATAAAACATGTATTCTTTAGATTTCTCTGGGTAATAAATAAAGTTACCACTAACCATTCGAGAATCTAATTTTCTTTCATGTGGATTATAAATTTTTGCTTTCGTTGCACAACCTCAAACATGAAGGTATCTTAAACTAGATTTTCTTCCGATCTACAGTTCAAAAAGAGTTTTTGAGACTACCTTACTACGAACCTAGTTTAATAAATACATAACGATTTTAAAAGCATACATCCATAATAATTTAGGTAATGAGAAGTTACTCATCATATTTTAGACCATATTCATTAATGTTCGATTTTGTCTTTCAGCTACACCATTTTGCTGAGGTGTACCTGGCATAGTGTATTATGCATATATACCATATTTTTCGAGAAACTTTGCAAATGAACTTGGACATTGTCTTATTTTATTATATTTTTCATAATATTCACCATCTTTATCAGGCCTTATGATTTTCACCTTTTTATCTAATTGCCTTTCAATCTCATTTATATATACCTCAAGGACGTCCACTGCTTGAGACTTTTCATGAAGCAAATAGATAAAACCATAACATAAAAAATCATTAATAAAAATGATAAAATATTTATCTTCACTAAAGAATAGAATATCAAAAGATCCGCATATATCAGTATGTATAATTTCAAGAAGCTAGCCGCTTCTTATGGTGTCTTTCTTATTATGTTTAGTTTGCTTTCTCTTGATGCAATCTATACATATACCAAGATCAGTAAAATCTAAATTTGGTAAAATCTCATTCTTTACTAATCTTTCTAATCTTTCTTTGGATATATGATCCAAATATTTATGCCACAAGTAAGCAAAATTTTTATTTAATAAACTACACTTAATACCACAATTATGATGCACAGTAAGAAGGAATTCAGCAAAAAGATTATCAAATTTTAATTTATTTAAACTATCAATAAGTACTCCAAAATTAATAAAAGAAGTATTTTTATATAAACTAAAACAACCAAGTCCAAATCTAAAATTAAACCAAGATACATTAAGTTTCGAAAGAGAAACTAGGTTCCTAAAAATTGAAGGTATATAAGCTATCTGTAATAGATCCAAATGATGGTCAGTATCTAGGATCAATTGATAAGTTTCTATGCCTTCAATCGAAACTTTCATGCAATTCCCCATGAACATAAAGTCTTCAGTTGGGTTTATGGTTTGTGTTGGTGCAAAATCTAGTTGACGTCGGATCGAGCTGGAGTCGAGAAAGATGAGGTCACCGTCGGTGATCTATAAAATAAAATTTTATTCGAAGTCGGTGGTGGTGGCTCCGATAGAATCCTCCAACGATCAAGTCAGCTCTTCTGACCAATAGAAATGGAATGCTTAAAAAAGAGTTCCACAGAATTTTGGGAAGGAGAAGAGAGCTTAGAGAAAATATATTTGGAGGATTCTTTTTGTAGAAGGAGTCCAAAGCTGATAGTGACAGTTGTAGCTATCTGATAGCTGACCGTTCGGAGCCGCATGAAAGGGGCATCGCCTTCAGTAGATTGACAGTGATAGCCATAGTCATTCGGTAGCTAACTGCTTAGAACTACGTGAGAGGGGGCATCGCCTGCAGCAAACTGATGGTGACAGCCATAGCTATCCGATATTGAGTCACTCAAGGCCACGTGGAGTTCGATATGGAGAGGAAGAGGCAACGTCAGACTGATAGTGATTGTTCATTGAGATTCAATAATCGAAGTTCGAAGAAAGTAGGCGTTGATCGATGAAGAACTTTGACATACACCAATTCTAAAGTTTGGACTCCTGAAGGAGTTCGATTGAAGAAAAAGTCTGGAAGGAGTTTGGCTCCTGAAAAAATTTGACTGAAGGAGAAATTCGAAAGAAGTTCTGCTCATATAGAAATTCGACTGTAGGAGAGATCTGAAAGGAGTTCGGCTCCTATAGGCATCCGACTGAAGGAGAAGTCCAAAAAGAGTTTGACTTCTAAAAGAATCCGACTGAAGGAGGAGTCAGGAAGGAGTTTGGCTCCTATAGGTATTCGACTGAAGGAGAGATCTGGAAGGAGTTTGGCTCCTAGAGGAGTCTGACTGAAGGAGAAGTCCGGAAGGAGTTTGACTTCTGATGGAACTTGATCGAAGAAAAAATCTAGAAGGAGTTTGGCTCTTGAAGGAATCCAACTGAAGGAGGAGTCTAGAAGGAGTTTGGCTCCTATAGAAATTCGACTATAGGAGAAATCTGGAAGGAGTTCGATTCTTGTAGAAATTCAACTGTAGGAAAGATCCGGAAGGAGTTCGACTCCTGTAGGCATCCAACTGAAGGAGAAGTCCGGAAGAAGTTTGGCTCCTGAAGGAGAGCGACTGAAGGAGAGATCCGAAAGAAGTTTAGCTTCTGAAGGAGTCCAATTGAAGGAGGAGTCTGGAAGGAGTTTGGCTCCTAACGAAACTTGACTAAAGGAGAAATCTGAAAAAAGTTTGGCTGGGGTTTGACCACTGGAGGAGTTTGGCTATTGAAGAAGTTCGACTGGGGTTCGATCACTGAAGGAGTTCGACCGCTGGAGGAGGTCGGCTGGGGTTCGACCGCTGGAGAAAGAATTTTTGATCGAAGCTCTTCCGTGATTGTCAGTTGCATTAGGCCAAGCATCGGACTGAACTTCGATGGGGGCGGAATTTATCCCTAACAATAGTCTCCCCACTTTCGAGTTTGAAATTTGAAGGAAGGAAGTATAAAAAAGATGACTATCGAAGTTCTTTTTGGGGCTCTGCACCCATTAGGATTGAAGCTCGGAGGAGGTCTTATCTCCAGCCAAGGTTGACGTTGAAGTTGAGGTTTAGGGGAGATCTTGCCTCCAGCCGAGGTCCAAGGAGATCTTATCTCTTGTTGATGTTGCGGTTGAAACTCGTGGGAGATCTTATCTCCAGCCAAGGTTGACATTGAAGTTGAAGCTCGAGGAAGTCTTGTCTCCAATCGAAGTTGACGTTGAAGTTAAAGCTCGAGGAAGATCTTATCTCCAATTAAGGTTGACGTTGAAGTTGAGGCTCGGAAGAGATCTTGCCTCCAGTCGAGGTCCAAGGAGATCTTGTTGACATTGCAATTGAAGCTCGTGGGAGATCTCGTCTTCAACCGAGATTGATGTTGAAGTTAAAGCTCGGAGGAGATCTTACCTCCAATCGAGGTCCAAGGAGATCTCGTCTCCTATTGACGTTATGATTGAAGCTCATGGGAGATCTTGTCTCCAGCCAAGGTTGACATTAAAGTTGAAGCTCGAAGAAGATCTTGTCTTCAATCGAGATCTAGGAAGATCTTATCTTCAGTCGAGATTGACGTTGAAGTTTTGGCTCGGAGATATCTTGCCTCCAATCGAGGTCCAAGGAGATCTTGTCTCCTATCATTGTCGGGCATAATGGGGCTATTATCGGAGCCTCTTCTCTCATCCTGTCTAAAATGAATGAGGTCTTCAACTTTGCTCATGTTAGGATGAAATTCTCTTTCTATTTCTAACGGACTGTGGAGGCACATAAGGGCCATTGTCAGGACCTCTCCCCCCATCTTGTCTAAAATGAACGAGGCCTTCGACTTTGCTCACGTTAGGAAGAGGTTCTCCTCCTATTCCTAACGGATTGTGGGGGCACATAAAGGCCATTATCAAGACCTCTCCCTCCATCTCATCTAAAATGAACGAGGCTTTCGACTTTGCTCATGTTAGGATGAGTTTCTCCTGCTATTTCTAACGGACTGTGGGGGCACATAAGGGCCATTGTCAGGATCTCTCCCTCCATCTCATTTAAAATGAATGAGACCTTCGACTTTACTCGCATTAGGATGAGATTCTCTTCCTATTCCTAACGAGCTATGGGGCACATAAGGACCATTGTCAGGGCCTCTCCCCCATCTCGTCTAAAATGAACGAGGCCTTCGACTTTGCTCGTATTAGGACGAGTTTCTTCTTCTATTTTAACAAGCTGTGGGGGCACATAAGGGCCATTGTCGGGACCTCTTCCCCCATCTCGTCTAAAATGAACGAGGCTTTCGACTTTGCTCACGTTAGGACGAGATTCTCCTTCTATTCCTAATGGATTGTGGGGGCACATAAAGGCCGTTGTCATCTTTCCCTCCATCTTGTCTAAAATGAATGATGAACGAGGCCTTCGACTTTGCTCACATTAGGATGAGATTCTCCTCCTATTTCTAATGGGTTGTGGGGTACGTAAGGGCCGTTGTCACGACCTCTCCCCTCATCTCATCTAAAATGAACGATGTCTTTGACTTTGCTCACGTTAGGATGAGGTTCTCCTTCTATTTCTAATGGACTATGGGGGCATATAAGAGCCATTGTCTGGCCTTTCCTTCCATCTCATCTAAAATGAATGAGGCCTTCGACTTTGCTCATGTTAGGATGAGGTTCTCTTCCTGTTCCTAACGGACTGTGGGGGCACATAAGGATCGTTGTTAGGGCCTCTCCCCCATCTCATCTAAAATGAACGAGGCCTTCAACTTTGCTCGCATTAGGATGAGGTTCTCCTCCTGTTCCTAATGGGCTGTGGGGGCACATAAGAGCCGTTATCAAGGCCTCTCTCTCCATCTCGTCTAAAATGAACGAGGCCTTCGACTTGCTTATGTTAGGATGAGGTTCTCCTCATGTTCCTAACATGGCCACTATTGATTGTTTCTCCTCTGTCATCAAATAGTTTTTGCATCGAGAAATAATAATGTTGAAATAGAGAAATTTTATTGAAGAAAAATTACTGACAATACATTCTTAGATTCTCTGAGTTTCAAGGTCGTGGGACCGTTGTTCCTCCGAGCTTCTTTAGGTGATTAGTTTCGGACCGAATGACCTCCTCTATTTCATATGGGCCTTTTCAATTTGGGGCAAACTTTTTCTGGCTTTGAAGCTGAGAGATGGTGGCTAGCCGAAGTACTAACCTCCCCAGAGATAGCGTTGATGATGCCGGAAGGTGGCCGATCTTCTTGTTATTTTTTTCTCATTGGTGGTTCTAGCTGCGGTAGCGCCATTGGCTTACTTCAGACTGACATACGTGGAGCATTGAGGGGGGTATAGTTGTGAAACCTTCGAAAGGAGAATTTCTTCGTGCCCTTCCATCGGAGCTTCTTTGACGACGAGCTCGAGGAGGAGTTTAGGCTCGCTTGTGCTCAGGGGGGGTCCGTGAGCGTGGTCGAACTTCATTCGGCCCTCCATCGATGGTGAGTTTATGCCGCTCTCCTACGGCTTCCTCATCCTTCAACTTGAAGGCTTCTTCTGCTTGGGCATATCTCTCAGCATGAGCTAGCAAATCGACAAAGTTTTTGGGGTACTTCTTCTCTAGGAAGAATAGTAAATCATTCTTCTGAAGGCCGCCTTTGAGTACGGCCATCGCAACTGACTGATCCAGATTTCGGACCTCTAATGCAGTAGCATTAAATTGGATGACATAAGTCCGGATGGATTCTCCCTCCTTCTTGATGTTCATCAAAAAATTCAAACCTCGGTACGGACGTCGACTGCTGACGAAGTGAGTCGCAAATTGATGACTCATCTGATCAAAGAAGAAGATCGTACCCAGCTTCAATGTCAAGTACAAGTTTTTTGCTGCTCTCTTTAAGGTAGATGAAAAAGCTCGACATAATATGACGTCTGATGCACCATGGAGTAGCATCATGGTCTGGAAGGCTTTTAGGTGATCGATCGGATTAGAGGTTTCGTCGTAGCTTTCAAATTGATGGAGTTTGAAGTTCGACAGAATGGACTCTTGTATAATTCGGAGAAAGAAAGGAGGATCGGTGCGGACGTTATCATGGTGAGCCGAGACGACGTGGTCGAGCTTCTCAATCCATCGATCCATCCCTCATAGTTTCTGATCGAAGATGTTATTTCGATCGTAGGTCTTGGAAGGCTTCTGGCTATGGATGGAGAAGGTCCCTTCCAGAAAAGAACCATGATCCAAGCAAGGATCCTCTGCTCTCTATTTCTCCTTCCCAAGGGCGACTGGTATGCTAGCCCAAGTGCTCCTCCTTGGGATCGATTCTTGATATTTCGATGGTGGATTTTTTGATGGAACCACCATCGGAGGCTATCGCATAACCTGCACCATTTTGATGAGGCTCTGAATTCACTACACCAGTAGGTTAAACTGCTCCGGATCTACCACGATCGTCGGTGGAGGAGGAGGTTGAAGCACCGACGATAGAGCAAAGATAGACGGATCTGACCCAGATCTGACGGCAGAAGCGGTAGATCTTTGGATAGTCGCCCTCTTTGGAGGCATTTCTTGGGGTTGAGGAAGAGGATGGAGATGAACCTTGAAGAAGAAGATCCACAGGATCGGTTGAGCACTCCTTTAAGAATAAGGATACCTCAAGAACAGAATGCCCTTTCTCTAACGCTAATTTTGTTGGTGCAGAATCTGGTTGATGTCGGATCGAGCTAGAGTCGAGAAAGACGAGGTTACCATCGATGATCTACAAAACAAAGTTTCATCCGGAGTTGGTGGTGGTGGCTCCGGTAGGACTCTTCGATGATCAAGTCAGCTCTTCTGACCAACAGAAATGGAGTGCTCAAGAAAGAGTTCCGTAGAGTTTTTGGAAAGGAGAAGAGAGCTTACGAAAAACGTATCTGGAGGATCCTTTTGTAGAAGAAGCTCGGAGCTGATAGTGACAGCCATAGTTATCTGATAGCTGACCGCTTGGGGTCACGTGAGAGGGGCGCCACCTGCAGTAGATTGATAGTGACAGTCATAGCCATCCAATAGCTGGCCACTTAAGACCACATGAGAGGGGGCACCGCCTGCAGCAGACTGATGGCGACAATCGTAGCTGTCCGATATTGAGCTGCTCGGAGCCACATTGGATTCGATACGAAGAGGGGAGGCATCGTCAGACTGATAGTGACCATTCGTTGAGATTCAATAATCAAAGTTCGAAGAAAGCAGTCATTGGTCGGCGAAGAGCTTTGATATACACCAATTTTAGAGAAGTTCAAACTTCTGGAGGAGTTCGACTGAAGGAGAAGTTCGGAAGGAGTTCGGCTCCTAGAGGAACTTGATTAAAGAAAAAATTCGAAAGGAGTCCTACTCTTGTAGAAATTCGATGAGAGATCCGAAAGAAATTCGGCTCCTGTAGGCATCTGACTGAAGGAGAAGTCCAGAAGGAGTTCGACTCCTGGAGGAATCCGACTGAAGGAGAGATCCAGAAGAAGTTTGGCTCCTAGAGAAGTCCGACTAAAGAAGGAGTTCGGAAGCAGCTCGGCTCCTGACGGAACTTGACTGAAGGAGAAATTCGGAAGGAGTTCGGCTGGGATTCGATCACTGGAGGAGTTCAGCTACTGGAGGAGGTCGGCTGGGGTTCGACCGCTAGAGAAAGAATTTTCGATCGAAGCTCTTTCGTGATTGCCAGTTGCATTAGGTCAAGCATCAGACTGGACTTTGGTAGGAGCGGAATTTATCTCCAATAATTTAGATCGAAAGAAATCCCTACATCAAATTAGAGACATGAGTGGTAGCACCAGAATCAAGCCACCAAGTATTATTAGGAACTTCAGTTATGTTTGATTCAAAACATACAAAAATATTAGATTTATCTTTCTTTTCGAACCAAGCCTTACGTTTCAAGCAGTCTTTCTGATAGTGCCCAATTTTCTTACAGAAATGACACCTATCCAGCTTTAGTTCCTTCTTATCAGCTTGAAAATCTTAGCAGGCATTTTCTTTTTCTTCTTGAACTTGTTGGCTTTTTTCTTATATCCTTTACTAGTTTCTTGATTCATAAAGTTGATGGAATGACTGGCTTATTTCTTTAGTCTTGTTTCCTCCTGAATAAGCATACTGGATAATTCACTAACATCCCACTTATCCTTGATAGTATTATAATTGATGTGAAAAGGTATATACTCAAAAGATAGTAAATTTAGAATGAATTATACTAAGAAGGAGTCATCAATAATTATTCCTAAGATCTTTAATCTTGCTGCAATGTTAGTCATCTCTATAATGTGGTTTTGCATACTCCATGATCCATCAAACTTCATGATCGTGAGTTCTGCCATTAATGTACCAGCAAGTGACTTATTTGCAGAACGAAAATGTTCTTCCACTAACTTCAAATATTTCTTTAGATTTTCTATTTGTGGAATAGTGCTCTTAATGTTGTTGGCAGTGGTCATTTGCATGAACATAAGGTTTAATCTGTTAGAACATTCCCATGCTTTATGGTGTAACTTCTTTTCTTCACTGTTGGAATCCGTAAGAGCAGTAGGCTTATTTTTCAGTAGTGCCAAGTCAAGATCCAATACTCCTAAGTGGAAATTAACTTGTTCACTCCATTCAGAAAAATTTAAGCCATTAAATATAGTAATAAATGAAGCATACGAATAAAGAGAAATAATTGCATAAATAATACATAAATACTTAAATTAAAAATAATTTCATAATAGATTCAGATAATTATCAATAGAGCATATTATAATTCTCCTTTGGATAGATGTTAATTACAATGTACTATCGTAATTTAATGTCATTCTTTAATAGGCAATTAAACATTTCCAATCAAACATACTTGCTATCTTTGGATATACAAATATATTTGATTAAAGAATATTAATTTATCTTTGTTACACTCACTATTCATGGAATAATGATTCACCTTTGGATAAACCCTGAAGTTCCAATAAATAGTAAACATCAATTTATCCAATAAATTTTTCATTAATAGGCATTTAATCATGGATAAATGATCAGATTATGCATGATAAATTCTTTTAAATATTCTAGTTTGGCTACTTTTGTGACTAACAAACTATACATAAGCATTAAAACATGTATATAATTAATAATTGAAATTTCAAATACATGTTAAACATTAATTAAAATTTCATCAATAATCATTTTAAGATCTTTATTAAACAAAAGTTTAAAATAAATTTAATGGATCATTAAAGCATAAAATAATCATTAAGGGACTAAAAAAAATTTCGAGGACTGTTATAGAATTTCATAATTTTAAGGGCTTATTTGTAAAAAGATCCATAACTATAATTGGATCTTTTATAATTTAATCTTTATTGAGGGCTTAATTGCAAAAACTTTGAACCCAATTTAAATAGGCTCAATTTGGTTTGACTTGACTCAATTATATTTTTTTTTAAAAAAAATATTAATAGGTTACAGCTTAATGGATGTGGATCCGAACCCAAAACCCATTAGCCTGATTTAATTGGATGGGTGGATTATGGATAACGGTTTCGGGTTTAGATCCAAAAACTCCAACCCGCTAGCCCTTTAGGGCTATCTTTCTTCTTCCTCCCGATTAAACCCAATTAGCCTCCATAGCCGCCGCCCAAGCTTCCTCAGACCATCGTGCTGCGCGCTGCCGCTAATGTGCGGTGACCTCCCGACCACCAGCCGCCGCCAATCGGGGCATCGTCCTGCGGTGCGGTCCTCCGCGGCACCGCCCTTCGCACCGCCGATCTACGCGGCATTCTCCTCCGATCCTTTCTTCTTTTTTTTTTTTGGGCTGGATGGGACCGATGCCGGCTTCCGCCGTCTTCCCTGCGTCATGAAGCAGCAGGTGGCTGAACTGCCACCGCCGTGCCTCCCCCACTTTCGGGAGGCAGCCGCGATCGATATTTTTGGCTTGCCACCGGCACGGCTGCTGCTCGATCGATTGATTGGTCGGCCGGTGCGGCCGGTCCCAAAACCCCATCTATCCTTTTTTTTTTTTTGTTGTTGCAGGAAAAGACTCCGCTGCGAGCCTATCCTCATGACTCGCCGGCACGCGGGATCCGGCCGTCCTAATGGAAGACAACCGGAATCCGGTCATCTTCCTGATGCGGGTTGGGATTCGATGATAGATTCATCATAAAATTTTGTTTATTTATTTATTCCATCACAAAATCTTAATTTAAAATTTAAAATAAATAAATAAATTTTTTATTTTAGGTAGATCATGAAAAATTAGATATAATATCTAAATTTTATTTTGATATTCTAGATGCATGCTTTAGGTTAAAAATATTAATAAATTCAGAATCGTAAATCTTTATAAAAGAATTCATAAAAGAATTTATTGTGAAGGTTTCATGATCTTTATAGAAGAATTTATTATGAAAAGAAATGATATGTTCTCTACCTAAAAATTAATTGCTCTCTCTTCTTTCATTTCTTTATGGGATAGGACTTCTATTTATAAATTTTTATCGATAGTTCTATTAAATAAAATTTTTATTTATAAATTTTTATCGATAGTTCTATTAAATAATTGAATGAGACTTAAATTTTATTTGAATTTAAATTAATTATTATTATAATTTAAATTCTAAAGTTCATAATAAATTAATCATATAGATGTGTACTTGGAGTTTGAGGATGAGAAGACGACGTTTGCATGAGCAATCTTCTCTGGCACCATCAGAGGAGACCATTCGGAGGATTCGAGATGAGCTTGAGGCTGAGTTTGATGACAAGATTTCCTGCTTGGAGGCACAGCTCCATCAGATGCGCGCTCGGATGGCGAGTGGATATTTTGCTCACGGCCCAGTAAATACTCCTCGTTCGGTGCCCTCCAGTCGCGGGCAGGTATAATTTATTTATTTAGTTAGATTTATATTGTACATTGGCTGAAAACCTGCACTAACCTTGTTAGGCAAGAATTCTAGTAAATTGATTTGCATTTAGAGTGTTTCTTTTTTTGGTTTATTGAGTGTTGCTTGATATTTTATAGAGGAGTTTGGACCCAATAATTTTCTCCATTTTCTTTAAAATTGTCTCCATTATTGGATTTATATTTTACAAATTTAGATCATGTGCCGCATTGGTCCTTGTAGTTTAGCAAGTCTGCGGCTTTTGTTTTGTTAGCTTTTCTGATGCATCTGGCAATTTTGCCATAGCCTTGTGTATTCTATTTTTCATCTCGGCCTAGTTTATTGGCTTCTGCAGTTTGCCCTATAATCAGTTATTTTTTTAAAAAAAAACTACAATGCTGAGAATGGTTTCCAATCAGCGTTCCAAGTCCAATTTCTTAAAAACTGATCTTTCCAACATTTTCAGAAATATTATCATTTGCCTTTACTCTTAGAATGCTCCAAATCTTTAAAGAGTATTATATAGACTTTAGGTTTCTCGTTAGGCATATGATGGTCGTCGGACAACAGTGAGGCTTGTTGTATCATTCTTTATGTATTTTTTTTTAGTTGTGGGCTGACTTATTATTATTGTTTGATATTTTATTTATATGGATTGATTATGGGAATTGGGTCGGTTAGTCTTTGAATAAGATCGTGTTTCTTTTGTTTCATCTCTCACATAATTTTTTTTTAAAATATATATATATATTTTTTCTCGGAATTGATGATGCCATGATGCGTTTCGGAGCTCAAGGGGTGGTTGGGTTCCGGGCGATCGAATGATTTGGTAATTTGAAATATCTAGATCTTCATCTTCTTCTTCTTTGTTTTTTTCAATTCTTAATTGATAAATAAATTTTGTTTTGGCTAATACGTCGTTCGTTGTATGCCTAATTCGATTGTTACAGCTGTCTTAATTTGTTTCTGGATAATATAATTTGGACTCTATGCTCGCATTGAATGGTGGAAACGTTTCTTACTAAACAAAAGCTAAAAAAAAAAAAATGAAAACGCTGGATTCTTAGTCTTTGGAACGGAACTTTGCCGTTTTTGTTGGGTCTGTTGGTCTGCTTTATTTTACTGACACTTGTAATACATTTTTAGGGGCAAAATTATAATTTTGACTAAAATCAATAAATGTGTTATTTTCTATCATATATATGTATTTAGTGTTTGTGATACATCCTTTGAGTTAATGCTAATGATAATTCATATTTTCAAAATTAAAAATTTAAGACATGAATAATCATTATTAACTCATAAATTGCTCCTGACCATAGGATCATCACGAGGATGGTGATTGATCCGGAAGGTTGGTGTACAATCGCTTTTCTTTAGTAGATGAGTCTTGAGTCTACGGTGTGGAGACACCAGAGCGAGAGTACAGGTACTCGTTAAAAAACGAGGGCAGTGAGCGTGACCATCTCGAGTAGTCATTAGGGAGTCTACCTTCTCGTCAATGACTGACTCGATGCTGCAGTAGTGTGTCTGGTTCTTTGACCTGAGATGCATCGGCAGTTCACCTTGAGGGTGTTATAATTTGACTACACCATTACTCGGTCTCCTAGCCATATGGAACCCTGAGGTGTATGTTGGCTATGACATGTTCATTGTAGGAACTGGATTGCATCAAGATGGAATCTATCTACCTCGGTGGTAGAGGAGTAGCCCTATGATGATCATGAGAATCAAGTCCAAAAAATTCCATGGCCATGGTAGAGTGAAATAATAGAAAGAGTTTCTATTTAGATTTTCACATTGGACTTGAATCGAATGATTACATCATATGACAGAGACTAGGGTTTGACGAGTTCACCTTAACCCTAATCTGATCGGGGCTCAAGATAGAAGAACTGAATCACACAGGTAGCTGCACCAAGAGGTTCGCATTCAGCTCTGATGGGTTGCCACCATATACTGCTAGGTGTCACTGGTGGATTTTGGGAGCAATTAGAATGATTTAGATGATCGATCATTCTAGCTGTTCGAATCAGAAGAGTTCTGATCCATCGAAAGGAGTTTCGATGATGTCGATGATAGAGATCATGACATATCCCATTACCATACAGAACTGAACCTAACTGGGTCACACAAACAAGGGTTTGAATCTGGTGATCATCAATTGAACTGATCTAGTTCAATTGATCTGAATGAGATTCAATTAGGTTCAAGAAAATCGTGCTAGCACTCGATTGAACCTAACGTTCTTCTTTTGCTATCATAAATAAGTTGTCCTGTCTGAGCCAAAGGAGTTTGTGCTCAAACAGAGGCCTTCATATGGTCTGACAGGAGGTTGTCCAAGTCAGAAAAGGTTGTCTTATTTGTAAGACACTATCCTGCCATTTTTGGTCACCTGCCATTTCTTGTTCTTTGACTTTGGTCAAAAGTCTACCTTTGACTGGTCAAACGTTGACCATTGACACTTTGACTTTTGACCACATGTCATGCACCTATTGGAGAGCTGGTGGGGGCCTGTCCCCCTGCCAGAACCTGGCAAGGAGAAGGGCGCATGCCACCCTAGGCGTGTGCCCAAGTTGGAGGCGCCTAGGAGTCCTTGTTGGACAAGGACTCCATCTCCTTTTTGGATTCCAATTAGAGTTCTTCTAAGAACCAACTTTGACTGGTCTTAGGCGCCCTCTAAGGAGGAATCCAGGGGACTCTATTCCCACCAATCAGATTTAGATCTGATTTCACAAAGGGTTGTGATTGGTTGGGAAGAAGAGGAGTTGGATCACAGCTAGTCTATAAATAAGACCCTGTATCCAACTCAGATTGTATGAGATATAGTGATATGATGAGATCATAGTTTCTCCACGCCCCAAGGCTGCCTCTCCCCTCCTTCTCCATGCCATAGTCTCTTCTCCCCTTGCTCTCCACGTCCAAAAGGAGTTTTGGACCTTGGTTGGTGCGATTCAGATCAAAGAAAGGCGATCAAAAACAAGAAGGCTGCGTTGCTGCAAAGGACGACTACTCATCTTCAAAAGAGTTTTGAAGATCCTCCAGATCAGATTTAGATCTGATTTTTGGAGGCGTGATAGAGAAGAAGAGGATCTCCAGATCCAACCTGAGTGGATACCGGTAGAGGCCAGGCGCTTGCGTGGCTAAGATCCAGAACCTTCCGCTGCAAACAGGATCATCAACAGGGTAATAGGATTACCCAGATCAGGTAAATTAAATTTGATTTAATTTATCTTTTAATTTTATTTTATTAAAATAATAAGAATCAGATATGAAACATATCAAGATCTGATTGGGATCAAGAGAAAAAATTTTGAAATATTTCTCTTGATCTGATCAGATCTGAACGAATCTGGACCGAGAAATCAGGATTTCTCTTCAACTGGTATCAGAGCCATGGTTCTAAAATTATTTAGATCTGATTTTAAAATTATTTTAATTAGAAAATAATTGATTTCAGATGTCACATGAGATGTGATCAGATCTGAAATTAGAAAAAATTAAAATTAAATAATTTGGATCTAAGATTAGAAGATATGCATGACTAGTTCTAGAATAGAATAGTTCTATAGAATATTCTTGCATATTTTTCGATTAAATCATGTTTTAGATCTTTTATTTACTGTTTTCTGATATTATAAGTGTTATAATAACATCTGAAAAATAGCAAATAAAAATTATTTAATTTTTGAATATCATATGAGATATGATTGATGCATGTCTAGACTAGTTGTAGAATAGTTCTACATAATTTTCTAGATTAGAATTTATTTTGATAAGATCAATTTAAATCTAATTTTTTAGATTATTATGAGATAATTTAGATCTGAAAACATGAATGATTTGATACATGAGATGTATGCAAAATATGCCATGATTAAATCTACTTTATATATGAGATATATGATATAGATCTGATATTATTTTGTAGTATTGAATGTTCCTGATTAAGGCGTTCCTCTTGGCCGTCCGGTCATAAGAACGAAGAAGGGTTTAAAGGCCCCCTCTTTCCATTCGATGGGGTGTTCTTATGATGTGTAGGGGTGCTGCGTATTCGTCCTTAATCAGAAACCCAAAACTTACTTTCTGCAAAATCCTAGATCCTGAAACCCTAGGATTTATTGTGCATATTTTGTTTATGAACCATACTTAATTAAGAATTAAGTTTATGGAATATTAATTAGGTCTAAAATTGAGAATTTCATATCTAAGACATATTCATAATACTGGGTTCGGGCTTGGGTAGCTCAATTAGGTCTAAGCGGTTGATCAAACTGAATCAAGAGTTGGTTAGATGGGATCAACAATGCTTAAATTGACCAGCCTAATAGGATTAAGTCTGGGTCAAGATCGAGTCACGATCAAGCAAGACCTAATTAGGCTCAGAGGTTAGAGTCTGGATTGTAGGCTAACCCAATTGGTTCTGACTCAACAATTTGGTGTCTAAGGTAAGTTTGGCATAGACGATCGACTGATTTTTAATTGGAAGCTACTCGACCTGAATGCATTCTTATACGAGTTAATGGCATATTCCTTCCACCGGTCTCACTTACCTGGCCATATCTGTTGACACAGTTCTGATCTGAGGTGGTCAATAATCCGAGCTAACCCATGCCACTAGGTTAGTCATAATTGTTATGACTAAGCCAAGTCTAGTTTAATGAGACCTGAATCAATTCTCCCTAAGAAAAGATTAAGTCTGAGGTCTTCCACCATTGTAGATGTGCGGGCCCTTCCCGAGGTTAATTGTTCTCGGCTGGATACAGTGGCTCAGTTGCACCGGGAAGATGCAACCATGTCTATTAGGCATTGGATGCTATGGGCTGGAGGATGAGTTGAGCTCAATATTCCGGATACGGTGAGAGACTCAATTAGGAACCCAGTCTATGCAAATGGTGGGTCTGACTTAACTAAGGAGTGGATCAATATTTCGGATACGGTGAGATTCATGAATTAGAGACCAAGTTCGGGTGCACCATGATTAGAGAATCATTGAACAAGAGTTGTTCACTCATTGGCTAATCCCATCACCAATAACTGTTAGGTGAAGGTGATGAGTCAGTTGGTGAGACCGCACCACCCACTAGAAATCATTAATCGTGGAGATTTTTGCATCTCTACAGAGGGAGTGTAGGGATCTGAGAAAATAGTGGGAGCTAATTTATTTAAAAATAAAATTTCTAAATAAATTGGTCAAGTCAAAATTACAGTATCTAACTAGAATCTTTGACTCTCTACAGGAATATATCTGCGTCCAACCCATTGGCATATATCCTGGACACACATAGACTGACCGGATCCAATTATAAAGATTGGCTCAGGAACTACAAAATTATTTTGGGTTTCGAGAAGTTAACCCATGTTTTGGATCAGGATCCTCCCACATTACCAGCCCGTCCATCTGTTGAACAGAGAGCGTCTCTGAAAAAATAGATTGACGAAGATAATAAGGCCAGATATTACATGTTGGGCTCGATGTCTGATGAGCTCCAGCGCCAACATGAGGATATCGGGACTGCTCGCCAAATGTTGGCTCACTTGCAGGAGATGTTTGGTATGTTGGCTCACTTGCAGGAGATGTTTGGTGAACAGAGTCGCGCAGCCAAATATCAAGTCACGAAACGACTTTTTAAGGCTAAGATGCGTGATGGGCAGTCAGTCCAAAATCACTGTCTGACAATGATCAAGGACATGGAAGAGCTTGAGAAGCTCGGTGTGAAGTTGGACTTGGACCTGCAGAACGATATCATTCTGCAATCCTTGACTGATGCATATGGGCAATTCATCATGAATTACCACATGCATAAACTTCAGAATTCCTTGGTCGAGTTAATGAATATGCTGGTTACCACTGAGCTTTCTATGAAAGGTTCTAAAGGCTCAGTTCTTGCTATGGAACGGACTTCTTCCAAAAGAAAGTCTTATGGAAAGAAAAAGAAGTCTGTGAAAAAGCAAAAGGTGGAAGGATCAAAGAAGAAGAAGGCAGAATCGAAGAAAAAGGCCGATGGCAAAGAAAAGTGTTTTCATTGCAACAGCGATGGCCATTGGAAGCGGAACTACCCTACTTACCTGGCCACCCTGAAGAACAAGAAGGAAGGTCCTTCTGGAGGTATGCTCGTTATTGAGTCTAACCTTACGGTTTCTTCTGCATCCAGTTGGGTGCTTGACTCTGGTTCTAGTGCTCATCTGTGCACTTCTATGCAGGATCTTGAGGATAGCAGGAGGCTGAGGGATGGAGACATGATCCTACGCGTTGGTAATGGAGCAAGAGTTGCTGCAGTAGCTGTGGGAACATACCCTCTTCGATTACCATCTGGTTTAGACTTAGTTTTGCAAGACTGTTATTTTGTGCCTGCAGCCAGCAGGAATTTGATTTCTGTTTCATGCTTAGCACAAGAAGGTTATGTGATCACCTTCTTTAAGGACCATTGTAACATTCTTTATGAAAGAAATAAAATTGCAAATGGTTTCCTTATTAATGGTCTTTATCAGCTACATATTGATGTACCTGTTCTAACCGTCGAGCAAAACGTGAATGCCAAACGACCTAGGGATAGTCCAAATGACAGATATCTATGGCACCTAAGATTAGATCATATAGCAGAAGATAGAATCAACAAATTGGAGAAAAATGGGCTATTGAGTCCATTGACTTCTGAGTCACATCCAACTTGTGAATCCTATCTTCAAGGCAAAATGACCAAACTCCCTTTTATTGGACATGGGGAGAGGGCCACAGATCTCCTTGCCCTAGTACATACTGATGTGTGCGGCCCATTTGATGTGCCGGTTAGAGGCAATTTTGTCTACTTTATTACCTTTACCGATGATCTGTCTAGGTATGGGTATGTGTATCTTATGAGACACAAGTCTGAAGCTTTTGAAAAGTTCAAAGAATTCAGACATGAAGTAGAAAAATAAATAGGAAAACCCATTAAGGTTCTTCGATCAGATCGAGGAGGTGAATATCTTAGCAGGAAATTTCTAGACTATCTCAAGGATAATGGCATAGTCTCTCAATGGACTCCACCAGGAACACCTCAACTCAACGGGGTTTCAGAACGGAGAAATCAGACTCTATTAGATATGGTTCGATCCATGATGAGCTTCATAGACCTCCCTGATTTTCTTTGGGGACACTCATTGTTAACTTCAATCTATCTACTGAACAGGGTTCCCTCTAAAATCGTTCCTACCACACCGTATGAGATATGGCACGGTAAGAAACCAAGTCTGAGTCATCTCAGAATTTGGGGTTGTCCGGCTCATGTCAAAAGACAACAAGCGGACAAGTTAGAATTTTGGTCCTTCAGAGCTCGATTCATAGGATATCCTAAAGAGTCATTAGGATACTATTTCTACATTTCAAAAGACCACAATGTGATTGTGAGTCGACATACCATATTTCTTGAAAAATAGTTTATTCAAGATAGCAACATTGGAAGGCAGATTAAACTTGATGAGAAAGTCTCACAAGCAGAACGAGCTAAGGACCAAGTGGAACCAAATCAGGTTGAGCCAATAAGAACACTACCTCCTCCACCTCGTAGATCGGAAAGAGTTTCCCGTCCCCCTGAAAGATACTTTAGGTATTGTTTCAGAGGATGTAGAGAAAATGTTCCTCGTAGGTAATGGTGCTCATGGAGATGATCCCAAAACCTACAACGAGGCGATATCAGATATCGACTTTGAGAAATGGCTAGAGGCAATGCAGTCAGAAATTGACTCGATGCACTCAAACCAAGTCTGGACCTTGGTAGATCCACCAGAAGGTATAGTACCTATTGGATGTAAATGGATCTTCAAGAGAAAGATTGGTGCAGATGGGAATGTGGAGACATTCAAGGCTAGATTAGTGGCAAAAGGTTATAGTCAACGCGAAGGCATAGACTATCAGGATACCTTTTCCCTAATAGCTATGCTAAAATCCATCCGCACATTGCTTGCTGTTGCAGCCTATTTCGATTATGAAATATGACAAATGGACGTGAAAATGGCATTCCTAAACGGATATCTTGAGGAAGATATCTATATGGAACAGCCGCTAGGTTTCACATCCAGTAATGCTGATCACAAGGTTTGCAAGCTGCAAAGGTCCATATATGGACTTAAGCAAGCATCTCGGAGCTGGAACACTCGTATTCAATGATGTGATCAAAACGTTTGGTTTCATCAAAAACGAAGAGGAACCATGTGTTTTCAAAAGGGTCAGTGGGAGCGCTGTTGTCTTCCTCGTATTGTACGTGGATGACATCCTCCTTATTGGGAATGATATTCCCATGTTGACATCAGTCAAGATGTGGTTGTCCAAGAAATTCTCTATGAAAGACCTAGGTGAAGCATCATTTATTCTAGGAATTAAGGTCTATAGGGATAGACCGAATAGGATGCTAGGACTTTCACAGAAGATGTACATAGAGAAAGTACTAAAGAGATTTAGTATGGAAAACTCTAAGAGGGGATTAATACCCTTAAGACATGGTATTCATCTTTCCAAGAAGATGTGCCCCAGTACGCCTGAGGAAATAGAACGCATGAGCAAGATCCCTTATGCTTCTGCAATAGGGAGCCTCATGTATGCCATGCTATGTACACGACCTGATATAGCCCATGCTGTGAGTGTCACAAGCAGATATCAGTCAAATCCAGGTGAAGAACACTGGACTTCTGTGAAATGTATCCTTAAGTACTTGAGAAGAACTAAGGATATGATGCTGGTCTTTGGTAATGGAGAACTCCTGGTCCAGGGATACACAGACTCGAACTTCATGTCCGATATAGATGATCGAAAGTCGACATCTGGCAGACTGTTTGTGCTGGAAGAGTTCCAAGCAAACAGTGATACCACCTCATCCGCGATTACCTCAAAAAGGATTATGTCGAGGTCAAGAGAGTCGACTCTGCAGATAATGTGGCAGACCCACTTACAAAGCCGTTGGGCCAGCAGAAGATCGAAGCCCACCTTGAGAAGATGGGACTTAGACTTGTAGCCAATTGGCTTTAGAATAAGTGGGAGATTGTTAGATATATGTGCCCTAGAAGCCAGAATTGGCTGACACTTGTAATACACTTTCAGGGGCAAAATTATAATTTTGACTAAAATCAATAAATGGGTTATTTTCTATCACATATGTGTATTTAGTGTCTGTGATACATCCTTTGAGTTAATGGTAATGATAATTCATATTTTCAAGAGTTGAAAATTTAAGACATGAATAATCATTATTAACTCATAAATTGCTCCTGACCATAGGATCATCACGAGGATGGTGATTGATCCGGAAGGTTGGTGTACAATCGCTTCTCTTTAGTAGATGAGTCTTGAGTCTACGGTGTGGAGACACCGGAGTGAGAGTACAGATACTCGTTAGAGAACGAGGGCACTGAGCGTGACCACCTCGAGTAGTCATTAGGGAGTCTACCTTCTCGTCAATGACTGACTCGATGCTGCAGTAGTGTGTCTGGTTCTTTGACCTGAGATGCATCGGCAGTTCACCTTGAGGGTGTTATAGTTTGACTACACCATTACTCGGTCTCCTAGCCATATGGAACCCTAAGGTGTATGTTGGCTATGACATGTTCATTGTAGGAACTGGATTGCATCAAGATGGAATCTATCTACCTCGGTGGTAGAGGAGTAGCCCTATGATGATCATGAGAATCAAGTCCAAAAATTCATGGCCATGGTAGAGTGAAATAATAGAAAAAGTTTCTATTTAGATTTTCACATTGGACTCGAATCAAATGATTACATCATATGACAGAGACTAGGGTTTGACGAGTTCACCTTAACCCTAATCTGATCGGGGCTCAAAATAGAAGAACTGAATCACACAGGTAGCTGCACCAAGAGATTCGCATTCAGCTCTGATGGGTTGCTACCATATACTGCTAGGTGTCACTGGTGGATTTTGGGAGCAATTAGAATGATTTAGATGATTGATCATTCTAGCTGTTCGAATCAGAAGAGTTCTGATCCATCGAAAGGAGTTTCGATGATGTCGATGATAGAGATCATGACATATCCCATTACCATACAGAACTGAACCTAACTGGGTCACATAAATAAGGGTTTGAATCTAGTGATCATCAATTGAACTGATCTAGTTCAATTGATCTGAATGAGATTCAATTAGGTTCAAGGAAATCGTGCTAGCACTCGATTGAACCTAACGTTCTTCTTTTGCTATCATAAATAAGTTGTCCTGTCTGAGCCAAAGAAGTTTGTGCTCAAACAGAGGCCTTCATATGGTCTGACAGGAGGTTGTCCAAGTCAGAAAAGGTTGTCTTATTTGTAAGACACTACCTGTCATTTTTTGGTCACCTGTCATTTCTTGTTCTTTGACTTTGGTCAATGGTCAACCTTTGACCAGTCAAAGGTAGAGTCCACTACATGTCATTTTGGAATCGTTTTTATATATTCTGTATGAAGCCATGTCGCTGACCTCATTTTATATTTTTTTTATAATAATTTATTAAACTAATATATCTTTTTTTCTATTTATTTTCAGGTTTAGGTACAATTTCATGAAGACGAAGCGAGCAAATTTCATGTTTTGTTTTGCTTGTTATTGTATTTTTGACGGCGGACATGTACTTGAATATTTATATGATGTTTAAATAAAATTTGGATAAACTTTTAATATTGGACAATGCATTTTCAAGTTATTCTTGGTTGAATGGATCCGTTTTCAATATTTGTTAATGATTACAAGTTCACAGGCATTATTATATAAAAAAATACAATTTAGATTATTTGTGACAGTATTTGTCATCATAAAAAATTTATTAAAAAATAATAGAAAAAATTTTTTGCTACCATTATTTGCGTCGACAAAGTGCTGTAGGGAAAAAAGTTTTTTTTGCTATTAAAGTGCTGTAACAAAATTTTTTTTATTGCTATTACTATTTACGATGGCTATGATTGTTGTAAAAATAAAGTACTTATTTCCGACAGTGATATACTATGAGGAAAAATTTTTTATGATGATATCCTTCATCTTGAATAGATATGACAAATACATCTTATAGGACGCCCTTTTATGATGCAAGAAATTACTCTCATAAAAAAATAAAAAAATATAATTTAGATTATTTGTGATAGAATTTGCTATTATAAAAGATTTATTAAAAATAATAAAAAATTTTTTTGCTATCATTATTAGATGGTAAAGTGCTGCAACAAAAAATTTTTTTTTTACTATCACTATTTGCAACCACTACTTGCGATGGCAAAGTATCGTAAAAAAAAAAAAAAAAATTTGCTATCGACAAAGTATTGTAACAAAAAATTTTTGCTACCACTATTCGGATAGCTATGATTATCGTAAAAATAAAGTATTTATTTGCGACGGCAATATGCTATAGAGAAAATTTTTTTGTAATGACATTCTTTGTCGCAAGTAAATATCACAAATATATCTTATATAATGGTTTTTTGCGATGCAAGAAATTATCATTGTAAAAAGTTATCGTAAAAGGTTTTTGCGATGGCATTCCCCTGCCATGGGGTTTCTACTACAACCGAAACGATGATGCTTGAAATGCCGTCGCAAGACTATCATAAATATATTTTTATGATGGTAAATAATTATTTATGATGATAAAATGGCATATCGCAAAAAAAAAGATTTCTCGGTATAACAACGAATGATAGCTATATTTTGGATCCAATGATAGGAACCTGGCATAAGAAGTTACCAATGGCATAGAGCTTGCCATCTGAAAAGAAAGCCCACCTACGGAACAATTTGATTGTAGAAACTAATTATCAAAATGATCTAATGGCAGAAACTTACCTCAAGAAAGATCTCTTCGAAGCCAACCAACCTAAGTCAAACTTTATTAGATCTGATGGCAAGAACTTATCATCAAAACGATTTGACAGCAAAAACTCACAGTAAGGAAGGCCTTGTTTGACGCCAACTCCACTTGATTTGATGGTAATAGCTCTAGCATCCAAAATGTTCCAATGGCAAGAATATATATATATATATATATATATATATATATATATATATATATATATATATATATATATATATATATATATATATATATATATATATATATATATATAATCCTTTACATCGTAAATTCTGGTAGATTCTGGAGCAAACTATGGTAAATTCCAAAGTTAGTAATGCAATCAGTTGGTAGAGTCCTTGATCATAGCATGTCTAGAAGAAGCTTGGTAGGTTCTACTAAGGACCAATGTTCTTGTTAGCAAGATAACAAGCTCCTAGTCATCCTTAGCCTTTATTTCCTTAATTTCCTTCCATCTTTGGATTTTAAACTTGCATCTACTTTTTTACTTACAGGATTAGTTTAACTTCTGCTTTTTTTTTAGATAGTTTAATCTTTCATCGTCTTGCTATGAAACTTATGCTAGACCTTCCATTCTGATACCATTATGGTAGTTCTTCATAAAAAACCTTTTGGAACAAAACTACAAGTTTAGCCCAACTACGTAAAGTTAGATTCAATGTACCACCACTTGCCAATTATTTCTTTAGCCTAGATATATGTGCCAAATTTGCTTGGTCCCTAAGAAACCAATTAAATCTAGCCTTAAACTTTTATGGAACTAATTCTAAAGACTCCTAACTTCAAAGAGCCTCACACGATCTAATCGAAAAAGCTCTGAGCTCCCCAATCAGAGCAGGGAACATTATAGCGACGACACCTGGAAATGGAGAATATATCTGACAAGGCCTTCGACTTCGTGATGCATGTAAAGTTATATGCTTCATTATCCATAGCTACATTCTAATAAGTCAGCTATTAGAAGGCAAAGAAGATCGATGGGCATGATAGCCAGGTTTATCAATATGAAACTCCTGAGATTTTTTGAAACAACAATCACAGATGTTGTACCAATCTATCAGAAAGGAATCTAACTTTAGCTTAGTCAACAATGGCAGATGTTGTACCAATCTTTCAGAAAGGAATCTAACTTTAGGTTAGTCTTCTTATTCTTTTTATCAATCTCATTTGAATAATATCCTATGTTGTAAAGTATAGAAAGAAGACTATATAGATGACAGAGGATTGATCCGACTAGTTGAATCCTTATATCCCAAATAGTTATGTTTTTTTTTCTGCACTATAGTTTCTTTTGATACTTGATACCCCAGCAAAATAAAACCTTTCTGGAATACAAGGAAGTAAAATAGAATAAATTTACAACAATAACTTATCCACATAAGGAAATAAAACATCAGATAAGAGAATAAAAGAATCTCTTCATATATTAATCTGTCGTTTGTTGCCATGAGCATGTCAATGTTGTTTTGTATTTTAACTATTATGTCCCAAATTTGGAATATAATACGGCCATGCTACCAAGAGATACCGTCCTCGATAACATGAAGTTTATCAATTATAATCAGCAAAATCCCTCATAAATAAAATATAACAAAAGATTCAATTCCATCATTCATCAAGTAATTAAATTAAGATTGGTCCAGATTCTAAATCCAAAATCAAAATCTAACTCATATCTCAAAATTTGCCAATAGTTAATTATAAGTCTATAATTATCCAATAAATTAAGATTCAGCTATAAAATCTCCAAGCTCACTAATGTAGACTCTCATACCTGGATCATCCTTCATTCCTAACCTTATTTTTCTGGATAGAAAAAGAAAAGAAAAAGATATGAGCTACACCAGCTCAGTAAGTAAATCTTACACTTCTTCAATACATCAAGCATAAACTTTTTCATGATCAAGCAATATTTAGAAAAAATAATATATATTATAAAATAAAGTATTTTATAGAGCATATAATAAAATAAGTCATAAAAATAATCATACTACATAAATCATGAAATTTTGTAAACATGATTCATAAATCATTTTTATCATACATTCATGTCATATTTCAAAACGTTGCTCATAGATATTCATGCTATGGTCACTTTATACCCGTGATAAAACTATCATCGATAAATATTAACTACTATTTATCATTAGCAAAGTCATGTTCTAACTACTATTATCTATTGGCAAGATCATGTATCAACTACTATTACTTATTGACAGAGTTGGCAGGGTCATATACCAACTACTATTACTCGTTGGCAGAATCATATACCAACTACTATTATCTGTTGGCGGGGTCATATGCCAACTACTATTATCTATTGATAGGTTCATATGTCAACTACTGTTACCTACTGGCGAGGTCATACATCGCTATTTGAGAATCTTTAAAATTTTTATATCTTTTTTTAAAGCATACATATACATAGGTAAAAAAATAACAAAATTTATACTTCATAAAAATACTAATTTCATAAAATATATTTATAGAATCAATGGTCGTAATAAAATATACTTTTTCATATCTTACATGCTGATCTTTATTTTATGAAAACATGATTTTATCAATAATAGTTCATTTACATGGAAAGCATAATAAGGCGCATAAGATCCACTTATCTTGTTCGTTCTAAATCTTTAGACTTTATTAGAAGAATCAGATAATTTTTTTTAAAATATTAAATCATAATCAATTTTTTTAATTAATTCAATAAAATTAAATAACAAAAGGAGGCTGCTGATCAGATGATTGGTCTAATAGACTATTCAGGCACTAAATCAATTCGGGATCTTCTTATCAAGGTGAACATTATTGAGAAATATATCCCAAAATCAATCATCAGTCTGTTGATGATTGTGCTATCTTGTAATTATAATTGATTTAATATTAAATAAAATAAATATTTAGCATTTTCATCATAAAGTCTACATTTTCTAATAAACTCCATTATTGTAATGAAATCCTTAGGACCATGTAGTTTCGATAAAAAGAAGATTTATCAATTAGTTCTTAAATTATTCATGATCAAATGATACGTTGTTAATTAGGATGATAATGTTTATCGAGTATAGGTTGTTGTATGCCATATAGGTTGGTTGTTCCCTTAACCAAGAAGTGTGAAGATACTAGTATGGCATACAGGTAAGATGTAAGGGTATATCGTTACTGAATGTGATCAATTTCAAAGCATTCTACTATCAAAAATTGCTCTGATGGAATATGGGTATAAGTATCCCTTAAACCTAAGATCACCACGGTAGCTTATAAGCAACTCACTATGCTTTGATCCCAGACTATCTAAATTTCTAATTCAGTTATAGAAGTTTTTTGGATACAATCAAGTACTTATAAAGTTGGTGAGAGATCAAGATGGGATTGACCACTTCAAGAGTTGGAGAAAAATACATCATTATATTTTAATATAGCAAAATCTTGATCAGGATAATCCATGAGGTGGATTTGATATTTTGAAATACAATGTGGATGACCTAATCAGGATTGATAGTTAAACTCTGAGGTATCCTATAAGCATTTAGGTCAAGAAGATGAATTATATGAAAACTATATCCATATGAATTCTAAGAATGCTATTCTATACATTCGATCTATTCAGCCGTCGAGTACCATTGCTTGATGGTCACTTTAATTGGTATATAAATTTATTTCCATGCTACTGACTTATGTTCGAACTTATGAAGTCACACACATAAGAGATCTCGATCTGATCAGATGGTTAATCGATGATTAAGAATCATTCTAGGATTAAACAATCAATACAATTGATATTTAACCTAGTGCAAGTATTGCAGGAGGATCGATTAGTAATTAAATTATTAATTGACTTAATTTGATTAAGTCAGAGGACTAAAATTAAGTCTAATTAAATATAATTTAATTAAATTTAGCTTGGGCTTGATTGGGTCAAATCTAATTGATTTATTGGATGAGCCAATTGCAAGAAAGAATAAGTCCTAGTTTAATTAGGACTTGTATGAATCCAATCTCTAATTTGATTAAAAATTAAATTAAAATTAAATCTAATTTAATTTAATTTAATAAGATTACTAATTGGACTATGATCTATTCTAATTGAGTTAAATTAAATCTAATTTAATTTGGTCCAAAGATCAAGTTGGACCAAGTCAAATTGGAAGCCCTAGTGACACTAAGACTTCCTTTCCTTGCGCCACCTTAATCCCAACACCCCCCACCCTATTTTCTAGGAGTTTTGGCTAGAAAACTCTCCATGCTCTAGCCTTCACGCATGCCCTCTTGCTGTCCTTTCTTTCTTACATGAAAATTGATTGTGGACCAAGTCAAACAAGGAGTTGGTTTTAATTCAAATTCTATGAGATGGAATTTTAAGAAAGAAAAATCCTCCTTGCTTTGTGCCGCCCACATCCTTGATTTTGCTTTGGGATTTTTGGTGGAAATAAGAGAGTTTTTGTGCGCCATATCTACGTGGTCTATGCACAAAAAGTAGAAGGGGGCGCCCAAGTGTTGGGCGCCCCAAATCTTGACCTATTTGGACTAATCTTACTAGGTATTTCACCTAGACAAGGACTTTGTCCTATCTCTCTATTTAAAGAATTTTTGGGCCTGATTTTTTGAGAGATTCTAGAACTTAGAGAGAGATCTTTGGGTGTAGGAAGAGCTGGGCGTAGAGAGCTTAGGGTGTGGGAATTGTAGAGACATAATCTCTTATGTCTTGGTGAGAGAAACAAGGAAGAAGAAAGGTTCTTCTTCTAAGGTTTTCCTCTAGATCTCTTCCTCCACTTTTGTGAGTTTTTGAGAGGGGTCTTAGCTTCACAAATCTTCTTCCTCATCTTCTGAATATTGGAGGGTTCAAGACTCAAAGAAGAAAGATCCAGATCGACCATCGAAGAAGAATCAGCATAGCACTAACATATTATACTGATTTTCAGCCATTGAACTTTTGATCGACGATCGGGGGCTCATGTGGACATTCTGTAGAGGCTAGATGCATGTGCGGCTCAGAGCAACAACCTCAGCCTCAGATTAGCGAGTTAAGAAACTCAGCTTGCAAAAATAAGGATGATATGATCTCCTACTTTCATATCTAGATTTGATCTAGAGTAGTTCTGTTGTTGATATGATCAACATGAAATTTTCTCATATTTTAATTTTTAATTTAAAAGCATGCTTACATCATGTGATAGGATCCTAGATCTAGGATTCTTTCTTATATTATTTATGTAATTCATCTCTTCTACTGCATGTTTTGAAAAAGTTTCAAAATTTGATCCTGAAATTTTAGATCTGTTTCCAACAAGCATGGATCCCTAAAAAAGAAAGGCATGACTTGGTATAGGAACTATAGATGTTCTTAGAGAGAGAAAGTAGGAAAAAAATAATAAACTATCAGTCATCATCTAGAAAGAGAAAATAGGAGAAAAGAGACATGAGAGAGAAAACTCATCTCTTTTTTTTCTTTTTTTCTTTTTTTTTTTTCTTTTCTTGGTCGAATAGGGAAGGAAGAGGTGGTGGTTCTTGGCCAAAAGACCGACTACAGCAACAAGCAGCCAATAACGATGGTGGAGTAAGGAATAGCTGGCGATAAGTGGCTGGCCAACAAAACCAAGATCAAAACTCGAAAAAAATAGGGGACCCACATCTTTTCCTTTATTTTCTTCAATCATTGGCCAATCACCAATTGCCATGACCTTGGAAAATGATGGTTGGGAGGTCCGAGATCATGATCTATAGGTATAGCACCAAGGGTGGCGATGCCGATGGCCGAAAAAAAGAAAAATAAGGTTCGGCCAAATAGGAAAAAATAGGGTGTCTAATTTTGGTGGCTTTTTTGGCGAATCTGACAACCGGCAACCATGCCAAATGCCATGGAAAGAAGGAGAAGCAAGAGAGGAAGGAGTGTTGAGACTTATCTCAGGCTCCAATGACGTCTTTGGTGAGGATTTTAGGCAAACATAGTGATAGTATCCGCGATTTCAATAGGACAAATCAAGGAGAAAGAAGAGGGAAGAAGACCAGTGCTCGTCGTGGCTTGCTTAGGAGGGGAAGGAGAGTTTTATAGAGGACTCCAAGGATTTTTGGCTCCAAGTTACATAGAAAATACTGATCATATATAGCTAAAAACCTAAAAGACCACCGGTTCAAGTTGTCAATCTTGATTAAAATATACTAATCCTAGACTCAAAGCTACCATCTACACCCCAAACTTAAAAAAAAGAAGAAGCATAATTCATTACATTTAAAACATACTAGCTTATAATCTCCTGCCATGCACAAAATATGGTTTTTTAAAATTTTTTATTTTATTAATTTATTAATATCTATTCTATATATATTTTTAAAAATTAAAATAAAAAAAAATATGCATAGTGTATATTATAAGTTATTTTATTTTTTTTTAAATTTGAGATTTCTTGCTATATAGCTCCTCTTAAAATTCTCACTCTCTTCATGTGGTGGAACATGTGGTATACGTGTCAAACGAAGGCCCTACCAACACCGTCAGTTGTTGATCCCAGAAACATGGTTCGATGCCATTCATCACTCTCTACTTGAAAAAGTTTGCATCTTTCCTCTCCTAAAAGAGTGCCTCAGCAACCCAATTCTTGGACCTTCTGTTCAAGAGAGCCAAAGAAAAAGCTAGGCCTGTTGAAGAGTTTGATGCTATTTGTGGCAGTGCCATTCCCTTGAACGGAAGCTTGGACTGGGGCATTCATCGCAGCCATCCTCAATATGCCATTCGGGTCTACCGTCTCAGCGAATTTCTTTGATTTTGTTCTGGCTGGGTTGTTGGTAAATTTGCTGGTGAATCTTGATCTAAACTATGCCATTATAACTAGTTCGCTTCTTTTTTTTTGTATCGACAGTCATGTGGAGTGTCCTATGATTGTTTAAGAAGTCATTAAACTCAGAATGACATAAATTGCATACTTCATTTACATGTTTATAATGGAGTTTATGCAGCATCCTTCATTTTAGTTACCTAATAAAAATAATTATTGATTCAACGACAACATTTTGTTTTGATGCTTGTGAGTCTGCTATTTGTCAATCGTGTGGAATTTGATTCACTATCAATAGTACAGGACAGCATACCACCATGGTGGTAGTCCATGTGGAATGGGCTTAAACTTTCAACCAAGTGACCTGGGTTTGAGTCACGGTTGATATCATGGCCGTCACCTGAGGATTTTGATTGTAGTGCAGTTTGAAAGCCTTCACAACATGTCACAATTTATGCAATTGCATTCCCCCCACGATGATAAATAAAATATACTAATCCTGGACTCAAAGCTGCCATCTACACCGAAAACTTTTTTTTGAAAAAAAAGAGAGCATAATTCGTTACACTTAAAACATGTGCTTAGCTCTTCAATTCCACAATTATCGTTCAGCAATCAGAGCAACGTATCTGGCATGTGTTTCTCCGCACGCTCATTGTGAATCACATGGCAAGGATGAATTCAATGATACCATTGTTTCTTCGTATTCATGGTTCAACATAAATCCCCACGTGGTACTTAACTAATTTATAGAAAAATAAAAACACAAAAGCAACAACAGTGCTAAACAGGTCCTAAGCTTGAAGAATTACCCAACATTGCCGCCATGTAAGGCTACTTGATGAGGACAATTATAAAAGTCGCTGACTCATTTAGAATCACCACTACCACATCTGAAAAGATGTTCTCCAGCTTGAATGGCTCTTCAACATTTAGAGTCAATGGATCAAGAAAATGTCCAGCATTTGTGGTACTCCAATTGCCAGATATTCGAATGTATTATAGAGGTATTTTCGATGCTTCAAATTTATGTCCTACTGAGAAGAACTATGGGAGAGCTATACTCTATTGCTACGAGCTATCTGAGATATAGGATGGGCTATCCGAGTTGAAATCATATATGTACCGAGCTAAAACTCTACTTGGATTCCATCCATCATATGGTTTACTATAACACCTTAATTAATCGCCTTCTGATTTATATGACAACCACTCACCCATCTTAAGAAGACATGATAGCTAATGCAATTAATAGATGGGACCTTTATGTACCATGAGGTGACAGTACTCATCCACCTTATGAAAAAAAAAGAATATTTGAATTTTCTGATCTTATGGAGCGAATATCTCGTCCACAATAGCACGATTAATGGTCCGAGACTTGCGGAACCGCACGATATTTTTTCTCTACAAATATTATAAATCCCGAGGATCTAGGTAAGCAAAGAATCCCTCTTATAGAATCCGTTGTTGCTTGATTGTTCTCTGCTGACTTGAGCGTCAAAGGATCCTCGTCGGAGTCCAATCCTCCGATCTTGACTTTATTTTGCAAGTCACTCCAGCACCTCCTGCGAGAAGCCGACTGCTTCGCTTCCTAAGCAAACCATTTTCAGCAATAATAGATAGAGAAAGGGACTACTTTCAAACATGCCATTCAGAAAGGCATCGTTTTGTCTAACCGACGCCACTGCTTTCTATCAGGCGTATCTTCGGGCTGACGATCTTGTTCAGCCCTCGGTGATGGAAACTTCTCCACTGACTCAACCAGTTCCGGTGATGATGGACCAGTTCAACGTACTCCTCCAGGAGGTTAATAGCTTGACAGCCGCCGTTCAAATGATTCAAACTATTTTTGCGCCTCCTCCGATGGCGCCACAGCTAAGCCAGGCTGCTCCTGCACCACCTTCTATGGTGCAGCCTGTACTTCTTTCGGTAGTGCCGATTGTTCTCCCAGCAATGGTCTGCTAAAAATGCCAGCTTCTTTACTGCAGTTGTGAGTCAAGCCTTTTCGGACGCTCTCTCAGAGTCTGAGGAGGAGATAGACCCATCGACGCTCTCTTAGCCCATAATCGAAGCATGATTCAAATCTCGATTACCGCTCTCTCTAATAATATGAGGCATGCACTGCTCGGAACCTCATCATTGAGAAAAAAACTTCAAGAGCTCGACAAGTGGATCAAAACTATTAACAAAGCCTCTTTGGCACAACCCTAGGATGGGTTCAGCGACGGGCCACCTTTTGATTCAAAAAAATAATGCAGGAGCCGCTACCTCCTAATTCCAATCTGATCAGTTGACAATCCCTAAAAATTGTCCTAGCTGAGCTTGAGGCTGGAGGGCTCTGGATGGGAAAGAAATTTTAATCGAAAAGAAAAATCCAAATAGAGAAGGAGATTTCAAAATCTCTCATTATTCTTGCCTTCTTATTTATACTCAGATATATTTAAAATAAAAAATTTAAATTTTTTGACATTCAGAGAAGAAAATAGGGAGATCTTCAAGATATGAGCACTCTGACCATCAAAATAATTAAAAATATAAAGCTTGGAGACATAGGAGTACCTCAAACCTGCAGGTGCTGGCTTCAACTTTATCAGAGGCGTACGAGAGAAACCAGACGTATGCTTTGGAAGTTATGCCGACTCCCTCCCTTTTCAACTTGTTCCATCCTTTTATAAGTGGTAGATAAAAAAAAGAGCAGAAAAACAGCTCCGCTGAACTCCAGCGCACCAAACTCTCCTCCGACGCTAGATTCGTGGCTTTCCCATGCGGTCCTAGGCTTCTCTGGGCTGCACTGAAGCCAGATCGAGGGTGTCACTGCCTCCCTGAGCTCCATCCACAAATCGGGACATTTTTCGGGCTACACCGAGGTTAGATCACCCTCCTCCCATGCATTGCGCGCTTCTCCGACATCGACACCAAGGCCAAGTCAGGAGGCTATGGATCTCCCTGGCACTCGTCGCCTGCACAGCCAGCATCAGGACCAAATTGATGGCATCGCCACCTTTCCGCATCTCCCTCTGACCGATGCCCAATCCAGCCATTGTCAAAGAAGAAGAAAAGAAAAGGGGGAGAAGGGGCCATGTTTCTCCCCCCAACCTATCGCACGTCCGATCAACGCCGGGGACACCTACCACCACCCTTTCCGCACCTATCACACTTCACTGACAATGCCGAGGCTAGATTGGTGGCCCGCAAGTGGTCCCATGCAGCTAAAGTCATCAAATCGATGGTCCCATACAATCGATGGCCTCCCCCATGTGATCCTGAGCTTCTTCGGGCTGTGTTGAATCGGATTCGGTGGCACTGCCTCCTCCTGGCACTCCATCGATAGTCCGCGGCCTCCAGACTCTCCCATGCATTCGCACCCATCTTCGAGCCTAGATCCCATTGGATCGACCATCCCCCGTGCGTTGAAGTTGTCGGATCAGCGGTCCTGCACACCCATGCCCGCAAACACGATCGGCCGATGTCCTTCCGCCAACGAGCGTGTCCATCCGAAGTCTTCCGCCTACGAACGCATCCAGCCAAAGTCCCTCCGCCCATCCCGTGTTCGGCCGAGGTCCTTCCCCACGCTCCCAGGTGCAGCCGAAGCCAGCAATAGAAGCTCTGATGCCTCTCCCGCATGCGAACCTGCCTAAACGACTTCCTTAAAGCCTTTATGTCGAAGCCTTCAGCAAGGCCAAAGTCGCCAGCTTTTGCTGTTGAGGTTGAGGTCCCCACAAGCAATCTTGAAGCAGGCCTAGCTGTGGCAAACCTCTTGTAGGTAGTCCTCCACTTTCTGAGGCTTGCATGCTCCTCACGTGGTCGAAGTTCTCTGCTCGCTGAGGTCCCCGCATTCCCAAATGTGACCGAAGCTCTCCATGCTCTCAAACAAGGTCGAAGCCGGCAACGGAGGCTCTAAAGCCTCCCCCATGCACCGAAGTCCATGCACTCCCTTGCATGTCTAACCTCAGATGCGATCGAAATCATTTGTGAGCAACCATCTGAGTGGGGCCCATGATCCCCCGTGTGCTAGCCACTGTGCATTTTTCTTTTCAGAATTTGACTTGGCTCTCTTGCCGAATGGGTGCAATAATGCTTCTCTCATTACCCTACAATGATTGATGTTTACTCCATCATGGGCCAAAACAAAAAAGGCAGAAAGGTTGCTTTTGAGATTAGACTTTTCTTATGAAAACCTGGCTTCCATGACTTATCTTCTTCGAAAATAAAGCTTTTTCATGACTTCTGGATTAGAAGCTCTTCTCCAGCTTGCAAGAAAGAGAAGAGGGCCTGAAGCCTTTCCAGCGAAGCTTGATGCCTCTCTCGCACGTGCACCCACTGGAGCAACACCCCCAAAGCCATCAGATCAGCGGTCACGAAGTCCCCCATAGTTGCACATGTAACAGATCGAATTGATGGCCTCAGCAAATCCCTCGTACTTGTGAGCATTGAGCTCGCCTGATCGATGGCCCCAGCTCCTTCTGCACGACCGTAAGTGTTGGATCCCACCAAATCGGCGATCCTAAATAGTGCCAAACTTCTCCCCATGCATCTCTCACATGGTCGAAGCTCCGCGCACTCCCAGCACAGTTGAAGTCGCTCGCGTGCCAAAGTCTGCATGCTCCCATCAAGATCAAGGTCGCTAATAGTGCCAAAGCTAGCATCAACGAGCCTGAAGCCTCTCGATGCATCCTCGAAGCACTCACTCATGCCGATCCTTGCCGAGTCGGCCTATAGTGGCTCTAAAGCCGCCCATCAATGGTCCCAGATCAAGATTAAAAAAAAAAGAGAAAAAGAAAAGAAAAAAAGAAGAGAGAGAGAGAAAAATATATCATTGGTGAATGACAGCTTCACCTCGGATATGGGGAACATCAACCTCTTGACTAAAGTCAAAAGTAGCACAAATAATGTTAACACATGTGAATCAAAGGTGAAAATGAGCAGAAATCCGAGCTCAAAAGATGAAAATCATCAAAAATCCGAGGACCAATCCGAAGTCAAGCTCAAGACCGATTTGAAGAAAAATCAGGCTAGTCCAAAGCACAAAACAAGCCTAAACTGAGGCAAAGCTCTAGTTTAAACCAAGACAAATAATAGAGGAGTTAAGCAGAACTCAAAAGCTCTCAAACAGAGTTCACAACACTTATGGTAAAAAGTTTTTCAGATCCCATCTATTATTCTGTATCTTTCTTTTTGTAAAATAACAGATTTTCAAGCACTTAAGCTGAAGTGGAGATCGAACCAAGGCCACCAAGATGAGGTGAGGACCAAGATAAGGCCTATATCATTGGAGAGAACCTTAAAATAACTAGCCCCAAAGGGTCACATCACCAAAAGGCCGAGGTCAGCTAAAATTTCACCTCAAAATGGCCTTCGATCGGCCTCAGCTTTCACGATTTTCGATCGATCTTGGTTCAAAATGGCCTTTGATCAACATCAGCTTCCACGGTCTTCGATCGGCCTTGGTTCAAAACGGCCTTTGATCGGCCTCAGCTTCCATGGCTTTCAATCGGCTTTGGTTCAAAATGGCCTTTGATTAGCCTAAGCCACAAAAGCCTATGATCGGCCTTAGCTTCCACGGCCTTCGATCGGCCTTGATTTAAAATGGCCTTTGATCGCCCTCAGCTTCCACAACCTTCAATCGGTCTGAATTCAAAATGGTCTTTGATCGACTTAAGCCTCAAAGGCCTATGATCGACCTTAGCTTTCATGGTCTTCGATCGACCTTGGTTTAAAACGACGTTTGATCGGCCTCAGCTTCCACGGCCTTTGATCGGCCTTAGTTCAAAATAGTTTTTGATCGATCTAAGTCTCAAAGGCCTATGATCGACCTCAGCTTCCACGGTCTTCGATCGGCCTTGTTTCAAAACGGCCTTCGATCGATCTCAGCTTCCACGATCTTCGATCGACCTTGATTCAAAACGGCCTTCGATCGACCTCAGCTTCCATGGCCTTCAATCGATCTTAGCTCAAAATGATCTTTGATTGGCCTAAGCCTCAAAGGCCTATGATCGGCTTCAGCTTCCACGTCTTCAATCAGCCTGGTTCAAAACGGTCTTTGATCGGTCTTAGCTTCCACAGCCTTCAATCGGCCTTAGTTCAAAATGGCATTTGATCGGCTTAAGCTTCAAAGGCCTATGATCGACCTTAGTTTTCATGGCTTTCGATCGGCCTTAGTTCAAAATGGTCTTTGATCGGCCTAAGCCTCAAAGGCCTATGATCGACCTCAGCTTTCATGGACTTCGATTGGTCTTGATTCAAAATGGCTTTTGATCGACATTAGCTTCCATGACCTTCAATCGATCTTAGTTCAAAACGGTCTTTGATCGGCCTAAGCCTCAAAGGCCTATGATCGACCTCAGCTTTCAGGGCCTTCGATTGGTTATGATTCAAAACGACTTTTCATCGGCCTCAGCTTCCACGGCCTTCGATCGATCTTAGTTCGAAATAGCTTTTGATCGACCTAAGCCTCAAAGGCCTATGATCGACCTCAGCTTCCACGGCCTTCGATCGATCTTGGTTCAAAACAGCCTTTGATTGGCCTAAGCCTCAATGGCCTATGATCGGCCTCAACTTCAACGACCTTCAATCAGCCTTGGTTCAAACGATCTATGATTGGCCTATGCACCTGTTGAAGGAGAATCTTGATTTTTTGGTCCAGGTTCGTCCAGATCTGATTAGATCAAGAGATATATTTCAAAAATTTTTTCTTGATCTCAATCAGATCTTGATATGTTTCAGATCTGATTCTTATTATTTTAATAAATAAAATAAAATAAGATAAATTAAATTAAATTTAATTTACCTGATTTGGATAATCCTATTACCCTGTAGATGATCCTGATTGCAGCAGAAGGTTCTGGATCTTAGCCACGCAAGCGCCTGGCCTCTACCGGTATCCACTCGAATTGGATCTGAAGATCCTCTTCTTCTCTATCACACCTCCAAAAATCAGATCTGGATCTGATCTGGAGGATCTTCAAAACTCTTTTGAAGATCTGCAGTCGTCCTTTTGCAGCAGCGCAGCCTTCTTGATTTTGATCGCCTTTCCTTGATCTGAATCGCACCAACCTAAGTCCAAAACCCTTTTGGACGTGGAGAGCAGAAGGGGAGAAGAGAAGTATGGCATGGAGGAAGGAGGGGAGAGGCAGCCTTGGGGCGTGGGAAATCTCTATTGAAATTTCATTCACTTAGAATTAGGGTTGGGCGCAGGGTCTTATTTATAGACCTCTTGTGATCCAACTCCTCTTCCTCTCAACCAATCACAACCCTTTGTGAAATCAGATCTAAATCTGATTGGTTGGAATAGAGACCCCTGGATTCCTCCTTAGAGGGCGCCTAAGACCAGTCAAACTGGATTCTTAGTAGAACTCTGATTGGAATCCAAAAGGGAGGTGGAGTCCTTGTCCAACAAGGACTCCTAGGCGCCTCCTACTTGGGCTCACGCCACCCTTGGCGTGCGCCCTTCTCCTTGCCAGGTTCTGGCAGCGGGACAGGCCCCCACCAGCTCTCCAATAGGTGCATGACATGTGGTCAAAAGTCAAAGGGTCAATGGTCAACGTTTGACCAGTCAAAGGTAGACTTTTGACCAAAGTCAAAGAACAAGAAATGGCAGGTGACCAAAAATGGCAGGTAATGTCTTACAAATAAGACAACCTATTCTGACTTGGACAACCTCCAGTCAGACCATATGAAGGCCTCTGATTGAGCACAAACTCCTTTGGCTCAGACAGGACAACTTATTTATGATAGCAAAAGAAGAACGTTAGGTTCAATCGAGTGCTAGCACGATTTCCTTGAACCTAATTGAATCTCATTCAGATCAATTGAACTAGATCAGTTCAATTGATGATCACCAGATTCAAACCCTTGTTTGTGTGACCCAGTTAGGTTCAGTTCTGTATGGTAATGGGATATGTCATGATCTCTATCATAGACATCATCGAAACTCCTTTCGATGGATCAGAACTCTTCTGATTCGAACAGCTAGAATGATCGATCATCTAAATCATTCTAATTGCTCCCAAAATCCACCAGTGACACCTAGCAGTATATGGTGGCAACCCATCAGAGCTGAATGCGAACCTCTTGGTGCAGCTACCTGTGTGATTCAAGTTCTTCTATCTTGAGCCCCGATCAGATTAGGGTTAAGGTGAACTCGTCAAACCCTAGTCTCTGTCATATGATGTAATCATTCGATTCGAGTCCAATGTGAAAATCTAAATAGAAACTCTTTCTATTATTTCACTCTACCATGGCCATGGATTTCTGGACTTGATTCTCATGATCATCATAGGGCTACTCCTCTACCACCGAGGTAGATAGATTCCATCTTGATGCAATCCAGTTCCTACAATGAACATGCTATAGCCAACATACACCTCAGGGTTCCATATGGCTAGGAGACCGAGTAATGGTGTAGTCAAACTATAACACCCTCAAGGTGAACTGCCGATGCATCTCAGGTCAAAGAACCAGACACACTACTGCAGCATCGAGTCAGTCATTGACGAGAAGGTAGACTCCCTAATGACTACTCGAGGTGGTCACGCTCAGTGCCCTCGTTCTCTAACGAGTACCTGTACTCTCGCTCCGGTGTCTCCACACCGTAGACTCAAGACTCATCTACTAAAGAGAAGCGATCGTACACCAACCTTCCGGATCAATCACCATCCTCGTGATGATCCTATGGTCGGGAGCTGTTTATGAGTTAATAATGATTATTCATGTCTTAAATTTTCAACTCTTGAAAATATGAATTATCATTACCATTAACTCAAAGGATGTATCACAGACACTAAATACACATATGTGATAGAAAATAACCCATTTTATTAATTATAGTCAAAATTATAATTTTGCCCCTAGAAGTGTATTACAAGTGTCAGCCAATTCTGGCTTCTAGGGCACATATATCTAACAATCTCCCACTTGTCCTAAAGCCAATTGGCTACAAGTCTAAGTCCCATCTTCTCAAGGTGGGCTTCGATCTTCTGCTGGCCCAACGGCTTTGTAAGTGGGTCTGCCACATTATCTGCGGAGTTGACTCTCTTGACCTCAACGTAACCTTTCTCAAGGTAATCGCGGATGAGATGATATCGCCGCTCAATGTGCTTGGACTTCTGGTGAGACCTCGGCTCCTTAGCAAGGGCTATGGCGCCATTGTTGTCGCAGTAAAGAGGAATGGCATCTGATGGCATTACTCCAATTTCTGCAGCAAACTTCTTGTACCAGAATGCTTCCTTTGCAGCCTCTGATGCAGCTATATATTCTGCTTCCATGGTGGAATCTGCTATCACAGTTTGCTTGGAACTCTTCCAGCTGACAGCTCCACCATTGCACACAAACAGACTTCCAGATGTCGACTTTCGATCATCTATATCGGACATGAAGTCCGAGTCTGTGTATCCCTGAACTTGGAGTTCTCCATTACCAAAGACCAACATCATATCCTTAGTTCTTCTCAAGTACTTAAGGATACATTTCACAGAAGTCCAGTGTTCTTCACCTGGATTTGACTGATATCTGCTTGTGACACTCACAGCATGGGCTATATCAGGTCGTGTACATAGCATGGCATACATGAGGCTCCCTATTGCAGAAGCATAAGGGATCTTGCTCATGCGTTCTATTTCCTCAGGTGTGCTGGGGCACATCTTCTTGGAAAGATGAATACCATGTCTGAAGGGTATTAATCCCCTCTTAGAGTTTTCCATACTAAACCTCTTTAGTACTTCCTCTATGTACATCTTCTGTGAAAGTCCTAGCATCCTATTCGGTCTATCCCTATAGACCTTAATTCCTAGAATAAAGGATGCTTCACCTAGGTCTTTCATGGAGAATTCCTTGGACAACCACATCTTGACTGATGTCAACATGGGAATATCATTCCCAATAAGGAGGATGTCATCCACGTACAATACGAGGAAGACAACAGCGCTCCCACTGACCCTTTTGAAAACACATGGTTCCTCTTCATTTTTGATGAAACCAAACTTTTTGATCACATCATTGAAACGAGTGTTCCAGCTCCGAGATGCTTGCTTAAGTCCATATATGGACCTTTGCAGCTTGCAAACCTTGTGATCAGTATCACTGGATGTGAAACCTAGCGGCTGTTCCATATAGATATCTTCCTCAAGATATCCATTTAGGAATGCCGTTTTCACGTCCATTTGCCATATTTCATAATCGAAAATAGGCTGCAACAGCAAGCAATGTGCGGATGGATTTTAGCATAGCTACCGGGGAAAAGGTATCCTGATAGTCAATGCCTTCACGTTGACTATAACCTTTTGCCACCAGTCTAGCCTTGAATGTCTCCACATTCCCATCTGCACCAATCTTTCTCTTGAAGATCCATTTACACCCAATAGGTACTATACCTTCTGGTGGATCTACCAAGGTCCAGACTTGGTTTGAGTGCATCGAGTCGAATCTCTGACTTCATTGCCTCAAGCCATTTCTCGGAGTCGATATCTGATATCGCCTCGTTGTAGGTTTTGGGATCATCACCATGAGCACCATTACCTATGAGGAACATTTTCTCTACATCCTCTGAAATAATACCTAAGTATCTTTCAGGGGGACGGAAAACTCTTTCCGATCTACGAGGTGGAGGAGGTAGTGTTCTTATTGGCTCAACCTGATTTGGTTCCACTTGGTCCTTAGCTCTTTCCACTTGTGAGACTTTCTCATCAAGCTTAATCTGCTTTCCAATGCCACTATCTTGAATAAACTATTTTTCAAGAAATATGGCATGTCGACTCACAATCACATTGTGGTCTTCTGGAATGTAGAAATAGTATCCTAATGACTCTTTAGGATATCCTATGAATCGAGCTCTAAAGGACCTAAACTCTAACTTGTCCGCTTGTTGTCTTTTGACATGAGCCGGACAACCCCAAATTCTGAGATGACTCAGACTTGGTTTCTTACCATGCCATATCTCATACGGTGTGGTAGGAACGGTTTTAGAGGGAACCCTATTCAGTAAATAGATTGAAGTTAATAATGAATGTCCCCAAAGAAAATCAGGGAGGTCTGTGAAGCTCATCATGGATCGAACCATATCCAATAGAGTCCGATTTCTCCGTTCTGAAACCCCGTTGAGTTGAGGTGTTCCTGGTGGAGTCCATTGAGAGACTATGCCATTTTTCCTTAAGATAGTCTAGGAATTTCCTGGCTAAGGTATTCACCTCCTCGATCTGATCGAAGAACCTTAATGGGTTTTTCTGTTTGTTTTTCTACTTCATGTCTGAATTCTTTGAACTTTTCAAAAGCTTCAGACTTGTGTCTCATAAGATACACATACCCATACCTAGACAGATCATCGATAAAGGTAATGAAGTAGACAAAATTGCCTCTAGCCGGCACATCAAATGGGCCGCACACATCAGTATGTACTAGGGCAAGGAGATCTGTGGCCCTCTCCCCATGTCCAACAAAAGGGAGTTTAGTCATTTTGCCTTGAAGACAAGATTCACAAGTTGGATATGACTCAAAAGTCAATGGACTCAATAGCCCATTTTTCTCCAATTTGTTAATCCTATCTTCTGCTATATGACCTAATCTCAGGTGCCATAGATATCTGTCGTTTGGACTATCCCTAGGTCGTTTGGCATTCACGTTTTGCTCGATAGTTAAAATAGGTACATCAATATGCAACTGATAAAGACCATTAATAAGGAAACCATTTGCAATTTTATTTCTTTCATAAAGAATGTTACAATGGTCCTTAAAGAAGGTGATCACATAACCTTCTTGTGCTAAGCATGAAACAGAAATCAAATTTCCTGCTAGCTGCAGGCACATAATAACAGTCTTTTAAAACTAAGTCTAAACCAGATGGTAATCGACAGAGGATATGTTCCCACGGCTACTGCAGCAACTCTTGCTCCATTACCGACGCGTAGGATCATGTCTCCATCCCTCAGCCTCCTGCTATCCTCAAGACCCTGCATAGAAGTGCACAGATGAGCACTAGAACCAGAGTCAAGCACCCAACTGGATGCAGAAGAAATCGTAAGGTTAGACTCAATAACGAGCATACCTCCAGAAGGACCTTCCTTCTTGTTCTTTAGGGTGGCCAGGTAAGTAGGGCAGTTCCGCTTCCAATGGCCGTCGCTGTTGCAATGGAAATACTTTTCCTTTGCCATCGGCCTTTTTCTTCGATTCTGCCTTCTTCTTCTTTGATCCTTCCACCTTCTTGCTTTTTCACAGACTTCTTTTTCTTTCCATAAGACTTTCTTTTGGAAGAAGTCCGTTCCATAGCAAGAACTGAGCCTTTAGAACCTTTCATAGAAAGCTCAGCGGTAACCAGCATATTCATCAACTCGGCCAAGGAATTCTTGAAGTTTATGCATGTGGTAATTCATGATGAATTGCCCATATGCATCAGTCAAGGATTGCAGAATAATATCGTTCTGCAGATCCAAGTCCAACTTCACACCGAGCTTCTCAAGCTCTTCCATGTCCTTGATCATTGTCAGACAGTGATCTTGGACTGACTGCCCATCACGCATCTTAGCCTTAAAAAGTCATTTCGTGACTTGATATTTGGCTGCGCGACTCTGTTCACCAAACATCTCCTGCAGGTGAGCCAACATTTGGCGAGCAGTCCCGATATCTTCATGTTGGCGCTGGAGCTCATCAGACATCGAGCCCAACATGTAATATCTGGCCTTATTGTCTTCGTCAATCCATTTTTTCCAGAGACGCTCTCTGTTCAACAGATGGACGAGCTGGTAAGGTGGGAGGGTCCTGGTCCAAAACATGTGTTAACTTCTCTGAACCCAAAATAATTTTGTAGTTCCTGAGCCAATCTTTATAATTGGGTCCAGTCAGTCTATGTGTGTCTAGGATACGTGCCAATGGGTTTGACGCAGACATTTTCCTGTAGAGAGTCAAAGATTCTAGTTAGATACTGTAATTTTGACTTGACCAATTTGTTTAGGAATTTTATTTTTAAACAAATTAGCTCCCACTATTTTCTCGGATCCCTACACTCCCTCTGTAGAGATGCGAAAATCTCCGCGATTGATGATTTCTAGTGGGTGGTGCGGTCTCACCAACTGACTCATCACCTCACCTAACAGTTATTGGTGATGGGTTAGCCAATGAGTGAACAACTCTTGTTCAATGATTCTCTAATCATGGTGCACCCAAACTTGGTCTCTAATTCATGAATCTCACCGTATCCGAAATATTGATCCACTCCTTAGTTAAGTCAGACCCACCATTTGCATAGACTGGGTTCCTAATTGGGTCTCTCACCGTATCCAAAATATTGAGCCCAACTCATCCTCCAGCCCATAGCATCCAATGCCTAATAGACATGGTTGCATCTTCCCGGTGCAACTGAGCCACTGTATCCAGCCGAGAACAATCAACCCCGGGAAGGGCCCGCACGTCTACAATGGTGGAAGACCTCGGACTTAATCTTTTCTTAGGGAGAATTGATTCAGGTCTCATTAAACTAGACTTGGCTTAGTCATAACAATTATGACTAACCTAGTGGCATGGGTCAGCTCGGATTATTGACCACCTCAGATCAGAACTGTGTCAACAGATATGGCCAGGTAAGTGAGACCGGTGGAAGGAATATGCCGTTAACTCGCACAAGAACGCATTCAGGTCGAGTAGCTTCCAATTAAAAACCAGTCGGTCGTCTGTGCCAAACTTACCTTAGACACCAAATTGTTGAGTCAGAACCAATTGGGTTAGCCTACAATCCAGACTCTAACCTCTGAGCCTAATTAGGTCTTGCTTGATCGTGACTCGATCTTGACCCAGACTTAATCCTATTAGGCTGGTCAATTTAAGCATTGTTGATCCCATCTAACCAACTCTTGATTCGGTTTGATCAACCGCTTAGACCTAATTGAGCTACCCAAGCCCGAACCCAGTATTATGAATATGTCTTAGATCTGAAATTCTCAATTTTAGACCTAATTGAATATTCCATAAACTTAATTCTTAATTAAGTTGGGTTCATAAACAAAATATGCACAATAAATCCTAGGGTTTCAGGATCTAGGGTTTTGCAGAAAGTAAGTTTTGGGTTTCTGATTAAGGACGAACACGCAGCACCCCTACACGTCATAAGAACACCCCATCGAATGGGAAGAGAGGGTCTTTAAACCCTTCTTCGTTCTTATGACCGGACGGCCAAGAGGAACGCCTTAATCAGGAACATGTAAATCTACAAAACAGTTATAGATCTATATCATATATCTCATATACAAATTTAGATCTAATCAAGGCATATTTTGCATACATCTCATGTATCATAATCATGCATGTTTTCAGATCTAAATTATCTCATAATAATCTAAAAAATTAGATTTAAATTGATCTAATCAAAATAAATTCTAATCTAGACAATTATGTAGAACTATTCTACAACTAGTCTAGACATGCATCTATCATATCTCATATGATATTTAAAATTAAATAATTTTTATTTGCTGTTTATCAGATGTTATTATAACACTTATAATATCAAAAAATAGTAAATAAGAAGATCTAAAATATGATTTAATCAGATTAAATCAAAGACATGCAAAACTATTCTATAGAACTATTCTATTCTAGAACTAGTCATGCATATCTTCATGTTCTTAGATCCAAATCATTTAATTTTAATTTTTTTGATTTTAGATCTGATCACATCTCATGTGACATCTAAAATCACTTTATTTTCTAATTAAAATAAAATTAAAATTAGATCTAAACAATTTAGAACCATGGCTCTGATACCAGTTGAAGGGAAATCCTGATTTCCCGGTCCAGGTTCGTCCAGATCTGATTAGATCAAGAGATATATTTCAAAAATTTTCTCTTGATCTCAATCAGATCTTGATATATTTCAGATCTGATTCTTATTATTTTAATAAATAAAATAAAATAAGATAAATTAAATCAAATTTAATTTACCTGATTTGGGTAATCCTATTACCCTGTAGATGATCCTGATTGCAGCGGAAGGTTCTGGATCTTAGCCACGCAAGCGCCTGGCCTCTACCGGTATCCACTCGGGTTGGATCTGGAGATCCTCTTCTTCTCTATCACACCTCCAAAAATTAGATCTGGATCTGATCTGGAGGATCTTCAAAACTCTTTTGAAGATCTGCAGTCGTCCTTTTGCAGCAGCGCAGCCTTCTTGCTTTTGATCGCCTTTCCTTGATCTGAATCGCACCAAACTAAGTCCAAAACCCTTTTGGACGTGAAGAGGAGAAGGAGGAGAAGTTTAGGCATGGAGGAAGAGAGGGAGAGGCAGCCTTGGGGCATGGGAAAATCTCTATTGAATTTCATTCACTTAGAATTAGGGTTGGGCGCAGGGTCTTATTTATAGACCTCTTGTGATCCAACTCCTCTTCCTCTCAACCAATCACAACCCTTTGTGAAATCAGATCTAAATCTGATTGGTTGGAATAGAGACCCCTGGATTCCTCCTTAGAGGGCGCCTAAGACCAGTCAAACTGGATTCTTAGTAGAACTCTGATTGGAATCCAAAAGGGAGGTGGAGTCCTTGTCCAACAAGGACTCCTAGGCGCCTCCTACTTGGGCTCACGCCACCCTTGGCGTGCGCCCTTCTCCTTGCCAGGTTCTGGCAGGGGGACAGGCCCCCACCAGCTCTCCAATAGGTGCATGACATGTGGTCAAAAGTCAAAGGGTCAATGGTCAACGTTTGACCAGTCAAAGGTAGACTTTTGACCAAAGTCAAAGAACAAGAAATGGCAGGTGACCAAAAATGGTAGGTAATATCTTACAAATAAGACAATCTATTCTGACTTGGACAACCTCCAGTCAGACCATATGAAGGCCTCTGATTGAGCACAAACTCCTTTGGCTCAGACAGGACAACTTATTTATGATAGCAAAAGAAGAACGTTAGGTTCAATCGAGTGCTAGCACGATTTCCTTGAACCTAATTGAATCTCATTCAGATCAATTGAACTAGATCAGTTCAATTGATGATCACCAGATTCAAACCCTTGTTTGTGTGACCCAGTTAGGTTCAGTTCTGTATGGTAATGGGATATGTCATGATCTCTATCATAGACATCATCGAAACTCCTTTCGATGGATCAGAACTCTTCTGATTCGAACAGCTAGAATGATCGATCATCTAAATCATTCTAATTGCTCCCAAAATCCACCAGTGACACCTAGTAGTATATGGTGGCAACTCCATCAGAGCTGAATGCGAACCTCTTGGTGCAGCTACCTATGTGTGATTCAGTTCTTCTATCTTGAGCTCCCGATCAGATTAGGGTTAAGGTGAACTCGTCAAATCCCTAGTCTCTGTCATATGATGTAATCATTCGATTCGAGTCCAATGTGAAAATCTAAATAGAAACTCTTTCTATTATTTCACTCTACCATGGCCATGGATTTCTGGACTTGATTCTCATGATCATCATAGGGCTACTCCTCTACCACCGAGGTAGATAGATTCCATCTTGATGCAATCCAGTTCCTACAATGAACATGCTATAGCCAACATACACCTCAGGGTTCCATATGGCTAGGAGACCGAGTAATGGTGTAGTCAAACTATAACACCCTCAAGGTGAACTGTCGATGCATCTCAGGTCAAAGAACCAGACACACTACTGCAGCATCGAGTCAGTCATTGACGAGAAGGTAGACTCCCTAATGACTACTCGAGGTGGTCACGCTCAGTGCCCTCGTTCTCTAATGAGTACCTGTACTTTCACTCCAGTGTCTCCACACCGTAGACTCAAGACTCATCTACTAAAGAGAAGCGATCGTACACCAACCTTCCGGATCAATCACCATCCTCGTGATGATCCTATGGTCGGAAGCTGTTTATGAGTTAATAATGATTATTCATGTCTTAAATTTTCAACTCTTGAAAATATGAATTATCATTATCATTAACTCAAAGGATGTATCACAGACACTAAATACACAGGTGTGATAGAAAATAACCCATTTCATTAATTATAGTCAAAATTATAATTTTGTCCCTAGAAGTGTATTACAAGTGTCAGCCAATTCTGGCTTCTAGGGCACATATATCTAACAGCACCAACGGCCTTGGATCGGCCACAACCAAAAATGGCCTTTGATCGGCCAAAGCATCAACGACTTTGATCGGCCTAAGCTTCAATAGCCTATGGTTGGCCTAAGCTCAAAAGACCTTAGATCGACTCAAAATTTAAGTTTTTCTTCAGCTACTTCTGCTGCCCACATTAAATAAGGACCAGATGCCTTAAAGAGATGGATGGATAGATATTCCTAAGTTCAAGGCATCGTGTCGACAATACTTCTTTCGTCTGATTCTCAAACTCGAGAGTGGGGGGATAATGTTACAGAGGTATTTTCGATGCCTCGGATTCATGTCTTGCTTAGAAGAACTACGGAAGAGCTATACTCTATTGCTATGAGCTATCCAAGGTATGGGATGGGCCATCCGAGCTGAGACTATATATGTGCTGAGCTGAGATTCTACTTGGATTCCATCCATCACGTGGTTCACTCTGACACCTTAATTAATGGCCTCCTGATTTATATAACAACCACTCACCCACCTTAAGAAGGAATGACAGCTAATGCAATTAATAGATGGGACCCTTATGTACCATGAGGTGACAGCACTCATCCAACTTATGAAGGAAAAAAGGATATTTGAATCTCCTGATTTTGCGGAGCGAATATCTCATCCACAAAAGCACGATTAATGGTTCGAGACTTGCAGAACCGCACGATATTTTTTCTCTACAAAAATCATAAATTTCGAGAATTCAGGTAAGCAAAAAATTTCTCTCAAAGAATACGTTGTTGCTTGATTGTTTTCTGCTGAGTTGAGCATCGGAGGATCCTTGCCGGAGTCCAATCCTCCGGCTCCGATTTTGTTTTGCAGGTCACTCCAGTACCTCCTATGAGAAGCCAACCGCTCTACTTCCGAAGCAAATCATTTTTAGTAGCAATAGAATGTATCAAAAATCAAGATGAAAATTTTGCCTTCCCATGTATCACTTGGAAGTTCCTAACACATGAGGCCAGTTGAAATGGAACCAAGCTTCAACCGGCAAAAGAAGACCGAGGCAATGAACCTATAGATCCATTTGTCACCTTAGATCATGTTATTGGTGAAAGAAGACCAAGGCAATGAGCCTACAGATCCAATTGTCACCTTAGATCATGTTATTAGTGTTTTACATCATACCAGCGAGTTCGGCATAGGTTTTTCTATTTTTTGAATGCATTGAGACTTGCCTGGCAAAGTCATCTTTTTTGTCAACAACTAAATTTAAGTGTTTCTTCTTTGATACAAAAGTGATTTGAGAAGCGGAGCATATTGCAAGGTGACGGATTAGAATAAAGGGAGTAGATAGGCGTGGAGAAGGGGGAGAGGTAATTGGATAAGATCAGCCGATCAGCCAATGAACAAAGAATCTTAAACTATGTCATTGATATTCTATCACTTAGTTGCATAGATAAGTAAACCCTGCATACATATAGGCCAACTTAACTTTATTCCACTACCAATTAAGTCTAGATTAATGATTAAATTAAGTAAATCTTATAATTCTCCTCTTGTTATCTTCACTTAAAAGAAAGCTTCCAAAATAAAAGTCTGATAGTTTGATATGATTCTTTTTTCCAAAAGAATCCTGAAGTAGATGAAATATGAAGACGACCACCACAAACTCATCCTTTCTCAATATTCCGGAAACAAACCTGGCCTAGTGTTGGAGCGAAAAAGATGTCATGGATCATTTCCTGCATCATATCAAATTCTGACCTGCTTCATATCTACAAATAAAAATTACGATATCTCATTTGTTGATAGGAGGACGAGTGATATGTACTTCAACAGAAACACATACGATGCAGACAGGTGATTCATTACGATGTATACTCTGTACAACACTTCGAACAATACCACAAAACATATATACCAAAGGATCCTATGAACTCCAGACAAGTGAAGCCAGCAAGACCCAGAAGTAAAACAAGTAGCAGTACGAACAAGTAAACTCTCAATCTATATGATCATCTTCAACCGGAGTGTTTGGAAACAATGGCTCTCTTCTTGTGGCAAAGCTTGTGGGTTCCATACTCTGCCCTCTAAATTTCAGTTCTGCAGGTCCTCTAAAACTAGAGTCGGTGGAACTAGTCCTAAATGGGATCTCATGTCCTCCAGGATACCGAGGGGGAGATACATACCTTCGAGGTGGATCTCTTAGCACACCTCCTCGCCGACCATCAACATAAGCTCTGTCACTAGCCCCACAACCCAAAAGAACACCAGTTGTGATGCCCGAGTCACTGAAGGACTCCTCCGGCGCCCACCCTAAAGAGTTCTTTTTCTTCACATAAAACTGCCATATGACAATGAGAAACAAGAGGAACAACAGAGCAGAGCCACTCCACACCACCGCGTTGGTCTCCACCTTGAACACCGGAAAATTCGACCGATAGATCCCAATGTATCCATCGTCGAAGCCCAAAACCACAAGCTTTTCACGGTCAGCGGTGATTAGAGTCTTTGCAGTCGAAGACCCATCAGCTGCAGTATCAGAATTCAGGAAGACTGATTTGATTTCATGGATGGTGGCAAAGAAGAGAGGCCGAGGAGCTCCGACCCTGCCAAAATACTGAGAGGAGATATTGTAGACGAAGACCTTGTCATGGCTCGCTACGAGGAGATAACCTTTGATGGTTTGGATGGAAACGGGGCCATCTATCTCCGACTTCCTCACCGCCCGAACCCGGCACTTGAGGTTGGGGACGTCCCCCAGGAGAATGACATGGATGAGGTCACCTCCGGCAGTGAACCCATATGCTTTGGACTTCTCCGATGAATCAAAGGAGTAGGCTTTCGAGACTGACCCGTCGAGCCCTTCGCATTCCGTTTCTTTCACCACCATCGACCGCAAGTCGAGAGACCCAGCGCCGGTCTCCGTCAAGAAGAGAAGCCTCTGCTTCATGAAGGCAAGAGGTCGGCTGGAGGCAATGGCGGTGCCGTAGAGAGTGCCGTTCTCTGTGAAGACCCTGATCCTCCCGCCGGCGTCCGTGGCGAGGATGTACCTCGTCCGGCTAATCTGATGCATCTCGAGGCCGAGCACTGGCGGGGAGCCCAGCTCACGGGGGCCGCGGACCAACGGCCGTGAGCCGCTGACGGAGATGGTGGTCCAGTCGTCGCCGGTGGCAGCGGACCCCCAGAGGCGGTGGGCAGCGATGGAGCCGTCGGCGTGGCCGGTGAAGAGGAGGCTCTCGTAGCGGCGGGAGGAGAGGTAGCAGAGCATGGAGGTCACCGGGGAGTCGGAGATGGAGGGGAGCTCGATGAGGACGTCGCCGGAGGCGGAGAAGACGTAGACCCGCCCCAGAGTGTCGCCGACGGCGAAGTACTTGCTGAGGCCGTCGAGGTCCTCGTAGGGAAGGACGGTGGCCGCGGAGGCGGAAGCGGAGGCTGAGGCGGAGGCTTCCAGCCGCGCGGCTGCGGCGAACTGGAACCGCTCCGACCACCAGGTCTTGTGCTTGGTCACGGCGACCCCGGGGGTCCGGTCGCCGCGCGCCGCCGGCTCGGGCAGCGGCTGTGCGACGAGACGGGGAAGGGTCTCCAGAGTGTGAGGAAGGGGATGGTGGGATGGCGGGGCCGAGCAGGTGGAGAGGGAGGACTCGAGAGCGGAGACGGTCTCGGATAGGGATTCCACCAGGGCCTCGAGGCGGTGGAGCTGGGCCTCCTGGCGGTCGTGGAGGGAGGGCGGCGGTTCCTCAGCTGCTACAGCGGACGAGAAGAGGGAGAGGGAGAGGAGGAGGAGAAAGGCGTCGCCTTTGGCCGCCATGGATGCAGAGCAACGGAGGTCCAGGGCTTCGCCACTGCTCGACGCTCGTCCTCCTCCCTCTCCTCCTCCGATCTGGGGGAGCAATTTGGAGACGAAATCGATTGAAATAATAGGAATCCGAGTTAGATTAATAAGTGTTTTTTTTTTTTTTTTTTTTTTTTTTTGTAAAACGAAAGTCCAACCAAAAACTGGATAAGGCGATGAAGGTACCCGAATCCCCAGTAAAATAAAAAAAAATTAAAAAAAAACATTTTTTTCAAAAACAACCGCACTCAGATCAAGTAAAACATCTTTTTATGAACTTACGCGGCCGTATCTGTATAAAAATGTACAAGTCCGATCGAGAAACTAAATCCAATTCAAAATATTTAAATTTAAATTTTAATTTAAAATTTATTAAATTTTAATATTTTAAATTTAAATTTAGTTTAATAAAAAATAGTTAAAACTTAAGATCAATTTGATTCAATTCGAATATGAACCAAACCATATTCGAATTTAAATTCAAGCTTGAAATTAAATTTTATCTTACTAATAATATATATATATATATATATATTTAAAAAAAATTGTGAGCTTTTGAGTCAGGTATCCTGTAATTCGAGCTCGATTCGTATACTCGAACTCAATAATAACTGAGTCAAGTCAAACTCAAGTAGCTCGAGAGCAGTTTAACTCGTTTGCAGTCCTATATAAGATATGAAAAAGATATTATATATATATATATATATATGAGTAGATTTGAATAAGATTGATGGGATTTGGGTTCAAATTTGATTAAATTAAAACTAAAAATGAAGATCCTACATCGATGATCCAAGCCATTGGATGTGATCTATTATCTTAAAATTTTTTATTCATCAAAAATCATATAATTTGAAGACTTCTAACCTATGCATCAAGTGATCAAAAGATACATCTAATTCAATTTTATGTAGACTGTCTAGTTTTTGACTACTTGATATATAGGCTAGAAATTTTCAAATCATATGATTTTTTGCATATAAATAGTTATGATGTAGTAGATCATATTCAATGGCTTGGATCATTGATATAGAACTTCTATTATAAAGTTTCAATCTAATCGGATCTGAATCCAAATCTAATCAACTTGATTCTAGCGTGGCTTATATATATATATATGTGTGTGTATGTGAGAGAGAGAGATAAAGATAGACTGAGCTCCGATTTACTAGATCCCAATCCATATCCAGTTGCATTCCCCTCCATTGGATTAGCACACATCCCAAAGCAAGGCATAAAGAACTAATGGTGCTATTCAGGAGCCGTTTGGCAGATGTGGCAGAGTTTAAAAAAAAAAACTCATGCTTTGATTAGGACGGACGTAAAGCCATGCGCCCCTTCCCCCTGTCTCTTCTCCTCTCCATGCCCTTTCAAAACCCTAAACCTATGCCCTCTCTCTCCAAACCCATGCCTTTCTCTCTTCTCTTTGGCCACCCTCCTCATATCCACGTCTCCACTGAAGCCTCCCCCACACAAGGGGCCAACATCCTTGCCTCTATGAAACACCACCGGCCAACATCCTTGCCTCTATCAAACCCCATCGGCAAACATCTATGCCTCCATCGAAATCCACCCCACCCGTGGCCACCACCATCACCTCCATCGAAACAGCCACCACCCTCGCCTCCACCAAAACCCACCCTACCCACGGCCATCGTCATTGCCTCCACCGAAACCCCCTCCCCCCACTCGCAGCCACCATCCTTGATCTCCATTGACAACCCCCCTCCACCCATGGCCACCATCATTGCCTCCCCCGAAACCCCCTTCCCTCACCCGCAGCCACCATCCTCATCTCCATCAATAGTCCACCTCCACCTACAGCCACCCTCTCTTGTTCTCTCTCTCTCTCCAGCCACCGTCATCATTCCCTCCGAATCTCTCCTGCCACTAGCACTATCTGGATCCTCCCAAGCTATCGTTAGCCGATCTCCTCCCAAACCCCCAACCCCTCTATCCTGCCCTCTCTCCAAACCCTCCACCGGCCTTCCTCTTCCCCCAAATCCCCCACCTACCCTCCTCCTCTTCCCCCAAACCTCCACCCGTCGACTCTCTTCGTCTCCTCCCAAAGCATCCTGTCATCCCTCCTCTTCTCTCCAAAACCCCACCCATTGTTAGGTTTTGGTGAATTTCAGCATGAAGAACTTTTCATCTTATGAAATATTCAACAAAAAGCATAGATTAAAACTTGATTCTAATGCATGCCTTAGATCTAATCTAGCATCATCCGTCCGATATCGTCCTCTTTTGCAGCCACCCCATTACCACCACCTCCTATTGCTGGCTCATTTTGGATGGTTCAGGAGTTCCCCAACAATAGTGGCATCCAACTTCAAGTAAAGATATTATTATATAAACTTTATTTTATATTGATAGATTATATAATCTAGATATTTTAATTTGACTGACAGCTTGTACATGTTAAGACATGCATATACCGTGTATAATTCTTTGTATAATTCTTTGTTGCAATATTATCTGTCTTAATCCCTTTATTCATTACTACATGAAATTATTTGGAAAGACATGAAGGTGTTAGTTGGTATATTGCCAAAGATCATACTTATGTACCAATAGAAACACAAATACAGCCACATGCATACACAAAAAACACACAAACACCCATAATAAAACTAAGATAATCATCAAATAGATGGAATTAGTATATGTGTCATCACCTAATATAAATATAATGCTGAAAAATTAGGAGAATGTAACACCTACTCGTCAAAATTATTTGCCATTAGACACATGGACCTTACACACTTAGCATTTAACATATCCTTTACACCTTTGCATCAGTATTTTACTTACAGGTATTATCATAATATCATATCACAAAATGATGTAATATATAAGTTATGAATTCTTTGTCACCTCCGATGATATTTGATTGATAACCTCATCACACATTACAACTAGCCCTTGCCAAATAATTTAAAAATGCATTATAAATTTTGTTGTTTTATTCTTTGTTTGCAAGAACATGCTAGTAAAATTTATAGTAAAATGGGATTCTTAGAAATTCTTGAAATGCACCCTTGTAGCTGCATTATTTGTAAACATATACATGCATGCATATATATAGCAATGATGGTGCCCTATTTATATATAAATTTTGCTTAGTAGATTTATGTAAATTGTAACATCCCACTTGCCAACTTTAGTCTTTCTAACATACATTTTTGCTTTATATCCAGTTTGAATGCTCTATTCTTCCTTACGCGGTATTATAGGTGTTGCATGATCTTGCCCATCAACCACCATGTTGATATTTGATTTACATACCCCTTCTTTACAATATATAAATTCTTATCAACTGATCTTCTTACTTTTGGAGGATCGATAAAATAATTTCTTTCGAATACTAAAATATTTCTTATATGCATATTGATTGTAGGCTTCTATTGCTTTTTCTTGAGTATCAAAGGCCATGCCTTCATGCAATGCTAAATCTTTAGTATTCCTTAAGTTTGGACTCTGGTCAATATAATCTTCTCCCTCAAAAGTCCTCTTTATATGATCATTGTTTAATGAGTTTGGAGTGTCATCGAGTGAAATATAATTATGCACATTACTTTCTCCTCCTACAAAGATAGTTGATGTGCTAAAGATGGCTGTCATGTTATCATCATACATACTTTCTACATCCATGATATGTGTAATTTAATTTAATTACTGGCAATAAAATACAGTTAGTATAAGTAGCATTCAAATACATAGATCAATTTTACTAATGTATATCAAACTGAGACCAAGTTAAATATCAAATTCAAATTGGTGCAATTCTATTAAATAGAAGTGCTCTAATAACTAAAATCAAAAATATAGTTAGGCATCTCAAATTATATCTCATGCTAAAAGATAATCATGTATCATTCACACAAATATAAGCATAACCATTGAACGTTAAAATATCTTTTAATTAGTAAGTCCCAAGTTCCAACTTGATTGATAAAATTTCAAGAGATTATACTAAACAACATCGATAAAAGAATATTTTTACTTTCTTTTTTAGAACAAAATTTTTTGAATAACTACTCTTTGTATCTAAACAATCTAATAATAAAGTTATTAAATAAGATTGTTGTCCATATCATAGTAATAATTCATATCTAATGAATCAATATTGTAAAGGATTTTGAAACTCTAACCTTTAGTGAATTAAGCTATGTGTCGTTTCTCATATCAAACAGTCTCTATATTTTTCATATCATAAATTTTTTGAAATATCATAAATATATATATTTCTACACCAAATAAAATATTTAGTTCCTAATGAAGTAATAATAGCTAAAATATATCTTGCACTCAATTAGCAGAAAACAAATGATTCCAATAAGGTATTTGCACCTGAGAGAGTTGGCAATATTTTTGCAATAGAGAGAGAGAGCTGTCGACATCTTTGCACAGAAGATAGAGAATCGATGACATGCTTACGATGGATAGAGCGAGCCAGTGATGTATTTATAATGGCGACAAAGAGCTGGGAGGTGTTTACGTTAGAGAGAGATGGCAAAAAAATTTCTTTTAGGAGGAAATAGATCGATAGAGGAAGGAAAAAATGTATTTTGTCGGCAAGAAAGAGAAAATTTATTCTTTTGCAACATAATATTCTACTCTTCCTCTCCTTTCTTCTCTAATCCCCATTAATAAAGAGTTTCTTTTTTTTTTAATAACAATGACATCATAGCCTCAAGAGGACAACGGATGGGAGGGAGAAGGCATGCATCGCCTTCATTCAAAGAAGATGACCGAAAGATGGAGCTCGTGGGTAGGGGGTTTCGAAGGAGACAAGAACAATGGCCTGAGAGATAGAAAAAGGGAAGAGAAAAATAGAGAAGGCATGGAAATGGATTTGGAGAGAGACGAGAGGAAGCTGAAAAATGTGTTCTGAAAGGAAGAGGAAAAATAAGGGAGGCATGGAAATGAGTTTGGAGAGATGGGTATGGAGAGAGATGAGAGGAAGCTGGCAAATAGGTTTTGAAAGGGAGAGAAAAAATACAGGTGTGGAAATGGGTTTGAAGAGAGACGAGAGGAAGCTGGAAAATAGATTTTGAAAGAAAGAGAGAGGAGAAGAGATGGGAGGAAGGAAGATACGCGCGCAACTTTACATCATGTCCCATTGAATGCTGCTTTTTTTATTTTATAAACACAGGAGGCCGTTAGCTTTTAAGGGGAGCTTTGAGATGCATGCCAATCCAACAAATAAAGGATCCGATCGGATGTATGCTGGAATTCGGTCAACCATACGGAAGTCTATATGTAACATCACGGACCGGCAAAATAATAAAATAAAAGATTCATGTTCAGGTATATGTAACTTATTGATTTATTTATGATATATTTAAGCCACTTAATCTTCATTATGAATTACTTTGAATTAAACTTACCTTGCTAAGAATTGTTGAGGCCATTTCAGAGAAAATTATGATTATCTACCATTGCGAGTTTTGAAAATTTTTTAAGTCTGAAAACTAGCATCTATCTGGGCAGCTATATAAAATATGAATTTTTTTGCGACCTAGTAGGTTATAAAATATTTTTTAGTAAATTTTGGAGATCCTTTAACCTATTCATTCTGAAGCAAGAAAGTTTTAAAAGTTTCGAGTTTGAAAAAATATGAACTAAAATCTAAATTTTGATATCTTATTCTTGAAGATTTTAATTTTTTTGATATTTTTATTAAATTTAAATAGAGAATATTTCTTATTTATATTTATATTTTAAAGTTAATGGATATTAACTTAAAAAAATATAAATAAAAAGAGTATTGAGTAAAGCTATGAATAGAGTATGAAAATATGAACATAGTATGAAAATAAAATTTCTGAAATCTAGGAGAAGAGGTCATCACTTCTCTAATAGGTGTCGACACTATCTCAAGAGAACAAAAAGGCGATTTCAGGAAGTTTCGGGATGGCATTGGTAAGAGGTCGACACTTGCCTAAAAACTGTCAACACTTTTGTATGAGAGGGGCGACCTGGGGAATGACCTGTGTGCGGTATCGATACCTATTTCAAATATGTCGATCCTAATTATGAAAAATTTTGGAATTAGATTTTAATTGAGAAAATTTTAAGTGATATTTTTAAAATATTTTTAATAAGATGACTTAGCAGCTTGGTTATATAAAGAAATAGTTAAAAAATTTCTCTGAGTGACACCTCAATAAGTTTAAATTCTCTTGAAAAAATTCAAGGAATGGACACCTAACGGGTAGCTCCTCTTAACGGGTAGCTCTCTTAAATTTATTATATTTCAAGTTTTTAGTCTCTGGTGTTCTCTTGAGTTGTTCTGAGTTCTTTAGCAAAGTAGAGAGTTAGAGAGAGATGTAGGGTTGGAGAAGGTCTTATTCTCAGTTAATTTCAAATAGAACTTTAGTTGAAGAAGGTAAAAGATTTAGTTATAGATTGATTAGAAGTGCTAGGACTTGAACTGATTTGTGGAAGGTAAAAGATTTAGTTAGAGAACTGATGTAGAAGATGCTAGTAGTAGAGTTCTAATTCTTTAAGATAAGAATTTAGTTCCTAAGCTAAAATTAAAGCAAAGTTTCAATCTTTATTATTGAGTATGAGGTTTTAGTAAGTCAAATTATAAATTAAATTGGAAAGGAGGATGAATTTTTGCTGTATATTTTACTAAAAATTTTTGAATAATTTTGATAATTAGTTGAACCATGTTGACTGAACTTAGAGCTATTTATGGAATTAAAATACAATTAAATTACTATAGTTCCTGATGTTTATGTTGGAGGTTAGTAAAACTTAAGCTAAAATAAGCAAGATAGGATTAAAATAAGTGATGGAAGGGCTAAATTGAGTCAGCTTAAGTTGAATACCAAGTATACACTCCTATGAACTCTTGTATCTATAATTATGGAATTATATTAATACAATGTGTATTAACATTATAGGAGGTCCTGATGTTTAAAAGACTCTCGAAGGATGTTTTGAGTGAAACTTCGAATACCAAGATAAAAAAGAAGAGCACGGATGTAGCTAATTAAAGATGGAAGGGCTGAGGTTAGTCAGGATTTTCTATCTAAAGTATCTAGTTCTTCTTATGGTATTTATTATGAAAGAGATAAATGATTTATAAAATAATCAGTGTTACTTCTATTAATTTTCAGCTATAGGAGATATGGATATATGTGTGTGTGTGTGTGTGTGTTTATGCAAACAGAAAAATAGAAAATAAATTTTAGTGATGAGTATATGAATACCATTTATTTTAAAGTAGTATGGCATTATATTTTGAAATGTGTTAAAATAGTTTAAGCTTGACACTCGTAGTTGAAAGTTTGAATTATATCTATCATAGTTCTTGTTGCATTGATTATGTGATTGCAACTTATTGGTGATGAAAATAATTTATAAAATAAGTTTATGGTTGACAAGTTTCAGCTATATATATATTGTGTGTATGTATATTCCTGTGGAAATAGTGTGCAAGACAAGCTTTGTGTTTATGTAGAAAGTATTTTATAAAATAAAGAAAATAAATTTTATATACAGTGACCCACAGGATGTAATAATTTATTTTAAGTAGTATGGCTGTATTAGTGAATTGTGTGAAATGTGATTAAAATAGTTTATCTTATGAAAAAAAATATTCAGCTAGCGTATTGATCTCCAAAACTTTTCTATTCTTGTCATTTTTGTTGGTGGGGCTCTATATTATGTGAATAATGCATTGTTTCGACTACCTTTGATAATAATTGGGGATGCGCTGAGATGAAAGTTATATGGCATATAGTATTGTAGTTGTATGTATATTCCTCCATGGAAATCTCAGCTGAAGACAAGCTATTGAGTAGTAAAGTATTTTATGCTGTATCGACTGTCCTTGATAGGGGTCTGCTGGGTGTGTTCAACGGTATTTAATAATTTTATTTTATTAAGCTGAAACCTTCATTTTCAGTGACCCACAGGAGTAATCAACCTGTATAGTGAATTGTGATATTGCTTATGAAAAAAAATATTCAGCTAGCATCTCCAAAACTTTGTCCGGTGGGGCTCTATACTAATAATATTGTTTCGACTACCTTTGATGGGGATGCGCTGAGATGAAGTCGGCGGTATGTAGTTGACACCTCCATAATCTTGTTTGATTCAGTAGTGGCTGTATCGACTGTCCTTGATAGGGGTCTGCTGGGTGTGTTCAACGGTATTTAATAATTTTATTTTATTAAGCTGATACCTTCATAGTTTTATTTGATACTATAGCAGTGACCGTATCGACTGCCCTTAGTAGGGATGCACTGGGGTGTGGTCAATGGTAATTAGCAGCTTGATATTGTTTAATTGATTGCATGATTGTATTTTTGTTCAGCAAGCAACAACTTTTATTTTTGAATGTATTGTTGGCAAGTCGTGTATATGTAAGACATAGATCTCAAATAAATCAATGTACTATAATTTATTTTAGCTTAATAAAGCTTTCTTCCAGCAAAGTGATTTAATGATGATTTTACTTTTGTTTATTTCATACTTGTTTGAAAGTGCAGCAGAAATATAAATCATATATTATGATAATGAGTATTGTAGCTAAGTTTTCTGATTTTTTATTGATAGATTGATTATTCATTCATTGGGACTTCTCCAAGTCTCATCCCTCACTCTTTTCCATCTGCAATTATGGAGTAGCTTAGCTCAAAGGTTTGATATTAGCTTGTGTGTCAGCAGTCACCATATATGAAGAGTAGATCATGTATAGCAGAGATTGAGATAGATGAAAGTTGTAGGTTGTATTATATTCTATGGTTGTAGTTAAGTTTGAGACCATCATATGTATTTGTGTAAGTTATTTTAAGAAGGTGTGCATTAAAAGAATGGTTTAATGATTAGAATATATGGGTAAAGTATGATTTTGTAATTTAAAACCCAGCAATTGATTATATGAATTGTTAAGCTAAGTTAAGATATTGGTTTAGCAAGTTAAGAAGATTTAAATTGAAATACTTATGATACAGATTTACAGGATTGATCAACTTAATTGAAAGTAAATTATTGAATGATGTTATAGTTCAGCCTAGCTATAGTTTAGAAATTTCTTTTACTCTTATTTAAGGATAAAGTATAACTTTTTGCTCTTAGATAACGATGGAATATAGCACCATCACCCAGATTTAGGGGTGGAGTGTTACACTATATATATATATATATATAGACACACACAGAGAGAGAGAGAGAGAGAGAGTTTTTATTTGGATCGCCGGTTTAGATATGGATTATGTCTTTTTTGCTTTTTTTTTGTAACATCAATTGAATCATGTCTGGATCTTTTCTTTCATCTATTTGTATAGATTTTGTAGCGATTATTCTAGATTTAACAGTAGATATCACAATATGAAAAATGCAACCTAAATCCTAGTTTTGGTTACAAGTACGGAAATGCTTGTCCGGTTATCTCTATCTAATTAACTACCAAGAATTAATGTTCAAAAATGGGAAACTAAATACTCTAATTTTGTTTCTTTAGCCTTTTACATACTTTTCTTTGCGTTACCATTCCCCTAATGGACATGATAGTAGACTTTGCAACTTATTAAGGCTAATTTGGAGGCTTGTAATAGCAAAATGATTATTTTTCATAATTTAAAATTTGAAAACCCTCCAAGCTAAAAACTTTTAGGAGGCATTTATCTATGTAACCTATGAAGAAAAGTTTTCCACCTTTGAAGCTAATTAGATAAAATGGTCCTTGTGTTTAGAGTGCAGAAAAAAGAAAAGAAAAGAAAAGAATACAATAATTTTGGTGTTGGCTAGCTATTTGCTTACAGGAATATCAACAGTACCATTTCATTAGTCTTGGCAGCATGCTAACCTATTTCTACCACAAGATGCCTCCTGGATTAGCCATGACAAGACAATCATACGCCTCAAGGTGGAAGCCCCCCATAAACATGCTTGGTATCCAAAGATGTGGATGTGCCAAGCAGCAGTATGGCATCCCCACCACTAGAAAACTACTGATTTTGAGGCTTGTGCTCAGCCAACTCCACCTCTTACCAAACCCGTGGCCTAAGTTTCCCCACACCCGCCTCGGCTCCCCTGAGGCTCATCCATCCCTTTGCCAGCCTTTTGCATCCACAAAATTCCCTCAAAAGTAACACCTTTTTCTTCCTCCCTTTGATCCAACCCTTCCAATGTCCAACTGCTGCCTCTTCCAACATGTCAGCTGCTTCAGCCTCTGCTGTGGCTGCTGCCTACTCCTCCATATCCCAACACTCCTTCACATCTCCCTCAACTCTTCCTTCCAATCCACCTCTCCTTTCCTCAATAAACCAAGTGAGTTGTCTTCAATACCCAAAAAGTTGTCATAGACCCATTAAAGAAACTGTAGACCACAATGATTTCTCTTTCTCTTTTGGTGCAGAGAAGTGCCTTCCATGGCTTGCAACTGTTAGAGAGGAGAAGGGTATCTTCCATAGCTGAGGGAAAGAGAAGTTGGGGGAGGAATGGGGCTGTTGGAGGGAGGAAGGGACTCGAGATTAGTGCGAGAACTGCTGGTGCATCAAAGAGCATTGAGGTCGAAGTTGACAAGCCTCTGGGCCTGACCTTGGGGCAGAAACCCGGGGGTGGAATCGTCATCACTGTAAGCAACAACACCTCATCTTGGTTTATATTGAATTACCCCAAAATACTAACATAGAGACTAGTACTTAGTTTTTAACAAATACGTTCCTGAACCTATTATGTTCTAGTGATATAATCGTGAACTCAGCTACTAGATTTAGTCTGGTTATCTGGTGCATCAGCACTTAATAGTTGACTGGTTTCTTTTAGGCAGCTTCAGTACCAGCATCCAATACTTAGGTAAATTTTGCACTATCAATCATATGGTAGCTGTTGCCGGCTTTTGGAAACAAGAAACTGAGTTCTCCATGCGTTTCTGCTATTTAAAGTCAAGTCATTTGGTGTTACAAAAAGAATCAAACAGTTAGACAGTCCAGCATCAAAATTCTGCTTCACAATTCTCTCTCTCTCTCTCTCACCAAAAAAAAAAAAAAATCTGCTTCACAAAATGAATGAAGTGGTCCTTTTTCCATGAATGTAATGTGACCCAAACTTAGATTTTGAGAATTTTGTTTTATCTCGCCATTCTTGCAGAAGTGGTTTCTTTTAAATTGAGGAAATGTGGTATTCACCCATTTTTCATAAAATTAAATGATATCGACGTATTATAATGCATCAAGAGATCCAGATAAGAAAATGACAAGGAGAGAAAGAAGATAATTAAACGATTGTAGCACTGAAGGTGGCTCGCAAACAGGCTCATCCATATTGCAAAAGTAGAGTGTGGGAAATAGTGCGTCAACTCTTGAATCAATTCCCTCTTACTGTGCTTCGTCCACTCGCTTGTCCCTTCAAGAATTCCCTTTGTAAAACACTGACCCACAAAAAGACCTGCCTCTATTGACAAACTATGATCATGACATTCAAATCCATTATAATTTGCCTATGTAAGCAAGAGCTACTTGGTGTTAAACGAATTCTCCAATTCTATTTGTAGAGTATCAAGGAGATCCTCTACGACCTTGTGAAGTTTGACAACCAAACACTGGCACAAATGGCACTAAGATACTTGAGAAACTGACTAATCCATCTTTAGAATTTTAAATGTTGAGATGGATCATTATTGGCATACAACACTCATGGATTACTTCTCTAGGGCAATAAGACAAGTCAAAGTTCTTTGAAATTATGGTATACCTTATATGTTAAGGTCGCACATCCATGCTGGTTTATCTACTTGAAAGAGCAAACCTCAGAGGTTATCCAAATAGGTCCCAAATAACTGTGTCAATCTCATAAAATGGTTAACTGGACAGGATATAGGTAGACACAAGTTCACCATCGATTCATGAAACAAAGTTTTTATTTCAGTTTGGCGAACATCCCTATTCTACTATTAAATTGAAACTGTCGAGTTCCCCCACCCAGAAAGCTCATGTTTATGTCTCAAATATTAATCTTCTTTTGATATTCTCTATGATACTTCCCTTGCCTTTCAGCTGAAAAAGAACAGATGGTTATGTATATTACCTGCATCTTGAAAAGAAAATGCTCCAATATTTTGAAATGACCATTCTATTAGGCTGTGGATGCTGGTGGAAATGCAGCAAAGGCAGGGTTAAAAGCTGGGGACCAGGTCCTCTACACAAGCAGCTTCTTTGGAGATGAACTGTGGCCTGCAGACAAGCTGGGATTTACCAAAACTGCAATTCAAGCAAAGCCAGACTCTGTATATTTTGTGGTCAGCAGGTAGCTAAGACTTTCAATTATAATTTCTTTTTGAATAGATTAAGATTTAATGAACCAGTTTCTCAAAAAGATTTAAGGAACTATTTGAAGGCACTAAGACGAGCAGCAAAATTGCTAGGATGGATATGTTACGAGAAGATAATTGTGATCTTATAGGTGATGTGTGCTAGCCATGATTCCTTTGTGCTGTACTTTCATCTTTGTGTCAGCATGATTCTTGTGAAATGCTTAATCTGGATAAGTATAGAGGTATTTATTAAGAGGAATTCATGATATGGCCTTGGGGCTGTATAAATTAATAGAGGTCCTGAGATAACCTTTATTATATCTTATTGAGATCAGTTAGTGTATGAGTCTACCATATGATATAGATCCTGACCTTTGTTGTTTTAGGCCATCTTAATGAAAGCCTGGGAATTGTGTGTGCACCATTAACCTATGCCTCTCGATTTAGCGAGAGGGCCTGCGAGCGGCCTTGGTAGAAAGGCCAACCCTGGCTTCTCAACTGTGGCAATGGAAGAAATGGGGAAAATCTTTTCAATTGAAATGAGTGCTTCGATCAACAACAGGACTCCCAGTTTTTACCAGCATCTAATTCTGTCAAAGTCACTTCGAATAACGACATGATTATGATAGACTGAAAGTTGTTTCTGTCACAGAGTTGTTTTGACTTAGAGCTTTAATTTTGTTTTATCATAATGTGGAACGAATAATGATTGCTAGATCATGGTATGGATACTTGAGGAAGCTTTCAGAAGGTCATGTAATTAAGACACAATGCTTCTTTTGATGACATCCCCTATTGTTATTTAACTTGACCTTATCACATGAAAAGGAACTAGGAATTATAGGGACATAGATTTTTTTCTTTTTAGAGAAAGATGGGTTATAACCATCTTATTTCATGAGAAAATGAAGTGAGATACAAAACATGATCTGGGCAGGACATTTGAAAGGTCAAGAAGTAGGGGAAAGTAAAAGAAACGAAATAGAAACAGAGAAGCAAAAGGAAACCACCCATTCTGCTCAAAGGAGCCATGATCCAGTGCACCAGCTGCTCTCAGTTGGATGTCAGCAGAACCTTTAAAAAGAGCACCAAGAACAAGGGAACAGCAAAAGTGGCATGGTCCACATATGGTGATCCGAGAACTCTTCCTCAGCAAAGCAACTTGAAGCCACTGCCCAAAGATGGTCAGCATAGTCCCTTTGATATGATGATCTATTACTGCCCTCCATAGACTTCAAATCCTAAAACCAGATGAAAGTTCTTCAAGTTGGAAAATCCTTCCACTGGTTGTTTGGCTTTGCCAATGTCAAACTTCAAGGTCTTAAAAGTGTCAGCGACCAAATCCAAGTATCCAGAAAAGCATTATAGGGAGAATGCAGTCTTAAACTGAAGTAGCTTAGAAATATTCGAGGGGAAGCCTCAAGATAGCCATTCATCGAAGTATTTGGCTACTTTGGCAATGATGAAAGCAGGATCAACTATCTTCGCAAAAAACCCTTCTGTTTCTTTCCAAACAAAGTCTCCACCAATAACCAAACAAAGCAAAGTCTAACTTTCAGAGTAAAGGGACAAGAGTCTTTCATCTTGGTGGTGATAGGCAATATCATCAAGTAGACCATGAATGCCTGACCTTAGCAAAAAAGAAATCCAAATTTGTTTATCAAAACAGTAATCCAACAGGAAATGATTAACCATATAAGGATCTTGATTGCAAAGAACACAATTCTGCATGAGGCAATTCCTTTTGGCTAAGTTGTCAGCAATCAATATGTTGTTTGAGAAAGCTAACCAAGAGAAGACTTTAAATTTAAGAGGCGAAGAAGCCCTCCAAATTCTCATGATACCATTGATCTTAACACCGCTAAAATTCAGGAAGGTATAATGTGGTTTGATGGTGAAGGTACCTGAAGATGACCATCTCCAATTCACAGTTTTGCCAAATTAAAAAAATATATAAGGATGAATCAATATTCCTTGAAAACTGTAGGTTCCAACCAGATTCTGAATTGCGGTAGAATCAATCAAACAAGATTTGCAAGAATGCAGATCATAAAGTTTTGGAAAAACTAAGACCCACACCAAGAACCTCCCAGAATCTGATGATACTGCCATTAACTAAATGAAAGTAGATCCCATAGTATATATTTCCAAGATTTTAAGAACTCCCCTTCAGAAAAAAGAAGCATTTGAAGGGATCAGGTACTGGCGGAGGTGTTTTCTTCTTTGATATAGTTTCTACATAGAAGTTCTTTCCATAAACAATTCCATATAGGGACATGGCTCAACTCTTGTTAAACATTTTTTAGTCAAAGAGTTTGGGGTTCAGTAGGGCCTGCAGCCAACATGGATGAGTTAATGAATAGAATCTACCATTAGATGGTGGCATGATGCATGGCATGATATGCATATTATGCTATGGTTAAAACTATCTTCAGCTTGGATTGTTTTGAGCTAGGATAATAGAGTTATAATAGTATATATTTAATAGTTTTTCAAGTTATCATTTCCACATATATCTCTTTTGGTAACATGATGCTGGCTTTTCTGATGTAACTCATCAACAAAATATGATGCTAGTTGTTCTACTCCTAGAACAAGTAGATAAAAACTGCAGCAGTTACTAGTTCCACTGCTGTAAAATGGCTTCATATTTCTTTCTTGTTATGAAACAGGGGAGCTGATGTAGATGTAAGGCGATTGACAAAGAGGCCAGCTCCACCTCGCTTTGGCCGAAAATTAACAGAAGCACAAAAGGCAAGAGTTGTGACATTCCCACTGGCTTAGCTTACATTCCTTTTTCAATCTCTCTATACCTGCTTGAATTAATTTATATATTTGTTATCTGGGATTTTTCTTTTTTCTTTTTGCTCTTTTTTTTTTAAAAAAAACTAAGCAATCATTTTCATCTTCTTGCAGGCTAGAGCAACTCACATATGTCTGGACTGTGGATTTATTTACACTCTGCAGAAGCCTTTCGATGAACAGGCAAGCATAACTAGTTCCCCTCCCCTTTTAATTCACTATTTTTCTGTTTCTCAGTTTTTGATGGTGGAAAAGAGAATCAAGAGGCAAATTCTTACAATCAAGTTTCAAAGTAATCCGCAAAGGTCCAATCAGAACTGCTGATTGTCAAAATGTTTAGCTATTTAAATGACAGTACTAAGAATTTTTAATGGAGATGTTGAAGCATGGAAATAAAAGATCAAAATCAATGTCAATATTTGTGTATGCCACATGCAAATTTGTTGCCAATTTTTGGCATAGAATAAAGCATCCTTCTTCCCAGCCTCATCGAACCAGTCTCGGTTTAGCTTTATAATCAAGGAGTTATCCATTAATGTCGCCAAACAATTCATGACAAGATCAACTTTATGTAAAAAATTTTAAAATTGGTGTTGAGTTTCCTATCTGAGACAACTCATGAATGAGAGGGATTTCTGCAAAACCTATAGCACCATTTGATATGAACCTCAATTCAATTACACATTTCAAAGTCATGCATCATTGAAATGGCCATCTGAACTTTTCTTATCTTTGGAAGAGTCTAGGATTTATCTAGGTGAAGAGGAAAATAGGAAACCACATTTGCTTCTGGGGAACAAATTTCGATCTGCAAAGCTAATATTGTTTTCATTTATTTCGCTTACTACGATTTTGATGACTTTAAACATGATCATGGAATATTTGAATTTTCATCTTTCATTTCTTGATGTTTTTTAGAATATGGATTTATAAAAAAATAAATAAACAAGGCAAGTGATTCTCAAAGCAAAAATGTTTTTGTGGCCACCATGGCCTGATATTAGCGAGATTACGCATTGTGAAGACAAGGTTGAATTCTCTCCACCAATGCAACTGACATATTAAGAGTCATGCTTGATCTCTGTCACAATTTTTGAGACTTCAATTTCTATGGTCCAATAAAACTAACAATGGGATAAGTTTTCAGCTTATGTGTTACTGTAAAAAGTTTCAAACAATATTTCCTTTCATTAATAGAATCAAACTATTTTGCAGCCTGATACCTATGTTTGTCCACAATGCAATGCACCAAAGAAGCGATTTGCACGTTATGACGTGAACACTGGGAAGCCTATTGGTGGTAGCTTGCCACCCATCGGGGTGATCATTGGTCTGGTGGCTGGGATTGCAGCAGTTGGAGCTCTGCTCGTCTATGGCCTTCGATAGCCTGCTCTATCAGATTTTCAAAACGTTAATTGAAGACACTCTCATTTTACTTCATATTTTGTAATTCTCTTATTCTTATCACACCAATGATATCAAATTCTGTTCATAGCCCAACTCATTGCCATGAACACGGTACAAGAGTTGGAGAACTGTATGCTTTCAATTTCATCAAGGAACATAAATTGCAAGCATCATTACTAGCATGAAAAGTAATAGCTGATATATGGTTAATAAAACTTGCACCCTATTTTCTTCCTCTTCCATCATTCATTAGCATAAAAACAATAATCCTGATTTCAATATCAACAATGCATTCCCACATAATATTTGCATAAACTTATGAATTGCAAGGGAGCACAAAGATTATTCATTGACTATTAGCAGATTGTAGTGTGGGTTTTGTTTGGTGGAAGAACATCCAAGTTCAATATATTAGCCAATTTTCTCCAAGGCCGCAGCTTATTGGCTTTGTTTGAGTGGGTTATGGATGAGCTAAATTGTTCTTATTTACAAGTTAGACGCTTGAAGAAAGGATCAGAAAATCAGAACTAGAGCGTTGTCTTATGTCGACACCATAGACTTTTGTTTCTAATCAGCTTAACCACCAAATAAACTAATCCACAGCCTCAACTAAATAGCAACCTCCCACAAAATAACAAACCGAAATCAGACACTGTCCATTGGTTCTCTTTTTGCTTACATGAGCACCTCTGGTGGTTAAAGTTAGCTGCACCCAGAAAAGAATGAAAGAGCCAGCAGCTCATGGAAAGAAACCCGCACCTCTTTTTATCACCCTCCTCAGATCTTCATGCCATGGTCTGCAGCAAAGATGAGTCTCGGTCCATCGCCGGTGAAGCCCCTGCTGCTCGTCGGAGCCCTTGGAATGTTCATATTTTGGGAGGAACTAATGAATGGCTTAGAGTTCATGTCTGAGATGCAAGAGAGCATATTAGCCGTAGCAATCATTCTTCCCATCATGATCATATTACTCCTGATTGTTCTGTTCATGACCGAAATGGTTGTAATTCCACTCCTTTTCCTGCTCGTTCTTTTCGTTCTTCAGAATGTGATGATTGGTCTTTTGACATTGCTTGTAGTGATCCATTTACTTGGAAAATATTACCACCAACCGGCACCAAAGCCTTGTTGGGAGCAACCAGAGAGTCCTGGGGGTGAAGGTGAAGGGATTGGATTGGGCTGGTTCCTACTCATGAGTCTCTTCCTCATCCTTTTCACTGTGTTCTATGATGGTGAGGGTTATGGCTGGATCTCTTTGATACTTGTGCTGGGCATCACTCTCTTCTTCAACATGTTTTGAGCTGGAGGTGGACCTGAAGACTGTAAGCTTTGGTATTTTGGCTTTGAGATGCAATACCATTCATATATTCCTGTAAATCGTATAGGTGGCAGTAGCATACGTGGGAAAGCTTTAGTACTGTAATCTTTTCTTTAGTTTTTCTCACATATTGGTCCTAGACATTTTCTTTTTCACATATTAGTCTATTAATTCTTTAAATTTATAAATTAGTCCATGAAATTGCACGA